>CM067168.1:99767668-99900168 GCA_034093135.1 Erigeron breviscapus | reverse complement strand
ATATATATATATATATATATATATATATATATATATATATATATATATATATATATATATATATATATATATATATATATATATATATATATATATATATATATATATATATATATATATATATATATATATATATATATATATATATATATATATATATATATATATATATATATATATATATATATATATATATATATATATATATATATATATATATATATATATATATATATATATATATATATATATATATATATATATATATATATATATATATATATATATATATATATATATATATATATATATATATATATATATATATATATATATATATACCTTAGAGTATGTTGACAGTTAAGTTAGTGTGGGTCGTGGGCGCACTTTTTTTTTCCCCTCGCTTTCTTAGGTCATCTCTAATAGCAACATCAGTATGTTCAAGCATGCCGGCCAATTCAGCAACACATCAGCAAACTGTTTTAACATTATGAACCTGCATATTGAACTTATTTTACTTCCAACCCAACAAATTGAAACCTAATTTGTCTATATAACATCGTCATTCATATTAAGTTAAAAACGCATTATTATCTATACTATATCATAAAGCAAATAAGGTTTCAACTTTCAATTTCAACAATGTACACATGATAATGCATGATGTACCATACATCAATGCCCCACAGCTTTCAACTTTCATTTTCATCTCTCTCCTCAAATCTCAACCACTCATTTTTTCACTCTCCTCCATAAATCATTTTATTCCTCTAATTCATTCAAAATCTTTTATCTCAAAAACCGTACATCGATAAATTATAAAAATTATATGGGTGTTCTTAAAATTTCATGCTCTTTCATTAGAGATGTCATTCGATATACTTTCGACGAATTTTTAAATCTGATGGCGGAGCCCGTACGGCTAAGGTATTTGGCTATCACACTCTATGACCTATCACATTTTATGACCTATCACCCCTACCATCTCACCGCTGCAACGCGCGGGTACTTACTCTCGTATTATAATAAAAAACATTATTAAGCTTAGAAAACAATATATATTAAATGAAATATAAAAAGAGAGAGACAAACAACTTTTAAAAAGAATTTGGCCCCACATTATAATTTGTTCACAATAAGCCATGTGCAAACTGCTGTTACAAACAGAGTAGCAAACCTGTCCTTCAATTGATACGAACTGGTCCAGTATGCATATTAACAACAAATTGTCCGTTAGAGACCCACCCCCTTAGCATTACCTGAATAATCATTGTACTTTCTCACATATATATTATCATAAAAACGAGATGTGTGAGAATATTATCGTTACAAAGAGAAAATGTGTGAACTCGGCCCATGTTATATGTTACTAACTTTGATCGCTTCACGATCCTAACTTGACATGTACAGTATAAAGAAAAAAGATACTGATAAACACTTAATATTAGAATGTTGCACCATCGGGGTTTCCGATGGTATCCTTCCTCCACCACACATGTTTGTAGGACTAGACTTTGCTAGAAATAGATCGCGGGTTTGAATCAATTTCCAACTCCATATGGTGATATCAAAAGATATGTGTTCATTGCATAATCCTTGAAGAAGTGTCATTTGGGTCCAAAAGACCATGAGATCAGGTTTATTTGTCTATCTAAACTTTATGGTTGGAATTTACTATGATTTTGTTGTAAATTTGTTGAAGGATAAGTGGATCAAATCACTAAAGTTACAATCCTGAAGATCCATGTTTGTTACAAAACCTTGCTTGGCGATTACTAGCAAGAGGCATGTCCACATGCTCTCTAGTCCTGAATGTACGTTTCACCATCTTGTCGACATACAGAGTTCCTTCTAGATAATTACATTCGTGTTGTGAAATATGAACCTGCCACCCACAAGCATCTAGTTGATCCAACACCCTAACCTCAACCTCAATGAATCTTTGTCATCCTAACTTGGCAACTAGGAACTGCCTAATACTCACAGTAAGAAGGTACTATTACTCATAGCAATCTTAAAATAGATCGTTAGGTGCTCTAAGCACCGTGCTCAACTCCAATGTCATAACAATCTATTGTAACAGATATGTTTGTGTCTTTAAAAGAAGAAGATGTTTATCCTTTTGCAACCAAGACGTTTAATTACAACATTGGTGCATGAAAATTCACACAACCAAACTCAAAACCGTTCAAATTGATGTGGCTTGAGAACATGATGCTTAGTCTATAAATTAGAACTCTTCTTAACCCTACCATATGTACACAACAATACAACCAACTGATAATCCTGTCAAGAATTCGAAGCACATATGAACCTTTCAGTGCCCATTTGAATGTCTGATAAGTAGCTAGATTGACTACAGAAATTAGAACCGTTTAATTAGATACAAAATGCATATATCTCGGTTCTCCATCCCTTTTCTGTAAACTATTTTTAACAGAATTTCACAATCCCTGTCAAACTCATACTTATTTAATTTTTATACAAAATTTTATGGAGTCAAAAATTTATAAAAGGTTAATGGCGCTGCAAAACCATATAGTAGAAGTTGACGGAAACTGTAAGTGAATAGAGAAACAAAGGGATTGACGTGTACGAATATGAAGAGCTGTTGAATTGTTACCAACTTCATGACCATCTCTTGGAAGAACTTTTGCCATTCAAACTGTTACCACTTGGAGACTTAAACATGCCTGTATGCATGCAAATGGAATAATAAGTTAGGGTTTAAGGCAATCAGAGAACATCATTGAACATGACAATTTTAGACATTCACATATATTAAAATAATTATATGGGACTACTCAAAGTTTCATGATACTTCATATATTAAAATAAAAAGTATTGAATTGTTTGTATGATAAACTTGAAGCTAATATCTCATCAGACATGGTAGATACACAGTATTTTTCATGTACCTTTTGCAGCTTTTGGAAGATCCTTTGATATTTTCGTTAGTGGACGATAAATTCTACTACCTGTTTTTGGCCTGTAAGACAATTTTATGTAAGTGTCAAACAATATAGAAACTTATTGATGTTTAAAACATGTATAATGAATAGATCTAAGTTTGACTTACACAACAAGAAATATCGGTTTAAAAGAGTAGTTGATTTCCATATCGGTTTACTTTTGATATTCCGAGTTATGGTTCTATCTCTAGTTAATAAAAAGCATACTCTTTGACCCGTTACTCAACCCATCCATTTTGTCACAACAAAGCATTCTCTAAATTTATGACACGAGGCTAGGGAAAATAGGAAGAGTGGAGTGATAATCTTACTTGAAAGAGCCATGGGTTGATTTTGAACCATCACGAGACGGGCTGCTTTCAACAGAGCTATCCGTGTCTGTTCCCACATAAAAGACAATTTTTATCAGATACAATCTCTCATAATATTTCCGCACCTCCAAAATTGTAACACATGTCAGCATCATGTCAAAAATTCTGACCTTCTCCATTAATTGATGATTTCCCTTTTCTGACTGGTTTGTAGCCGTATCCGTCCAGAGACATACGACCACGAATACTTTCTGCTCGGTAGGTGTGTGGAGAAGCCCCTCCTTTAGAAATAGGAGAAGAAGACCCATACCTCAATGAACGTTGTCGCTCTGCACTGCCAATAGGTGGAGGAGCATTTTTCTTATCTTTCAGATTTTGTAGGCGCTCAATCTCCTCATCCTTTTTTGTGATTGTGCTTTTGAGGGAAGCCACCTATCAGTTTGGTGAAAACATAAAATGAACCTTAGATATTTAGGCTGTCTTTTTACTATTTTGTGGCTAGTTAGAGCTCGCGAAACTAGGTGAGGGTGGAAGACAAGTAATAAATCGTAAGTGAAAATATAATTATATAGTAATAATATGTTTTTGTAACCATAAATGAATTTATAATTCTGAAAAGTGGAGAAAAAATTTACTTGCCATACCTAAAAATAGTTTAGACCTCTTTCATGAAATGGAAAATACTTAAAGACATCATGATCATTGAGTAATATCTATGATCTTCAAACACTTGAGGAAAACAAAATGAGATATCAATGTGATGAAGGTTTCAACATGACATCAAGCATAAATACCTGTTCCATCAATTCCTTTATATTGCTGCCCTCTTTATTATTTCGAGCGGGTCCCAGCTCCACTCCAGAGACCCGTTCAGCAAACTTTAAGGTACCCAAGCTTTCACTATATGAAGCAGCTTCAGGATTGAGCTGTACAAGCATAAGTGTCTTTGCTTGACCACCTGTACCGAGAAGAAAACTGTAAATAACAGAAATCAGAGTAGATTTTATGTAAAACGACAAAGTTTAAGGTACTCAAACTTTTGCTAAACAAAGCAGCTTCTGGTAAGCAGGAATGTCATACAATTTTTTGTACATATAACTATATAAATTGGTTAAATCAACGGTTACATACTATGTTTTATAGTAAAAACTTGGCAGCTAACTGAAAGTAGAACTACTCCATATCTGAACTGGTCAGTGATATTCATGAGTATTCATGTAAAATATCTAAAATGTCTATTAATCATGTGAGGCGAAATAGCAAGTAGTTCATCACATTAATATCGTTATGTCGTATATACAAATTGATAAGGAAACTGGTCTTATTGATCATAACTTAGAGGGTCAAGAAAGATAAAATGCAGGGAAGGGTCATTAAACCTTTGACAACTAAGTCATGCAGTTGGATCAATCTTATTAATATCAGGATTTTATAAGTTTCAGTACTGTAAATATTTTTATGGTTATATCTTTATTACAAAGATACAGTCCTTAGCTTGTAAAAGAAGAGTGCATACCCGCCTTCTGTGATTCTCCAAACAAAGACATGTATAGATACTTGATTATGTTACTACTTCATTAACAATCTACCCCTGATGTAGTTGAATAACGCAATATGCTGATTGATTATGTTAGTAGTCGGTCATCACTGATAAAATCTTGAACTTAAGATGTTTTTCTAAAACTTTCAGATATGTCACTAATTTCAAGAACAATGTGTTTACTGGAATACAACTAAGTATTACCTAAAGAACTTTGAAGGACTTGAGTAAGCTTGCTGTTTCTAAATGGAACGTGAGCGCTATTCTGAGACAAAGAAAAGATGACATCACCAAGAGCAGCTAATGATTTATTTATATGTTGTGCTTCCTTAAGTCGGTCCCCAACCACCTCTGACCGATCTATTCTTTCGCTTCCCGCAAGATCTACTAAATGAAGACCAGCATTTAATGACCCGCCATTCTTCAGATCCGTTCCAGAAACATGAATCGTCACAACACTGTGCATAAGCATCCACTTTTTATATTTGGCTACTCTAGATATCAGCATCCATGTTCATAAAGAAGATAAACTGAACATAAGATGAATACCTGTGGGATCTGCTGCTTCTTTCATTCATTGAAGTAGTACTTCTAGCTCTATTTTTAAATCCAATTTCCATTAATGTCAAAACATCAGATGGTTCATTAACCTGCCGCATGTTGGCATCTGGCACAGCTAAACTTGCAGTTGATAAAATCCCAAGTGTTCGCAAGTTAAGGATTGGAACAAGTTGTTTAATTACATCATGGGTGGGAAAATATTTTGATCCCACCTAATTTATTAGTAATACCAGTTAAAAAACCGTTTCATTTTAACTTTCAAATCATGAAAATTGTATAAAAGTACTGCACCTACTTACACGTCTTCGCCATGTACCAAAAAAATATTTATTAGTTGTTTGTTGGCGAACCTAAAACAAACAATAACTTGTATATGAGACGTCAAATTAAAATAATTGATTCAATTTAGTTGTACCCCCTCTAACTGATTAACTGATGTAACAAAAAAACCTTTGAAGGGGTCCAAAATCACCCAAAGTGTATTGCCATTGCACAAAACCTTCTAAATAACTTTATGAAAAATTTAGTCCATTATTGAAAAGTTTTCTGCTTGGATTTGAAACAAGAAATCATGAAAGACTGATTACCCAAAGTGTATTTGGTTCAACCAGACTAATCCCGCTTGTCTTAAATCAACCTGTCCATTATGTTACCTCTAACATAGGCGAAGAGTATAAGATATTTTAATTTTTTTTGTTAAACATGCAACAACTACAGCCCAATAACCTTAGCTATAGAAGGATATTTCTTTTGAGAAGTATCATTTCCCAGCAGGTCCCTAACTTGCTCATTATATATTTCAACCATTTGAACCCACACTTCATACTTGTAAGTGCTTCTACTTTGGGAAATTCTGAAAAGATCATTTAAAGCACGATAATTGACTCCCCATTCTTCTTGAGATCCTTTGTCAGGGCCACTCTGTGGAAGAGAAAAAAAATAAAAAAATCGAGGAAGAAACTATAAACAAAAAATAACATCAAACATGGATTGCAAAAGAACGATGTATACCATTGTGTAGGTTTTTCCGGATCCAGTTTGACCATATGCAAATATACATACATTGTATCCATCTAAAACGGATTGTACCAACTGTTGTATATCTCCATATACCTCAGCTGTCACATCAATGGAAAAATGTTAGATGATGCCCATGTATCCCCTAGTTAGATATAAATTCAGTATAAAATAGCAAAGTGGTAAAGCAAAACTTGTGACTTTATGGATCCATTAAAAGCATGGTTCAATAACAAAAATGCTCGAAGTTCCAAAAAATTTGAAAACGAAAACTTTGTAAAGTTTCAGAATAACTAAGTTTGACTAAATTTACGTGTAGCTAAAGTTGCATGTACACAAAGTTTACTTGTAGTCAAGTTTGAAGATCACACTATATCAAAAATTAAGATGTTGGAGAGTTATTTGATATCACTCAGAGAAAGTTTCTAAGGTGAGACAAATTTGATAAAAAATTTCTCTCTTTTATGCAATTAGTGATATAGATAAGTACAAAGCTAAAATAAAAAGTGAAAAACCTTGAGTAGCACTAGGACCATAAACCTTGTTGAACTTAAATGACCTGCGGCTATCTTTCCCCGGTTTGGAGGGATTGACAACAATTATCTCCCCATTTTCACCAATATAATCAATGGTTGACTGTTTTTCTTTTTGACCTGGAAGAAATGGTCTAACCCGACAATAAACTCTAATATTTCCTGTTCACCAAAATTTTACAAGTCATTGCAAGACTATAAGTATCAAAGGTAGACATGCTATCATTAATTAACCTTTTAATTCTTGAATTTCATTGTGTAGCTTCCTATTTTCGGAAAAGGCATCGTCGTAGCTTTTTGCCGCGTCTTGCAAAACCTTAACCTTTGTCCCTGAACACGACGAGACTTATTCATGAGATTATGGGAATACAAGACTCTGTAGAATAGAGATCCCATCTATGTACAAATGGCTTGATCCGTGTGTTTTTTTTAATTGTCTATAACGGTCAAACATGTAAAGAAGGAAAACCTCCCAAATAATTTTATTAAAGACAATGATAATTTGATTGAAGTAATCCAACTTTTGGAATCACATTTGGCGCCTGTTATTTATTAAAACTTATATACTTTGGAGAAAAACGCATTTATGGTAGACCTAACCCGACCCAAAAAAATTACCCTTTGACGCGTTACCCAACCCACCCGCTTTGCCACACGTATTCAAAAGATCTTTTAATATACTTTTGAGACCAAACCAAACCTAAGTGATCAAAATCCTCTGCGTAGCTCTTTTGAGTTTTTAAAATTTCCTGGCGCACTGATTGAGAAGCAAATTTTAGTTCCTGAAAGATAACTTCGATTATATCAGCACAAATGAAATCAAGGTCAGAGTGTTAATAATATGATCAAGCCTACCTTGAGTGCACCAAGTTGGAATTCTGTAAATGTTTTATATATGTGTTCCTTTTTGTTCCAACATTGACTTTTAGACAGAGATTTAGCCTCAAGGTCCTGCACCTTCATCTTGGATTCATGCAGCTGACTTTCAACAACCTTCAATTTCTTTTCAAGTTCAGCTTGAGCTTTTTTTGCAGCTGCTTCTATTTGCAAGCGCTGGTCTTCATTTTTTTTCCTAATGTTCTCTGCTTCTTGTTTCGAAGCTACAATTTCAGCTCTTCTGCTATCCTTCTCTTTCATATTTCTATCCACACCCTGATCCTCATTTTTCTTTTCCTCTTGTGAAATTGTCTCATCTGCCTACAACATGAAGAAAATTATCCACAAATAAGAAAATCATAATGTGTGGCGCGGGTAAAAAGAACAAGTATTAATTCAAAGTTAAAATATTGCCAGTCCCACAACAAATTACGGTCAAAGTTGAAAGAAAAAGACTCAGAAAGTCAAACTAGGACACTTAAAATGGAAGGAGGTAATACTATGGTACTTATCTGATTCGAAAATAACACTTGAACTCACCAGTGAAGCTAGGTCCTTGCTACTTCCAGTTCTTGTCACGTCAACCTACAATAATAAAAGCAGCCCGTAGTACCTTGAACAAAATATAACCCACTAAGCATGTATATTTGGATCATTTTTTAAAAGTAATTTGCTTGAATTGGAAGCTTTTTAAAAGACAGTAGATGGGTCAACATGTACGGTGTTAATGTTATCATACATAAGCAGGTCAAGATATAAAATAAGAGGAGGAACCTTACCTTTATATGATCAAACGGGCTCATCATCATCTGTATCAAGGAGAAAAAAGTTATTGAGGGGGGGATAAGACCGAATCATTTGTTACAAATGGCCTGGAATTAAACCTTTAAAGAAGCTTACCTTCATGTGGTCATAGTGGTCGACTGCCGCCTGTGACAATGAGAATTGATAAACATTTCTATTCTGAAGAAACAAAGAAAATATACAGTTGTTGAAGAAACTACCGTTGATTCTCCACCGACACCATTTGTAAGGGCTTCAAGAACTCTAATCCTTGCCTGGTATTTTTCCTCGCGAGTTTTAAAGACATTATTTTGCTGCATGTGGAAACAAAATAGAATGTCAAAGGGAAATAGTCAATTGAAAGATAAAAAATAGAATTAAAAATTACAGTTCGTAGATGTTCTGCTTGAGTTGATATACGCCGTTCAATCTCCTGCACCACCTTCCTCATGAGGCAAGAAACACGCTGGGATTAAGCATAATAAAGTTTTAGAATCATGCAATATTTTGCAATTTCGATCCAATCAGTAATTTATGGGTTTATTTGGACTGCATTTTATCTAGGTTAAATCAGATAACTTTATGTGCGGGTCAGAACAGATACAAACTTCTAGATCATTTTGCTCGCAATTTAGGAGCTTCATTGTGATAATATTGTTTCTGTTATCATATTCAACACATTAAATTATTGAAAGGTTATCTTAAAAATGGGCCTAATCTACCCAAGCTGGCCTTCCTACTGTTTCAATCCAAACCCATTCTATCGAAAAAACCCACCCATCTTGCCACCTATATTAATATCATACATGAGGTAGTTCACCGTTCTTCCTGCTGATACTTTCATCTAGAATGCCGTTTACCAAGCTTAGAAGAGATTGTGTCGGTGCAATCTGGAAAAAATAAAAGTCTAAAGTTATAGAAGTACAAATGACCAAAAAGAATTAACGTTGAGGAGTTATCTAATAAGTCATGAAATTACATCCAAACTATTTGATTTCATCATTTCTGAGATTTTTGCTGCAGGAAGATCAGAATAGTCGCCTTGTTTCATCTGAAACACTTCATGAAATTTATGTCCAGCATGATGCATCAATGCACTCGTAGGCTCTGCAAACAAGTATTATGAATATATATTAAAAAAAAACTAAGATTCTTGTCGAGAAGCCAGTGTTAATTAGAATTTAGAAGTACATGAAAGAGCCAGAAACATTACAGGAGTAAAGTGGTCGGGTTTGGTATTGACTGTGTATGGTTTTTGGTCTGGGCTGGGTTGACCTTAAACACGTTTGCCTAAAATTATACACTAGTCATTGTCAAAATATGTTACTGTATTTATCAATATTCTATAGAAAAATGATTTAGAAGGTTTTACCTTCAACCTATTTGACCTCATTTTCTTTAAGTCAGCCGTAAGATGAAGCATAACTTACATCCAACGCATTGATATATAGCTAAATAAAATTACCATTGTCTTGGGGTACATATAAACGTATAATGAGTTTCACATGTACAATATGAAGAAAGATACAGATATTAATATCTAATTGATCATTATACATGATGATGATCATACTTTTGTATAAAAAACATTAACCAGCATCGACATAGATGCATGTGTTTCGGTCTGTTAACAAGTTTGCATCCAGATAACAGGAATATGAAAAGATTATTATGTGTATATACACAAGAACAAAGACATAAGAAAAATTAAGGGAATCAAACCGCTTGGTGGTGTTGACTCATTAGTTTCCATATTTGGCAATATATATTATAGCGCGGGCGCCGGAGGAAGAAGAAATGAAGACGACCAAGAACAAAAAGAAGCCGTGCGTGCCTCTGGGTCCGAGTGAGGCGTTAGGCGTGCTGGTGGAGGTTGATGATGGTTTGAGAAGGCTGATGATCAAATTGAGTCACCGAAAATTTCACGTACGTACGTGGATGATGGAAACCAATTCAACCAACAGCATATATGTTTCTGTTTTGCATAGAAAAAATTTTAAAGAAAAATAACGTACGATAGAAGTTATGGAAATAATATTAATTCTTTTCTCAAACCATTGGAGCTGTGCATCCTGATCGATCTGCAGGAGGTTATTTCTTAGCCATTCTCTATTAATTATTTGTTTCTATATGTTTTACTAATTACATCCTATTATTATTTATATTTTTATAAATTTGGAATAATGATATATCAACAGATGTAACGGCTAATGGAACATATTTCATTCATATATGGTGCATGGAAGTGGTGGAACACAAACAATCGATCTATTTAATTATTTATTAATTTCATTTTTAACCATTATTATAATAATAACTTAAATACTAAGTGTAACATTTAATTAAATTAAAGAGTTTGTTTAAAGCTATGGATGAGACAAGTTAAAGTATTGTATATGACAGTTGAATTTTTTTATTAAAAAAACACTTAATTCTATTTACAACATTTAAATATTTTTTATTCATAGTCCTAACTTATTATTATTATGATATATACTATGTATAATAATTTTGATTTAATTAATTACCAAATATAATAATAATTAAGTTAATTACCAAAGATAAGCTTATTCACCAAGTTAATGTGTGATCTGATATCGTATTTATAACATGAAGACTTATTGTTAGCAGTTACATTTGTAATTGGGTTACATTTTTAATTTGACCAAAAATGATTATTTTTCTTACATAGAACCAAAAAAATTTTTACATCAAATTCCAATCAGCCAAGTTGACAAATTACTTGCCTCTAAATGTTGTTAAGGCTATAACAAAATTCTTGGTGGCAATACAACACCACTATACTATAGGTAAGAAAAAGTTTATGAGAGATGGAAGTATGTGTTTGTTAGGGGGTACCCAATGGTTCGTCCCTGGGTTCGTTTAAGGTGGACGGACGAGTCCACACCGTTGGGTGGGACTCGTCCCTGGCTCGTGCGCGAATCTCGTCCGGTTGATTAGTCCCTGCAGGGACGAGTGTTTGTGTGTGAATTTTTTTTTTTTTTAATTTTTAATCCTATATACAAAGAAGAAGACAAAAAAATTAGTGGGTCCAAGGCTAGTCCTTGGTGGATGAGTGCATTGGGTGTATTTTGGGGGGATTAGTCCTTGGAGTGTTTTTTGCTGATGTGGCGCTGACAGGGACTAGTCTTTGGGGGATGAGTAGTGACCATTGGGTACCCTCTTATTGTACTAGTTTATGTACTCTCACATTTTATTTTTTAATCTATAAAAAAAATGGGCCCAATAATCTATTCAAAATATTAAAAAATTAGTTTGGTACATGACAACTATAACTCCCTTTTATCAAATACAATCAAAAATACTAATTCAAAGTAAGCATTTACATACTTATCTAAGAAAAATTGTAATAAAACTGTAAAGATTTCTCACAGAGAGGCAAAACCATGGCGGCACTGAGGTCAGTCTCCCAACGAACCAAAACCATCCACAGTCTCTTCACACGTCATTTCCAATCATCATCATCTTCAATACAACAACAAAAAATCAACGACATCTCACGCATCCTCAGCGACTACCGGAGCCCCCGGCACGACATCGTTTCAGCTCTAACCCCATTTTCCCAAACTATAACCGCCGACTTAGTCGAACAAATTCTCAAACGTTGCAACAATCTAGGATTCTCAGCTCACAGGTTTTTTCTCTGGGCTAAAGATTTACCTAATTTTACCCCCAGTAAAAGCAGTTACCAAATTTTGATTGATATTTTAGGGAGAAGTAAACAGTTTCCATTGGTTTGGGACTTCATTAGCGAAATGAAACAAACCAATTCATGTGAGATTAATAATGTTATGTTTTGGAATGTTTTTAGTGCTTATAGTAAAGCTCATTTGCCTTTAGATGCTATTAGGGCTTTTAATAACATGATCGATTACGGCGTCAAACCGACTGTTGACGATTTAGATCAGTTGTTGTATGTGCTTTGTAAAAGGAAGCATGTCAGGGAAGCCCAGTTGTTTTTCGATAAAGTTAAACACGAGTTTAGTCCTAGTGTGAAAACTTTTAGTATTTTGGTGAGGGGATGGGGGTTTTTGGGTGAGTCGAAAGAGGCACAGAAGGTGTTTGATGAAATGCTAGTGAGAGGATGTTGTGTGGATGTGCATGCTTATAATAGTATTTTGGAGTCGTTGTGTAAAGGAGGGAATGTTGATGAAGCTCATAAGTTGTTTCGTGATATGAGGCCGAAAGGGCTTGAACCTGACGCGTTTACTTATTCTATTTTTATTCATGCTGCTTGTGATGCTAATGATATACATTCTGCTTTTCGGGTTCTTGATAGGATGAAACGGTATAGTCTAGTCCCAAATGTGTTTACTTATAATTCTATTATTAATAGATTGTGTAAGAACGATAAAGTTGATGAAGCGTATGAGCTTTTAGATGAAATGATTGATCAAAAATTGAAACCAGACGTGTGGAGTTATAACGCTATCTTAGCTTTTCATTGTAACCGGTTGGAAGTTAACTTGGCTACTAAATTGGTATCTAGAATGGATACGGATTCTTGTGACCCTGATCGGCATACATATAATATGCTGCTTAAAATGTTGATTCGAGTGGGGCGGTTTGATAGGGTCACGAGCTTATGGGAGAAGATGGAAAAAAGTAGTTTCCATCCTTCGGCTTCTACTTATGCGGTCATGGTTCATGGTTTATGTCGTAAGAAAGGGAAGTTGGAGGATGCATGTCGGTATTTTGAAATGATGGTTGATGATGGTATACCACCGTACTCTTCAACTTGTGAACTTTTAAGGAACAAAATTATAGGATTAGGTTTTCCAGAGCAAGTAGAGATACTTGCAGGTAAGATGGAAAGAAGCACTTCTTGTGCTACACAAGATCTTTCTGGCATTATGAGAGGTAATAGGAAGAATATCAAGTTGATGAAGGAAGAAGATAGTTCGGAAGAGAGCGATTATTGACCAAGCAATACTGTTGTCTTTTTGTAGTTCATCGAGCAATATTTAGACTTTAGAGGGATTTGAATTCTTGGTTGTCAAGTTATCTTGAAAGTTAGAGGGATTTGAATTCTTGGTTTTCAAGTTATCTTGAAAATGTTTAAACCATTTGGAAAAGTTCAGTTAGACAAATATGTGTTTATGGGTCAACCTAGCCCAGACAAAAGAAATTAAATTATTTCAGCAAAGACCGAGTTTGACCCGTTACCCCACCCGGCGCTTTTAGCACATCTAAAATTCTTGTTTTGAAGTTGTGAAATCTTGCAAGTTTCAGTACTATACAAAGGCAACGATTTGTCAAGCATTTTATGGTACGTTGCCATATTAACATTTTAGAGAATATTACCGTTGAAGTCTGAACTTCTATATGCAATACCGAAACATTTCTATCGAACCTTTGTTTTCAACCTGTTATTGTAGGTTTGGTAATCTAAAATCAATGTGAATACTGAGGAGTCTCTTTCTTCTATCGATCTTACAGAGGTTGCACTTGGGGATTGAAAACTATGGACTGAAGAAACGGCCCATCTTTGGAGATTTATAACAAGCTCGTTTTTCCAACAAACAAAAGCACTGTTTTAGCAGCTGAAGATAGAAGTGTTGTTATAAAGCCGCCACTTGAGATGTGAAGACAGATTATGAGTTTGGCATGGTAACATGAAAGCTGCACTAGATTGTCAATTTGTCATGTATGGATTAAAAGCTATTATTATGTGCTTGAAGTATTTTGATAATATGTTAAGATGGTGGCATAGTTACAGTGGGTCTCCAAGTAGCTAAGTTCTTTCTGATGGGGTTAGAAATATGGAGTTGACGAAGGCTTTAAAGCAAGGCTCTAGAGTTGGTTTCGAAATGGGTAGAGGTTTAACTTGTAAGATTACTTTTGTGACATCAAATTGTAATTTTGTTTATTCTTTGTAAGAAAAGAATAGAGTATTTTGACAAGACTTAAAATCTGAGATAATTTGAAATATCGATTTTAGGGTATTAAGAAGTCATCAGGACACAAACCTTTTCCTTTTAAATTGGTTCCTTTCTTGAGCAATGCACTTTCTGGTTTAGATGTATGGTTGTTGGTGGACTTTGGCTCCCCTAGGGATTGCTTTGTATTGCATCTTTGTTCTCTAATTCAATAATCTTTTTAGTTGGCCGTTAAAAAATTTATGATTAATTCTATCATAAATTGTGTTTTACAACCATGTTTATAATTCTATGTAAAACATTTCTTTCCAAACTTTTTAAGCCACAAACAACTGGCTTTTAATCTAGAGTTAATTTCATTACATACCCCTGGGGTAAGCCAAATTTTCAAGTTTCACCCTTCTTGTTTTTTCGTATCATTACATATCTCTATGGTGACTTTTTGTATCAACGCTCACCCCTCACCCTGACGTCTGTTCCTAGGTCTCCGTTAAGTCCCTCATGTGCAATGCACATGAGGGTATTTCTGTCCACTCCTATCTAAACACCATCTCTTTATCAGATATAAAGATCAACCAAATTAATTGCTTCAGTTCTTTTCATCAATTTCTTTTCTATCTAAATCTATTCTCATCTTTCCCTATCTTTTTAATATCTAATCCATCCAATTCTCTATCATTTCTTCTCTTCTTCCTTTTTGCTAATAAACATAATCCATCATTTACCTCATTTCCAGATCTATAAAGATGCAACATTTGCATATAATTTTTTTCTTGCCTCTAATTATACTCCATTCTTCGTTTGTTAGCCCCCTAATTAGTACCCAACAGTGGTGGTGATATGTGGTATTTCGTATGGTGGTGGTTGGTGGTGTTGCGCGGTGGCCATAACCAAAAAGTAAGATAAATTGGCGGTTTGATGGGGTTCGGTGCTGATGGTGACTGATGGTGGTGGGTGAAGTCCCTGATGGTGAGCCGGTGTAGAATGGCGTCGGCAGCAGGCGAGATAAATGATGGTTTGTAGGTTTATAGTCGGAAAAGGAGATCGATGTAACCAAGAATGTTTCCTGGATATAAAACCTTTTTTTCACTATTAAGAAAAAGTGAAAAATGGGGGAGCAAACAATCAGGATACGGGGAGCAAACAAGTAGGTCGAGAATGTTACTGCATAATTCTTAAAAATGGATCTGTTGATTTTGCTTCAAATTCTAATATCATCAATTCATCCTTTTCATTCTTAATAGAGAAAATTTCATTACATACCCCTGAGGTATGCCATATTATTAAGTTTCCCCTTCTTGTTTTTTCGTATCATTACATACCCCTGGGGTATGTCAATTATTAAGTTTCGCCCCTCTGGTTTTTTTGTATCATTACATACCCCTATGGTGATTTTTCGTATCATTACATACCCCTCATTTAACGGACGTTAGTCAAGCTCTGTTAATTCCCTCATGTGCAATGTACATGAGGGTATTTTTGTCCTTTTACCTCTCAAACATTATTTTTCCATCCTTGTTTTTTTTCCAAGATCCAACAACCTAAAATCATGTTCACTTTTCCAGATCTAACACTCTAATTTAATAAACCCTAATAATACATACATCTATACCTAACACCCTATATATATCTATATATTCCAAGACACACACATAATACATATACTCTGTACCCAAAAAGGCGACGGAGTGGAGGTCAGAAGAAGGACCTCTCGATCTCATTCCCGGATGTTTCTCCACGATTTATTATGCCAAAAAAACCCAACGCCGCCACCATTACTTTTGCTTTATCAAGTTCTAGATTAATTTTTGTGGTTAGACTTAGGGTTGTGATTTTTTGTATATGTATAGATTGAAAATAGCATATTGATTTAAGAGTTATACAGATTTGATTTAGAAGAAAACGGTTAGTATGATGTTTGGTGGGGATTCGTAAATCAAAATTGAATTTACTAAATTTTGGGCTTTTTGAAATTAATTGCAAGTGTTTTAAAGCTTTTTCTCTATATTATATTTATTATAGTATTATAATATGGATGATAGAGATGAAGATGCATAGATATACAAGAAGCAGGTAAGACGAAAAAGGAAGAAGCAAAGAGGGATGAGGTAAAAGGGCAAAAATACCCTCACGTGCAACGCACATGAGGGACTTAACAGAGATCCGCAAATGGACGTTAGGCTAAGGGTATGTAATGATACGAAAAATCACCATAAGGGTATGTAATGATACAAAAAAACGAGAGGGGTGAAACTTAATAATATGACATACCCCAGGGGTATGTAATGAAATTTTCTCTTCTTAATAATAACTACGAGTATTTATTATTATATATTGTTATTATTACGTGATATGATAGGCCATTAGTTAGATTAACTTCTTCATTTCTTTAGTAGTAACAGAACTTTAATTTTGTGAATTAGTTTTGTCATTTTAACTTTATAATATATGAGTATAGACTGTATATATGAAAGATTTCTGTGTAGATCTTGGAAAAGAGAAGCATATATATATCTATTTGTGTTTTTAATTACGTAAAGATGAAAAGATTAGTACATACAGACATCGATGTTGATATTGATTTGTAAATAATTTAAAAGGTATGTTTTGGTTGAAATTGTTATATTGTTGGTGTGTTGTTGATGTTGATGATAATTATAAAGTTTAGATTATAGAAAAAGGAGAGAGAAACAGGTAAAGGTAAAAGGAAAAGAAGAAGAAGAGAGGTCTAGAGGTAAAAAGACTGAAATATCCTCATGGACCTAACGGAGATCCACAAACGGACGTTAGGGTGAGGGGTGAGTGCTGATACAAAAAGTCACCATAGGAGTATGTAATGATACGAAAATACGAAAGGGGTGAAACTTGAAAATTTGGTATACCCTAGGTGTATGTAATGAAATTAACTCTTTAATCTATCAATATTTTTAACAATTAAAACACCGTCACCGTTGTAACAGAATTATCGCATTGTGTGGAAATCTATCTCATCTCCGTATATATCCCATGCTAGTTTTAATATCGATTTTTTTTTTTGGGTTCTGCAAAAAAAACACAATATTGTTACCTTTTTTTTGTGTCGATGGTAATAAAAATTGTAATTCGTCTTTTGAGAATAAAAAACACATCGCTAATTATTAGTCTAACCTAAAGACAAACCCAGAGGTAGGGGTGATCATGGGCTCAACCCGGCCTGACCCGGCCTCAACCCGGCCCAACCCGTGACCCGTGTAATACAAAATACGTGGACCGAGGACCGGCCCATGTTTCACTGGGTTGGTCCGGTCCGGGTTATATGACGGGTTCGGTTTTTCCCGGGCCAACCCGTGACCCGCACAATGCAACAATCAGTCAGAAAAATGCAAAGGTTGCGATTAAGATTTGATCATTTTTTCTCAAAAGTCAAAGCCTGTTTTTATACATATTGTAGTAATTTTTGCAACTATCATGCCATGCAATTGTGGAAAGACTAAAACAAAGCAAAATATAAACTCAGCAAAACGTTAACTTGGCAATCTGATGATACTACATTACTACTATAACAGAAGATTCTAAAGGCAATATGGAAATGAGTATATCCAACTTGGATGATGGTTATAACTTATAAGTGATAATATATTGTATAGATTAGTAAATCCAATTTTAACTCATATGAGCATGTGACAAGAAAAGGTACACCAGATTTCGAAGTCCAATTTGAACTCAAATTGACAATATGAAAAGAAAAATCACACGAGATTTCAAAACCAAATTAAAATAATATATAAATCTAAATATATATATATATATATATATATATATATATATCTATATCATATATGTATCTCAGTATTAACGTGACAATCTATAATGTATAGGACTCCTCATAATACGGGTTGCCCGGGTTCTCGGGTTTTTTATCGGCCCGACCCGGACCGAAACCCGTAATTTCATAAAATATAAGCCCGTGGACCGGACAACATATTTCACGGGTTGGGCCGGGCTCGGTTTTTTTCCTGGTTGATTCAACGGGTTCACGGGTCGACCCACATTTTGATCACCCCTACCCAGAGGAGCGAAACCCTTTTGACAAAACCACAATGAGCGTAGCGTAAAATTAAGACGTGTGTAAGAGCCCAACTAAATCTACCGCACAATCACCCGCCATCCATCCATCATCCATCCATCCATCCATCCATCCATCCATCCATCCATCCATCCATCCATCCATCCATCCATCCATCCATCCATCCATCCATCCATCCATCCATCCATCCATCCATCCATCCATCCATCCATCCATCCATCCATCCATCCATCCATCCATCCATCCATCCATCCATCCATCCATCCATCCATCCATCCATCCATCCATCCATCCATCCATCCATCCATCCATCCATCCATCCATCCATCCATCCATCCATCCATCCATCCATCCATCCATCCATCCATCCATCCATCCATCCATCCATCCATCCATCCATCCATCCATCCATCCATCCATCCATCCATCCATCCATCCATCCATCCATCCATCCATCCATCCATCCATCCATCCATCCATCCATCCATCCATCCATCCATCCATCCATCCATCCATCCATCCATCCATCCATCCATCCATCCATCCATCCCGCCATCCATCCATCCATCCATATACTCAATAAACGTTTGATTTGATTTGATATGATGAGGAAAGTCCAGATCCTGAAACTCTAAATCTATACATACTCCATCACCTATCTGCTGCTTCACTTCACTTCACCGATATAATTAACCATTAATTTTAATTTTAATTAATAATATATGAATCCTGAAAACTGGAGAAGAAGTAGTAGTTGATCCGCATATGTTATCAGAAGAAGAAGACAGACAGACAGATGTTATCATCATTATCATCATCAGTATTGACAAAGAAGAAACCCTTGTTAACCCTCACTTTCTTCACTATCATCCTCTTTTTCACCCTCGTATCTCTTTCTCCTTCTTCTCCCTTCTATCAGATCTCTTTCTCTCCCTCTGCCACGTAATCCCCCCCTTAATTCCCTCTTTCAATTTCCCCTTATAGCACTACTATTACTATATAGATCTAATTCAATTTAGTTGTATGTTTTGAAAAAATTGTAGTTACGAAACCGATATATGGAGTGCTGAGAGGATACTAGATTGGCGTCCTTGTAAATGGTGGCTTCAAGGCCATTTCACTGGTTAGTTGTTTGTTTTTTCCTCTCCCTTATGCATTCTTGATTTTTGTATCTATATCTATATCTATAGTATTGCCATAAATCCTTCAAGATAGTAACTTTAGTGGAGTATTAATCTAGCTTACTTTTAGTTTTGCTGCATCAACTCCACTTTTTTCACACCCACTTCATATTGAACAACCCAAATTCTACTTATATACTCTAACTAATTACTCGGTTACGATTTCTTATTTACCACTATTCATAACAACTACAACTACAAAAAAACGATTCATACTGAACAAATGATTATTTGACAACTTCACCTTTTTGTTAGAAAAAGATAAGTTAGTGTTGCCGATAAATGGGAGAGGTCTTCCCAATTCAGGTTACCCGGGCAGGGCGAGTCTTGGACTCTATTGTACATGACCTAGCCAGGGTATCATCATGAACGTTTCCGAACTCTTTTACCTGGCCACCCTTAAGAGTTATACCTAGAGAGGTTCGAACATCAGATCTTTTGTGAGGATGTCAGGACGCCTGTCACCTTGGTGGTCGTTCAATTAGTGTTTGAGATGTAGGGGTAGATTATTTTCGGAACACAATGTTTAGTTGTGTATGATTCATTTTTTTGTTGTGTACAAAACACCTCTATATGACTAATGCTGGTAGAAGTGTTTTCGTGTTTGGTTGCTGGTAAAATGTTGATCCGTGCTTTAGGATTTTCTTTTGTTGGGTTATATCTTTGAGTGTGCTTTCAATGCAGAGATTTGTGTTTGGTTTTTTATGTTGAAATGCTGCAGCTCTCCCAGCTAAGACTAATGGTTACATTCGAGTGGATTGTTATGGTGGGCTTAATCAGATGAGGAGGGATGTAAGTACTTTCAAACATTTATGATCATTGTCTTTTGGTTGTTTAACTATAAAGTGCGGACATTTCGTGTTACTTTTGAAAAGACTATTTGAGCAACAGAGGCTTTTTGCAGTTATGTGATGGCGTTGGTGTTGCAAGATTACTTAATGCAACTCTTGTTTTGCCAAAGTTTGAAGTGGCTGCTTATTGGAATGAATCAAGGTACTTATGCTGTTAAATTTTAATTTAAGAACCAATTGAACCACGGGTAATCATTAAAGATAAAGATTTGCACTACTTTGTTATTCAGATCCAGTTGTTATATATATTATGATTTGAATTCAATTCTGGTGTCCCCTTCAGTGGTTTTGCAGATGTATTTGATGTCGACTACTTTATTCAACAGCTGAAGGGGTTTATTGATGTTGTAAAAGAATTACCTGCAGAAATTGCATCAAGAGAACCTGTCCGAGTAGATTGCAGTAAACGAAAAGGCCAATTTGATTATGTTGAGAGTGTTCTTCCATCACTATTGGAGCATCATTACATCTCTATTACACCTGCCATGAGCCAACGACGTGATCGGTACTTAAATTATTTACTTTCTTGAAGTTGGCAACATGATTAGCTGGGGTGGTACTCTCAACCGTTTGTTGGAGACTGGTCAATATTGGTTGTATAAAATTAATAATAGGTCAAATGTAGGTATTCTGCTTAAATTGGATAGAATAAAATGGTTTAAGTAGGTCAAAAGTAACTAATTGGCTAATTGTTAACTATGTTCTAAATCATTTAATCTTAAAGAAACTTATGAAATCTTGCAGGTTTCCGCTCTATGGAAAGGCTGCCCTTTGCCAAGCTTGTTACAGTGCATTGCGCCTAACAAGTGTTTTGGAGAAGAAAAGCTCTGAGCTTCTAGCCGCCATACCCAAACCTTTTCTGTCTCTTCACCTCAGGTTTGAACCCGACATGGTAGCTTACAGTCAATGTGAATATCACGGGCTTTCACCTTCATCTATGGAAGCTATAGAGGCTGCACGTGTAGATCGAAAACCTTGGACTGGTGAAACAGCTCGTGTTTGGAGAAGCCGTGGAAAATGCCCGCTTACTCCTAATGAAACTGCTTTAATTCTTCAATCTCTTTCTATCCCAACACACACAAACATTTATTTAGCAGCCGGAGATGGAATTATGGAACTAGAAGGATTAACCACTATTTACACAAATGTTGTTACAAAGTCATCTCTTTTGAGTGGTGAAGATTTCAAGATTATGCATGGGAACACGAAAGCTGCACTGGATTATTATGTATCGATTAATAGTGATTCATATGTGGCCACATATTTTGGTAATATGGATAAGATGGTAGCAGCAATGCGAGCTTACAAGGGGTTGTATAAGACTCTCTTTTTAAGCAGGAAGGCTTTTGCAGAGTTTACTTCTCAGGGATTAAAAGGGAAAGAGTTGATGAAAGCACTGAGGGAGGCTCACAAAGATGATTTTGTAATGGGCAAAGGTTCTGCTTTGCCAGATTGTTTTTGTGACTTTAAATTATGATTTTGTTTTTCTTTGGTCATTGGGCTAACTAATCTTGTATGCATTTTTTAGTAGGGTTTCTTGTTAGGTCATTTGAATTTATTTTTTTGTACCTCATTCTAATGATTTATATAGAAACCTTTATTCCCTTGTATGAAAATGCTTTCTCGACTGACGGCTATTCAGGTCAAAACGTTTGAGCCTTTACTAACGGGAGAGGAAATGCGTGTCTTTCTGAATTCCTATTTCAAATAATCTGTTCATTGATCAAGTTAGTAACCTACATAGTTGTGATTGTTTATCTATGGTTGGCTTACAATATGTTGTTAAATACCCATAATCCCCTTTTATCATGTCTCGGGAAACGTCTTTTGTATTCCTCCTAACCAAAGTTTAAGTTTTTAAATCTAACTGAAAGTTAAATTTTTGGTAAAAGTGTTCAATTATACGAGTATTAAATGTTATGAAGTAACCTATTTAAATTAAGACTATGTGTCTATTGCTGCCATGAGCTCTGGCATAAAAAAGATACCCAAAGAAGAAATACGAAGTATGGTATACTTCATAACAAAATTATAAGAAGCTAGTGTTTTATGTGAATGACTATATCAATACCCGTCAATTGTGTTATCAATATGTTCAATGTACAGTGTGTGACTTACAACAGATTTATCTCTCGTCTAGCTAACCTAAAACTTCTAGGCCGACCACTTCATGATGTTTGGACTTGCAATCGTCAACCAACTTCTTCAAAATCGATGAAACATCAGAAATCACCCTGTGTGGGCGATACTGCTCAAAAATTGACACATACTTTACAGCAATAACCAACTGTGATTCATTCAAATTACAGGATATGATATTATTCCATTCTTTTCCCTTTCCTTCCAAGCAAATACCATAGAGCAAGGCTGCAAAAACAACAGGCCCATCCCTAATCGCCATCTTACAACTCAATTTTAATGAATCATCAAGCATTCCATGAAGAGAAAGGCATACAACAATAGTAGCATATGTAGCAAGCCTTGGAGACCAACCATCTGCTATCATCCTGCTGTGAATATCCAAAAACATCGAGTTTTTCACCTTGTTAGTCTCGGTATAGTTGTCAAACTTTGAGAAGCCTTGCACCAAATAATGAAAAGTAACATCGTTCGGATTGCACTTGCTCATCAACATTTCTTCAAAAAAGGAAGCTGCTTTTGCTAATTTACCTTCTTTGCAATAGCTTCCAATTAATATACTGTAAGTAACCACATTAGGCATTAACCTGCGACCTTTCATCTCCTTGAGTAATTTTTCGGCACCAATAGTATCTCCCTTTTGACAGAATCCGTTAATCAGAGAAGTATATGTAACCACGTTTGGCTTACAGTTTTGTTTTAGCATATGACTAAAGATCCCTAATGCGCCATCCATATCATGTTGTTTTACATATCCATCTATAAGTGTAGAATACGTAAACTCGTCTGGAGTAACATGTGCTTTGATCATCGTATTGACACACAAAACTGCATCTTTGAACTTGCCATCTTTACAATAACCTTTAATTATTGCGTTATACCCGACTACATCAACTTTCACACCCGATTGAATTGCACGCTGAAAGAGATTCTTTGCCTCATCAAGCTCTGCGTTCCTAACAAATCCATCGATTAAAGTTGCATAAACAAATTTATCAGGCGGAACATGTTGGTCAAGCATCTTAGACAGCAGCTCCTTAGCAGCAGGAAGTTTTCCTTTCTTGCAGAGTCCATTTATCAAAACATTATATACCCCCGCATCAGGAAATACTCCTCTTTCTGTCATCTTTTCCAAGATCATTGTTGCGGTTTCAACCTCTCCTACAACAACGATCCCGTGAATAAGAGAACTATAAGTGAGCAGGTCTGGTTTTTCTCCATTATCGATCATCTTAACAAATAAATCCAATGCCTTGTTAGAATCATTTTGTCTACAATAAGCATTAATTAGAGGCGTATACGTTAACTTATTAGGCCTTAATCCCCTTCTTGCAGCCTGTTCCATAAGCTGCTCGGCTTCTTTAACATTCCCATGCTTACAAGCATCATACACCAAGATATTATACGTAACAATATCCGGTGCACAACCAATCTCAATCATCTTTTTCAACATTTCAACTGCTTTCATTTTGCAACCGAGCCTACATTGAGCATCAATAATGCTATTGTAGACCTTAACATTTATCAACAACCCTCTCGACTTCATTTCATTCATAAGCCTCTCTACCATACTAAAATTCCCTTCCTTACAAAAACCATTAATCATTGCTCCATACGTTGTTACAGCAGGCAAGAAGCCCTTTAACTTAAGCTCTTTAAACAAGATAAACGCTTTCTTAACCTCACCTTTCTTACAATATCCATCAATAAGCGTATTATAAAAAACCACATTCGGTATACAATCTTTCCCCCATCTATCAGCAATCAGTTTTCTACCTTGGTCCACCTTCCCTTTCTTACAAAGCGCGTTCACCATTATACAAGTACTATAATTATCCGCACAACCACCATTCCTATGAAGCATTTCATCATACACTCGGAACGCAATTTCCAAACGATCATCCCTCACAAGCCCACTCAACAACGCGTTACAAGCAAACACATTCGGAACACACTCATACATTTCCACTACATATTGATAAAACCCAAAAGCTTTATCAACCAACCCACATTCCGAACAAGCTCTAATAACCTCGCTTAAAGCGTCACAAGTAGGCAATACATTTTCATCTTTTAAACGAATAAACACTGAATCAATTTCGATAAACGCTTTCCCCTTAGCTAACAGCTTTAAAAGAGAAGAATAAGCAGGGCTATCAAGACAACATCCATAGGGTCTTTGGGATATCCAGTTAAGGAAGTTTAAGCCGGAATGAACGTCGTGAATTTTATCAAACACTTGGTGTGCAATATCGGATGGGACGATGTTTTGTTGGGATAACCGGGTTTCGAGAGTTTGTTCCCAATGGGGGTTTTGGGTTTTGAGAATATGACAGATTTCGTTGATACGAGAAGAAGGGACGGCGGCGGCGGTGGTGGTTGTGGTGGTTTTGGATGTTTTTGAGTGGCGGGGGGTTATGCGAGAAAGGAGAGTTTTCGACATACATACGAAAAGCAAAGTTTGGTCATTTACTTATTTGAATTTACTTTATAGTAACAACAATGTTTTACTGTGGTCGGACAGTGTCATTTCACTTCAATCAACCATGATTCTGTGTATGAAAAAACTATTGATTTCTTGATTAATGAGTATATGACATGGGGGTTATGAAATGTAGGAATAAATATGTTTTGTTACTTTAGAAGGAAAATAAAATAAGAAAAAAAATAAAACTAGATATCAAAATCTATATCTATATCTATATCTATAGGGGAGGTCTTGGATTCAAGTTTTACCAAAAGCAAACTTGAGATAATCAGAGGATTATTAAGTGGTTGAGAATCGCCTGGCTGAGGGATTAGTGGGTACCAAATGGTACATGAGATTAGAGGGTTCCATCCAATTATCTTTTTTTTATATACAAAAGTTAAATGAAAGTTGGTTTTTTGGCACTTCATTCATTAAGGTACTAAATGAGGTTAATTAGGAGGTTAATTGCTTTTGTTTTCTTATTATGATGATGATGATAGGAATATATATGTATACGAGCTATGTTGATATTGCAATGCAATTTTGATTTGTAAGAATTGTTTTTATGGGAGTGAATGCATGATGAATGAGGGAATAGTTATTATGATTGTAAATCAATGAGTCTAATTATTATTGTGATGGTAATATATATAGTCGATCATTGGTCCTGCAATAATAATATTGTAATGCAATTTTGATTTATGATGGTATTGCAATGCAATAATAACATTGCTAATTATGATTTTGTTATCATAGATACATGTACTCATTATAATATATATTTGCTTAATTACTTAATTTGGTGTATTTACTTATTGTGATCATAAACAGATGTGTTCATGATGTGTTGTTTCGTGTGCCTTCGTTTTTTGTAGATATATGTAATGCTGATTATGATTTTGTTATCATAGATACATGTAATCCCTATAATATATTTGCTTAGTTGCTTATTTTGGTGTATGTATATGTAATGCTAGATTATGATTTTGTTATCATAGATACATGTAATCCCTATAATATATTTGCTTAGTTGCTTATTTTGGTGTATGTATATGTAATGCTACGTATTATTATTTTGTTATCATAGATACATGTAATCCTATAATATATTTGCTTAATTACTTATTTGGTGTATGTATTATGTTGTGTTACTTATAGCTTTGGTTAATGCATTTTGAAGTTAATGACATCTTTGTATCATTAATGAAATGCTTCAATTGTAACTGTTGATGGCTGGCTGATCATGGACGGTCACGCATGGACTCTTGAAGTGGTATATATACGAGGGATAGGTGAGCATGGTATGCAACTTACAAACTCATCAAAATTAGTTGTTGCTTTTTAAGAAGATGGCAAATAAAGTTCAGGTGCGTATGAATCGTGCTGATCAATCTCATATGTTCCTTGATGATCTTCAGCCAGGGTCTGGCAGTCATGTGATGGTAATGATCAACCGCAAGTGGGATGTGTACAATTTGAAGGGAACATACATGAACAATGATTTCATTATCTTACACCAGAAGGTATACCACTTGGTTTCTTTCTTTAAGATGTTTGTTTGTGGTTATAATTTTATGTTTACTTAGTGGGGTTATGGTTGTGTAGGGAAATGCCATGCACTGTGTTTCATCGCATAACAGGGCACACAAGTTTTTGGAGATGGTAGGGGAAGGTTCTGTGTTTGTGTTGTCCGGGTTCAAGGTTAAGCCTAATAGGAAGGACTTTCGAATAATGAAAGTGTGACACCCCGTTGTAGCGGAAATACAGGGTTAACAAATAATTGCGTACTAATCAGAAGGTAATAGAGATTACATCCATTAATGCCAATACAAGTTTAATACAAGTACAATCGTTCAAATGTGGACCCCAAAATACGGATACAAGTCATCCTCATTTGGAACCGGGCCCATTGAATACGAGTTCAATAATCTGGGCAGTCTAATACAATTAAAGTTAAAACATGAGAGTCCTCAAATGTCTGATGCTAATTGTACGTCCAAGTCAAAAGAATGGCCCTATTATGCCAAAGATGATCCAAGACTTACTGTTGGTTACCTGAAAAGCATGAAATTTGAGAGGATCAACTATCGAAATAGTTGGTGAGTTTACAGTGTGTTTGACCAAAGTTTAGTCGTCATTGGGAGCACACAATGACATGTAGTTATTTAAGACAAGACAGCCGGAATCAGAATCCGACAATATATAATGACAGTCCAGACCGAAGTCCGACAATAAGACCAATATATCTCGCACAGGTCTCCCGTTTACATTTGGGTGCGGACCAAATTACCTCGCACAGGTCTCCCGTCTACAATGGGGTGCGGACCAGAACTATGACAGTCAGGAACAAAATCTGACGAGACAACCATTAGGATCTCATAATGGTGATAACTACATAGGGGCAACATTTTAGTTCGTCAAACACAAAGAACAATTTAGTCAGCCGACAACATGGCAAGTCAAAGTCATTTAGTTCAATATTTCATAAGACATGTATACACATTTTCAGGCAGCCGTCAACATGGCAAGACATAAGATAAATGATTTAAGTAGCCAAATCTCATGGCATAGACAAAAACAAATCATTTAAAAAGTAGTCGTGTATACAATAGTACATGCTTTTCAGGCCCAAAGTAAAAGGAAAAGGGCGCCATAAACTCACCTTAGCGATCAACGAGCTAAAAGGGCGAGTAACTTGAGAATATGAGCAGTCTAGTCTCCACGTCTATCCAAAACCTAGGATTTGAGTACGAATGGTGAGGATCAAATCTCACGACGTCAAGTATCCTATGTAAACTACTTAGCTATCAACCCTAGAATGCCACGACCAAGAATGTGATTTAAACGTCCATTTTATTTGACTTTAATTTCTAATGTCATTGACATTGTCATTTTAAGGTAGTCTAAAGTACCAATTCGTATAAACGAAGTTCAAATGTTCAAGTTGTCAAAATCTGAAATCGTCAAACAGTTCAGCACCTCGCGGCGCGACCTGGGCTGTACAGCACCTCGCGGCGTGACCTGGACCCCTCGCGGCGCGAGTTTCAGTTCAAAAAGCACGTTCTGTTCGAATAATACACACCTCGCGGCGCCTCGCGGCGCGAGATGGGCTACTCGCGGCGCGAGTTTAGCCTGTTCGAGTGCAAACTTAGTTTTCGACCATTTTCCGTAAACCAAATCGTTTTCTAATCAATTCCTTTCAATTACAACAACTACAAACATGTTCAAGAACCTGGAAACAATCCAACTCGCCAACCATTTCACAATTTCAACCATTTTGATTTCAATGACCTAATTCAAGTCAAATTTCATTTAACAACCAAAACCCAAAACTCATTTCATATTCAAAGCTATCTAATTCAATTACCAAAACTGAAATGAACCCTTAGATTGAATTAAATCAAATCAAAAGTTTTGAAGAAATAAGTTACTTACCAATTTGAAGTTCTTGAAGGAAAAACGAAGAAAATTGTGATGATGATGATGATAAACCCTTGAATATTTGCTAGATAATTATTCCCTTTTAATTTCCCATTTGATTTCCTTTAGCCACCAATTGATTTGAGAGAAAAGCTTTTGTGTGTGTGTTTGTCGACCAGACAAAGAAAGAAAGGGGGGAAAAGGGTTTTGATGTCTTATTTCCCTCCACACAATTAGTAGATCGGCCCATGTGCCATTTTTGATATATTAATACCCTTAATTTGGTAAAATGCTTACGATTAAATACCGTATGACTAAAAGGTTATAATTTAAAGTAAAGGTATTTTCCCTCGTGTTAATTAAATTAAGACGGGTCAATAATATTCCGTCAAAGTGAACTTTAAAACATTAAGTCTAGACAGTCTATTTATTTTGTACAAGACATAACCTTTAAATATTTATTTAAAGTTATTTTTAAGACTGGGCATTCGTCTAGATAGCTAATAGTCTACGTCATTAGGTTACGTCTAACTGGACTAAGTCAAAAGTCCAAATGTCTAATAATTTCTACGTCAATGACCGTCTAATTTAGACGAGATTATGATAATGACTAAGCTTAAACGAGATTAAGACTAACCCGTTGCTAATTAATTACGAGTTGTCACAGCATCCCCGACTTCTGAGGATTTCGTCCCGAAATTAATTGTTGCTCATTAAAAAGATGAGGATAATGTTCCATCATATAGTCTTCATGTTCCCAAGTCGAGTTGGGTCCGTGTTTTAAGTTCCAACAAACCTTGACCAACTTGATACGACTACGTCTAAGTTGTTTGAGCTGTTGGTCTAAAATTTCAACAGGTTCCTCGACAAATTGAAGAGAGTCGTTCACTTGCAGCTCTTCGACAGGTACGACTAAAGTTTCATCAGTCAGACATTTCTTAAGATTCGAAACATGAAACGTGTGATGAACGTGTTCCAGCTCTTTGGGTAAATCGAGCTTATAAGCCACGGAACCAATTCTTTGAACAATTTCGAATGGTCCGATATATCGAGGACTAAGTTTGCCTCGCACGCCAAAGCGTGCAGTGCCTTTCCAAGGCGACACTTTCAACATGACTTTGTCTCCTACTTGGAACTCAAGTGGTTTCCTTCTTCGGTCTGCATAGCTCTTTTGGCGATCTTGAGCCGCCTTTAGCCGTGCTCTAATTTCAACAATTTGATCATTAGTCTTCTGAACTAGTCCATATTTGTACAAACGACGTTCTCCAGCATCAAGCCAACAGACAGGCGATCTTCATTTTCGTACATACAAAGCCTCATAAGGAGCACATTTGATGCTAGTGTGATAGCTGTTATTATACAAAAATTCAGCTAACGGCAAAAAGGTATCCCAACTACCCTTGAAGTCAATGACACATGCCCGAAGCATGTCTTCCAACGTATGGATGGTACATTCACTTTTTCCGTCAGTTTGTGGATGGTAAGCCGTACTCAAGTTCAATTGAGTGCCTAGGGCGTCTTGAAAATGTCTCCATGATTGTGAAGTGAAACGACCATCACGGTCAGAGATAATAGACAAAGGTACACCATGAAGAGACACGATCTTTTCAATGTATATTTGAGACAATTTCCTTATCTTCCAATTCTCCCGTATTGGAATGAAATGAGCAGACTTCGTTAATCGATCGACAATGACCCAGATAGTATCGTATCCTTTCAGGGTTCGAGGCAGTTTAGTAATAAAGTCCATCGTGATTTGTTCCCATTTCCAGTCAGGAATTTGGGGTTGTTGGAGCAGCCCAGAAGGCTTTTGGTGCTCCGCCTTGACCATTGAACAATTTATACATTTTGAGACATAAGTGGCGATATCTCTTTTCATACCAGGCCACCAATAAAAGTCCTTTAGACCATGGTACATTTTGTCAGCACCAGGATGGATTGAATACTTAGATCGATGACTCTCGTTCATCAAGAGTTCTCTAAGTCCATTGTACTTGGGAATCCACACTCTGCCCTTAACATGTCGGATCCCATCGCCATCCAATTCAAATAAACGTTCAGCATTCCACAATGCTTCTTTCTCGATACGCCCTGGCTGTAGGGCATCGTTTTGATCGTCCAGAACTCTATCCCTTAATGATGAGCCAAGATAAGAACTTGCTCTTTTTATGACAGATAGTGATATTCTATCTTTTCGACTCAGCGAGTCAGCAACAACATTGGCTTTACCGGGATGATATTTGAGTTCACAGTCGTAGTCACTGTGTAATTCTACCCATCGTCGTTGTCTCATATTTAGCACTTTCTGATCGAAGATATGCTGAAGACTTTTGTGATCCGTAAATACCGTACACTTCGTACCATATAAGTAATACCTCCAAATCTTTAAGGCAAAGACAACCGCTCCGAGTTCGAGATCGTGGGTTGTATAGTTCTTTTCGTGGATTTTGAGCTGTCTAGAAGCGTAAGCAATGACCTTACCTTCCTACATAAGTACACACCCCATGCCCTGATGTGAGGCGTCACAGTATACCACGAAATTTTCAATGCCATTGGGTAATGCTAGAATAGGAGCATTACATAGTCTGTCTTTTAACGTCTGGAATGCCTTTTCTTGGGCATCCTGCCAAATAAATTCCTTAGTCTTCTGAGTTAACAAATTCAAAGGTTGAGCAACCTTAGAGAAATTCTCAATGAATCTCCTGTAATATCCAGCCAGTCCAAGAAATTGACGGATTTCTGTCGGAGTCTTTGGGGCTTCCCACTTCTTTATTGCTTCGACCTTAGATGGATCTACGTGGATTCCATCCGCATTTACTACATGACCCAAGAAGTGTACTTCCCAAATCCAGAATTCACATTTTGAGAACTTCGCGTACAGTTCTTGATTCTTGAGCAGTTGCAGAATGGTCCTCAGATGACCTTCATGTTCATCTTTAGTTCTCGAGTAGATCAGTATGTCATCAATGAATACAATGACAAACTTGTTGAGATACGGTCGACATACTCGATTCATTAAGTCCATAAACACAGCCGGTGCATTGGTTAAACCAAATGGCATAACCAAAAATTCATAATGTCCATAATGAGTTTTGAAGGCTGTTTTAGGTATGTCCGTCTCTCTGACTCTGAGTTGGTGATACCCAGATCTGAGATCGATCTTGGAAAAGTGTGATGCACCTTCCAGTTGGTTGAACAAGTCGTCAATACGAGGTAAAGGGTACCTGTTCTTGACGGTCAACTTGTTCAATTCTTTGTAGTCAATACACATGCGCATAAAGTCGTCTTTCTTTTTAACAAATAAGATCGGAGCTCCCCAAGGTGATGAACTTGGACGAATTAGTCCTTTTGCCAACAACTCCTGAAGTTGTTTGGACAAATCTTGCATTTCTAACGGCGCAAGGCGATAGGGTGCCTTGGCCACGGGTGCAGCTCCAGGGACCAAGTCTATTCCAAACTCGACTGGTCTATGAGGTGGAAGTCCAGTCAAATCTTCGGGAAACACCTCCGGAAAATCTTTAACAACTGGAATATCTTGAATGCCTTTACCCCCTGGCTTCCTTTCAACCACTAGTGCCAAGAAAGCAGGGTATCCTTTTTGTAAATATCTATTCGCTTTTATCGCCGACACCAAAATCAATTCCTTCCCTGACTTATCTCCTTGCACTATCAATGTTTCGTCATTTGGTAGAGGTATTCTCACAACTTTCTCGTAACACCCAATATCAGCGCGAACTCTAGACAACCAGTCCATACCGACAATCACATCAAAACTTCCTAGTTCTATGGGAATTAGATCAATTTTAAAAGTTTCACCGGACAATGTCAAACTGCAATCTACCAAATGATCTCTAGCAACATACTTTTGACCGTTTGCATATTCGACAATATAAGTTTCTTTCATGGGGATAGCTACTATATTAATTCGAGACTTAAATTCTAAGGATATAAAACTTTTATCAGCACCAGAGTCGAATAACACAAAGACATAATGATTATTGAGTATGAATGTACCTATCACAACGTTGGGATCACGTCGTGCATCAGCAGCATCCAAAGCAAACACTCGGCCTCTACCTTGTCCTCCTTGATTTCTTCCTTGATTCCCAGCTTGATTGTTCCCCGCATTGTTCCTCATTGGAACTATAACATTGTTGTTCGGGGCTTGATTGAGTCGTGAACACGCGGGTCACATATGGGTTTCACTCCCACATTCGTAGCATTGACTAGGTGTCTTGTCCTTATAGTATTTTGCCAAATGTCCCGTCTTTTAACAACGGTGGCAAGTAGGACAATTTCCCCTGTGATGGAGGTTACACCTATTACACTTAGGGTCTAAGCCAGTGTACCTCTTGACGTCTTGAGCAACCACAGCAAAGTTTCTGGCAGTCCTAAACCTCTTGCCATTTCCACCGTCGCCAAATCCACTACCAGAGGCATGATCATTCCTTCTCTTGATCACCTCAGTTCCAACAGAAGAACTAGTGGTTCTTTTCAAGTCTATCACCATCCGATTGGTTGCACTAACTGCCGCTTGAAGAGTCAAAGGATTAAAAGTGGCTACCAACCTTCGGACATCAGGCGACAAGCCATAACAGTATCTTTCGATCAATTTCTCCTCCGTATCTACCATACGAGGGACTAGTCTTGCCAACTCATGAAAACGAGTAGTGTATTTCTCGTTGTCTAGTCCGATCATATTATGATTCCAGAATTCACCTTCCATTTTCTGTACTTCCTCTCGAGGACAGTACTTTTCCATCAACATCCTTTTAAAGTCAAACCAAGGTATGCTATTAGCCGGCTCTCGGCCACGAGTCCTAATCTGCTCGTTCCACCATGACAGCGTGTGCTTTTGGAATTGAGTGGCGGCATATTCCACTTTGTGCTCTTCGGCACAACGGCTGATATGAAGCACTGCCTCTATGCTTTCCAGCCAGTTGATTAGACCGACAGGACCTTCGGTGCCATGGAACTCCTTTGGCTTGCAATATGTGAAGGTCTTAAAGTCACTCCCTCGAAGATGAACTCGAGGAATAACTTGTTCAGCAGTAGGTTCAACATTGTTACTATTGTCAGCATGATGATTATTATTGGCGTTCATGCTCGCCGTGATCTGGGCGACTAAAGTAGGCATAGCGGCCAATAACTGTTGTGTCACAATTGCCGCCATATTATTTTCCCCGCCAGCATTTGGGGTAGATCCAGGACCAGTGTTCACATTGACAGCAGCAGCTTCCGGTCCTTGTTGGATCACAGGTTCTTCCTGTTCAGTCTCATTAGGTCTAGGAGTTGATCGAGTAACTCTCTTTTGCGCAGTTTTCTTACTTGGAGCCTTTTTCTGGATTTTGCTTCGCGTCTTAGGAGCCATAAGTCTATGACATGAACAAAAATGTCATTTAGATATTTCCTTGAAAGGTTAATCAGAAAGTAGCTTTGCAAGACAGATGCCAGTACAATGCAAGTCACAAATTGTTGACTTGTATGAATTCATGTACTAGACAAGACAAGAAAATATGGAACATCATTTTTCTACAGTTAAGAATAAGCAAGTGACATAGTCTGAACAAGTATGTAAGCCAAAAGACAATCGTATTTCATTGATGTTCAAAAATTTACATAGTCTGATAGGTACGATTCAAAAACATGTGGGAACTACATCCACAACGATAGACTACATAGTCAGAGTGATACGATTTAAAGACATGTGGGAACTATATCCACAAAAGATAGGCTACAACTCAAAGTACAGGAGTATGAGTTGTTATAAGTTCTATGCTTACATTACATTACTACTACAAGTGTACATCTTGAAAAGGACAACGACTAGCAAAGCCACAACCAAGGCTACCAAAACTAACAGTATCCAGACCAACGTTCTAATAGTCTCCTTCCCCTCCTTAGCAATAGTCATAGCCTCAGAAGCATGAAGATAAGCTCCAGTCAACGCTTGAGCTTGATTCTCAATAGCCTCCCTAGTACGGATGAGAGAATTGTTCATCCTTGACATTTGTCGGAGAGCATATTCCGACCTATCAGCCGCATCAACAACTTGCATCCCATTAGCAGCATCGGGATTGTAAACAAGCACTCTGGAGGAACCCGCAGCATACGGATCACCCAGAAGAAATGAGGGACCAAACACACGGTTGTCCTGAACCAGTGCAGAAGGACCAGGAGCATTAGGATCTCGAGGAGCATAGGGAAGACGAGTTTCCTCGGTAGTCCTCCTCTGATATGGAGCTATCGGTGACAGAGACGGTTGCACCTGAATAGATACATGTTCATTTCCAGATTCACTGGATGTTGACACCAGATTGATGAGGCGAGACTCATTGCCCGAAGCCTCAAATGGTTCCTCTTCAGAAGAGTGAGGAACACGAGGAATGGAATTTGTCACAACAAGAACTGGAGGAGTACCAGGAACAACAACATAAGAGCTAGCTCCGTCCGACATGACAAGTCTGAAATGATAGTCAAAGTATCCATATAAGTCTAATGGATAAGACAGTACAAGTCAAATGGATGAGACGGTACGCAACATTGAGATTTTAAAGAGATCTTTGTCTAATGTACACACATACGATTTGGGTTTCTATTCCTAACATACCTTCAATGCTTATATATAGGGTCACCCGCAACCTTCCCACCACATCTACAGTATGTTGTGAATATAATCCAAACTATCACGTATATACAAAATCTAGGATATTTATATCGAGCCTTATATTATTTTACAAAATCGGGACGTAGTTGATCAGGCTAGGTCTAATTATAGACAAATAATATAACTCTCGAGCTAATTATCCTAAATCTTATTTGACTTAGATTTCCTTTTGAAACGACAATGGCTATAGATTGAGTTTTTTTCCGGCGGAAAACTCTGTATTAACTATAACCTTGGCTCTGATACCAATTTTTGTCACACCCCGTTGTAGCGGAAATACAGGGTTAACAAATAATTACGTACTAATCAGAAGGTAATAGAGATTACATCCATTAATGCCAATACAAGTTTAATACAAGTACAATCATTCAAATGTGGACCCCAAAATACGGATACAAGTCATCCTCATTTGGAACTGGGCCCATTGAATACGAGTTCAATAATCTGGACAGTCTAATACAATTAAAGTTAAAAACATGAGAGTCCTCAAATATCTGATGCTAATTGTACGTCCAAGTCAAAAGAATGGCCTTATTATGCCAAAGATGATCCAAGACTTACTGTTGGTTACCTGAAAAGCATGAAATTTGAGAGGATCAACTATCGAAATAGTTGGTGAGTTTACAGTGTGTTTGACCAAAGTTTAGTCGTCATTGGGAGCACACAATGACATGTAGTTATTTAAGACAAGACAGCCGGAATCAGAATCCGACAATATATAATGACATCCAGACCGAAGTCCGACAATAAGACCAATATATCTCTCACAGGTCTCCCGTCTACATTGGGGTGAGGACCAAATTACCTCGCACATGTCTCCCGTCTACAATGGGGTGCGGACCAGAACTATGACAGTCAGGAACAAAATCTGACGAGACAACCATTAGCATCTCATAATGGTGATAACTACATAGGGGCAACATTTTAGTTCGTCAAACACAAAGAACAATTTAGTCAGCCGACAACATGGCAAGTCAAAGTCATTTAGTTCAATATTTCATAAGACATGTATACACATTTTCAGGCAGCCGTCAACATGGCAAGACATAAGACAAATGATTTAAGTAGCCAAATCTCATGGCATAGACAAAAACAAATCATTTAAAAAGTAGTCGTGTATACAATAGTACATGCTTTTCAGGCCCAAAGTAAAAGGAAAGGGCCCCATAAACTCACCTTAGCGATCAACGAGCTAAAAGGGCGAGTAACTTGAGAATATGAGCAGTCTAGTCTCCACGTCTATCCAAAACCTAGGATATGAGTACGAATGGTGAGGATCAAATCTCACGACGTCAAGTATCCTATGTAAACTACTTAGCTATCAACCCTAGAATGCCACGACCAAGAATGTGATTTAAACGTCCATTTTATTTGACTTTAATTTCTAATGTCATTGACATTGTCATTTTAAGGTAGTCTAAAGTACCAATTCGTATAAACAAAGTTCAAATGTTCAAGTTGTCAAAATCTGAAATCGTCAAACAGTTCAGCACCTCGCGGCGCGACCTGGTCCTCGCTGTACAGCACCTCGCAACGTGACCTGGACCCCTCGCGGCGCGAGTTTCAGTTCAAAAGGCAGGATCTGTTCGAATAATACACACCTCGCGGCGCGAGGTGGGCTACTCGCGGCGCGAGTTTAGCCTGTTCGAGTGCAAACTTAGTTTTCGACCATTTTCCGTAAACCAAATCGTTTTCTAATCAATTCCTTTCAATTACAACAACTACAAACATGTTCAAGAACCTGGAAACAATCCAACTCGCCAACCATTTCACAATTTCAACCATTTTGATTTCAATGACCTAATTCAAGTCAAATTTCATTTAACAACCAAAACCCAAAACTCATTTCATATTCAAAGCTATCTAATTCAATTACCAAAACTAAAATAAACCCTTAGATTGAATTAAATCAAATCAAAAGTTTTGAAGAAATAAGTTACTTACCAATTTGAATTTCTTGAAGGAAAAACGAAGAAAATTGTGATGATGATGATAAACCCTTGAATATTTGCTAGATAATTATTCCCTTTTAATTTCCCATTTGAGTTCCTTTAGCCACCATATTGATTTGAGAGAAAAGCTTTTGTGTGTGTGTTTTTGGTGTGTGTTTGTCGACCAGACAAAGAAAGAAGGGGGGAAAAGGGTTTTGATGTCTTATTTCCCTCCACACAATTAGTAGATCGGCCCATGTGCCATTTTTGATATATTAATACCCTTAATTTGGTAAAATGCTTACGATTAAATACCGTATGACTAAAAGGTTATAATTTAAAGTAAAGGTATTTTCCCTCGTGTTAATTAAATTAAGACGGGTCAATAATATTCGTCAAAGTGAACTTTAAAACATTAAGTCTAGACAGTCTATTTATTTTGTACAAGACATAACCTTTAAATATTTATTTAAAGTTATTTTTAAGACTGGGCATTCGTCTAGATAGCTAATAGTCTACGTCATTAGGTTACGTCTAACTGGACTAAGTCAAAAGTCCAAATGTCTAATAATTTCCACGTCAATGACCATCTAATTTAGACGAGATTATGATAATGACTAAGCTTAAACGAGATTAAGACTAACCCGTTGCTAATTAATTACGAGTTGTCACAGAAAGACAGCGCGTACATCCTTGAATTCGATGGCTCAACAACTGCTAGGAAAGCAGTTGGTGATATCAACAGTTTTGTGCGTTATTATTTCCAAATTACTCTGTTTGAAGAACTGGTACCGACTGATAATAAGTATTTGGTTGGTATGATTTCTTTCCTTTGGATCATTCAATTGTTACTGATTTTGTATTGTGTATTTGGATAGATTGTGTATATAAGTATTGATAGACGTAATGCCTATATATATATATATGTGGGTTTAATATTCTTGGGTATTTTGTGTTGTATGTGGTTATAAATAAGCTTATACAATACATATGTTTATGATATAATTATTTGGATTGGGTGAAATACAGATAGGAAATCTGGGTATTTGGTTCTTATGTTTTCTCATTTTTTATGTCCAATAATATGGATCTAAATAAATTCTAAGTTTGGAATTCATGGGTTTGTTTATGCTTTGTTTTTTGCTAAATATGTCGTGTTTATCATTTTGTTATTTTATGTTGTGTATTTTTATATCACTGAACATAAGAACATATGTCAATGCACTGTATGCTTCCCATGTGGCCTAAAATGTGATCGGAATTTTTTGTGTCATCGATGGCCTGTGTTTTGATTGACTTTTTGTGTCATTGTAGTTTATGTGGTTACTTACTTTTATTGTAACTTCTTGGTTAATATTGATGTATCTATTGTGCTTTCAGATGTTATCGGTTATGCATTGTATGTCGGGGAGCCTAAAACGAAATCGACTGGTGCCCAAACTGTTGAGTTCCTCCTAACAAATGAGAGGTATGACGAAATCCTAATTTCTTAGTTTGTAATAACATAGCCAACCGTCATTACCGGTTATCGTTTTGTATATGCAGTAGACGGCAGGTTCCGGTCACATTATGGGGATCAGTGGGGGAAGATATGATCAAGAAGAAAGGGCCAGGTTCGGGGCCATATACCTGCATTCTTACGGCAATGAGTACAAAAAAATATTTTGGTATGCTGGTATATTGATCATCTAATTTCAGTCTTTTTTACTATATGGCACTCTAACCTTTGACATTGTAAACCAGGTGAACTTGGTATTTCTAGCACACCATCAACCCAAATTATTGACAGTCCAGATGTGCCCGCATTGAAGGATTTCGTTTCTGCACTCAGGTTGCCCACCAAACACTTCTGGTATGTGTTTATGTGTTCCTTTGCGCTTTGAAACTCAGTGTTTTTGCTCTTGATTTGCAGGAACCAGGATCTTAGTGAGATACCGCTTGAAAAGGTTGATATCGTGTCAACCGTTGATACGCTCGCATAGCTTATGAAATGGGGTCGTGAGTGGAAGAACGGATTGCATCTGGAAGACGGGGTAGAGTGTATTATGTGTAATCTTTCCCCCACAAATTATTCATGTAGTGCCTTATTAACTAATGCTGAATGTATGCAGCGTATTTTGTTCAAGAGCACGATTGAGATTGTGGACATTCGAACCAGAAATGGTTGGTATTTGATCACTTGCTCTAAGTGGCCGGTGCCGCAAGGGATTAACAAGGGTAAAATGTGGCTTCTGGTGTGTGGGCTGCAAATCAAGTGTCCTGTACCCCCATATTAGGTATATTCGATTTATATATATTCTGGCAACATGTTAATATTTAGGTATATTCGATTTATATATATATATATACTGGCAACAGGGCTGCATTAAATTAATTGTGTGCAACAAATATCAGGTTTAAGATTCAAATGGATGTGAAGGATGAAAGCATGGCAGTTGTTGTTACTCTGTTTGATGAACCTGTCGAGCAGCTACTAAGCAGGACCGCAAAGACTTTAATGGAAGAGGAGCAACAGGTTGTGATCCAAATTTTGTGAAATATGTTTTGTATGTCCAGTATTTACACCTGATATTATTTGTGTATTGACTTTTGCAAGAATGATTGGGGCGGTGATGTTCTTCCTCCTGTTTTACGAAACCTAATTGGAACGAAGCATGTGCTTGAGATAAAGGGTCACACGTACTATAACGCTGGTGAATTTGAAGGCTTTAATTGTAGTCATGTGATCTTGCCTGTCGTGACTATCCCCACTTTGACAATTGGTGGCAAGCAGCATAATAGTGTTTCATCCACTGGTGGATCGTCGACATCGGTTGCAAAGCATCCTGACCCAATTGCAACCTCTTCAAAATCGTCGACATCGGGTGCAAAGGATCCTGACCCAATTGCAAACTCTTCAAAATCGTCGACATCGGTTGCAAAGGATCCTGACCCAATTGCAAACTCTTCAAAATCGTCGACATCGGTTGCAAAGGATCCTGACCCAATTGCAAACTCTTCAAAATCGTCGACATCGGTTGCAAAGGATCCTGACCCAATTGCAAACTCTTCAAAATCGTCGACATCGGTTGCAAAGGATCCTGACCCAATTGCAAACTCTTCAAAATCGTCGACATCGGTTGCAAAGGATCCTGACCCAATTGCAAACTCTTCAAAATCGTCGACATCGGTTGCAAAGGATCCTGACCCAATTGCAAACTCTTCAAAATCGTCGACATCGGTTGCAAAGGATCCTGACCCAATTGCAAACTCTTCAAAATCGTCGACATCGGTTGCAAAGGATCCTGACCCAATTGCAAACTCTTCAAAATCGTCGACATCGGTTGCAAAGGATCCTGACCCAATTGCAAACTCTTCAAAATCGTCGACATCGGTTGCAAAGGATCCTGACCCAATTGCAAACTCTTCAAAATCGTCGACATCGGTTGCAAAGGATCCTGACCCAATTGCAACCTCTTCAAAATCGTCGACATCGGGTGCAAAGGATCCTGACCCAATTGCAAACTCCTTCAAAAAAGGAGCCAAGGAAAAGGAAATTGTAAGTATTGTTCACCACGTTGATATTGTGGCAAATATAATTGTTAGCTAATAGATTTTTAAATATGTGTTACCAACTTCAGGGTATCGAAGAATCCCGATTCGCTATCTGTTCTTGCTGATAACTCGATAGTAAACCTGGTGTCGGTCAATGAAGGAGGATGTGAAAGGTATGCAGTGCATTTAGTCTTTACTGATGGCTTCATTGTTATAATGCTCATTCTATTCTAATTAATCAAGTATAATTGTTCGATGTATAAACAGTGTTGTTCTTGATGCATGCTTGGAGGTGGACAAAGATACTGAGAAGTCTGCTTATGTGGACTTGGCTGATGATGTGTCAGAGTGTAACAAAAACCTCCGCCGGAGTGCAAGGAAAAAAAAGTATGCGAATCATATATTTTTGATTCTTCGTGCATTTGTATTGTGCTAACTAATATTGGTATGTTATTGTGTAAACAGGTTCAGTGTAATCTAGATCAGACACGGAGAACGATATGGACAGTCTACTATCGAGGACTGATTCTCGGTGACTATCAGCCCATGCGATATTTCAAGAATGCTCTCTTCGACCCAAGGTTAAAGCTATAAGTTCTTTTTAATTAGTTATTTAATCCCTAATTAACTAGTCTTTCAATGTCATTATTTAACAAGTTTCATATTCTTTAGCGACCCAAGGTTCCACAACTACTTTACTCGTTGTGTGGCCAAATCAATCTCCTACAACTCTACAAGGCTACAAACAACTTTGTTTGGCTATATATTGGACTCAAACCTTATTGACCAGATCGCCAAATGGTCAGATGCTATAATTACCACAATAATATATTCTAGTCTAGTAGTCTCATTAACAACACATGCAAGATGAAATAAGCAATTACTTGATTATATCATAAACTCCCTTTTCAATGGCAACCGAAAATGGGAATGTTAGTTCCCTTACTTGACCTGAAAATTTGTGAAGCTATAACATAATGTCCAAACTCGCAAGGACACACCATCAGTTTCACTGATATTAAGGCAGAATCTGTTCACAAATGCTAAACAATGAAGAAACCTTACTAATCGGACTATAGAGAATATGATTTTGGGGAGGCTGTGAAATTATGAGTGTTGATTAACCTTAAATTAGGTTAATTACTCTCTATATATATAAGGAGAGTATTTTCACATTTAGTCCCTCTGGTGTTTAATTCGTGCCTCATTAGTCCTCTTAGTTCCAATCACCTAATGGGAAACCCTATAATACGTCTTTAAGAGTAAATACGTCCATCGAATATTTACTAGACATAGGGATTTCAGTTATCGTCAATTATCATATCAGGAAGGATAGATGACCAGTGACGGTCACACTAACGTGGTTCCAACAGGACAAAGATACTGAGAAGTCTGCTTATGTGGACTTGGCTGATGATGTGTCAGAGTGTAACAAAAACCTCCGCCGGAGTGCAAGGAAAAAAAAGTATGCGAATCATATATTTTTGATTCTTCGTGCATTTGTATTGTGCTAACTAATATTGGTATGTTATTGTGTAAACAGGTTCAGTGTAATCTAGATCAGACACGGAGAACGATATGGACAGTCTACTATCGAGGACTGATTCTCGGTGACTATCAGCCCATGCGATATTTCAAGAATGCTCTCTTCGACCCAAGGTTAAAGCTATAAGTTCTTTTTAATTAGTTATTTAATCCCTAATTAACTAGTCTTTCAATGTCATTATTTAACAAGTTTCATATTCTTTAGCGACCCAAGGTTCCACAACTACTTTACTCGTTGTGTGGCCAAATCAATCTCCTACAACTCTACAAGGCTACAAACAACTTTGTTTGGCTATATATTGGACTCAAACCTTATTGACCAGATCGCCAAATGGTCAGATGCTATAATTACCACAATAATATATTCTAGTCTAGTAGTCTCATTAACAACACATGCAAGATGAAATAAGCAATTACTTGATTATATCATAAACTCCCTTTTCAATGGCAACCGAAAATGGGAATGTTAGTTCCCTTACTTGACCTGAAAATTTGTGAAGCTATAACATAATGTCCAAACTCGCAAGGACACAACATCAGTTTCACTGATATTAAGGCAGAATCTGTTCACAAATGCTAAACAATGAAGAAACCTTACTAATCGGACTATAGAGAATATGATTTTGGAGACTTGGATATCAGTCTTTGGATGTAATCGCAAGTAAACCCAAAGCACCTATAAGAACATACTGCAGCATGGAAAATAATAGGAGAAACATTAACCATAGGCTCAACCAGCAATTATTTCGGGGTGAAATTAGAAAGAATTACTGTATAGTACTACAGTACCTTTATAATAGGATTCTCAGTCATGATAATTGTAACATAACCAACATAAGGTAAAAACCTGCAAACAAACATTAATTTTTAGCTCTTAACCATTACAAACATCAGATTCCTGATGTAAAATTGAATGGTAGTATCACTCATTAAAATTAGAAATACAACGGATAAACTAGCGGTCTTTTATGATTCACTATCATACCCATGTTCTAACAAAATTTTGGAAGTTCGATTCAAGGAATCTTAAAACGGTTTAAGTCAAATCTATCTTCCTATTCAACAATAACGTGGCAGTTAAGCTATTCCAAATCTCTAACGGGCCAATGTTTGATGGTTCAGTGTGATAGGCATGATGCAAATACGGTTATGAGATAAAATATTGAGCCCAAATACGATGATAAAAACTTAATGAAAATTTTACGTCTTAGTCTTACCCAATGGCTCTACCCATAATATGCTGCCGCTGAAGCCACTGCTGACCTGGAGCGTATAGAACTCGGTCGTCCAGTTCATTATTATCCCCTGCGAGAGAGAGAAGGAGAGGGAGAGAATTGTCATAGAAGATTCAACAAAGAAACCATATACATTTGTCATATATTACCTTTTGTAAGGATATCTACATCTGTTGTATCATTCCGTTCATGAACCTGTAATAAGAAATAATAAGATACACCCTTCATATTAACAAGACGAATAAACTGTACTCCTATCGCTAACTACTTCTGTGATTTCTAGGTGCATGATTTAGTAAATTGTCTGCTATTAGTTAAACAAGTTGTGTGTACCACACTATGCGAAGGTAACAAATAGGTAAAAGGCAGTGGTCTGGTGTGAGCGGCTGGTTTTGAGAGGGAGAGTATGCTTCGGTGTCTGTTAAAGAGGGGAAAAGAACAAGGTAGTTGTTGCTTTAGATCTTCAATATAAAGGGTTGTGACTGGATCACTGGAGGATGGTAACTGTTTGAAAATGGAGAGTTGTGGCTATCCTTAATCATGAAGTTAACAAAAGTCTAATCTATCAAATTAGTGGAATGCAAATTATACGTGTACTATATATATATATATATATATATATTATATATATATATATATATAGTATTTAAACATAGTAGACGAAAATCAATTATATTAATAATCTGTAACGATCACTGGGGGGCAGAGAGATCATTTTTGTAATGAAAATTTACCAAAGCAGAAATTAAGATTTGTTTCATTTCTGTCTAATCTGTAGTGCGATCCGAAATCCAGTTGAAAGCTCAAATTGCTTAATGTCTATATATATGGTGAGAATTTATTTTTTAATTACCATGTTGTAGAAGATTAAGCGAGATACACTAATAAAAGTTTACCATGAAATATGAGCAAGATTAAGCGAGATACACTAATAAAAGTTTACCATGAAATATGAGCAATGATACTTAAAAACACAATTGCTCAAAACACATTATCAAGTATAGTAGCAACCAAAATTCATCATCTAGCTTTACATAAAGAGTAGCATCTCATACTTATAATAACATTGTGGGGAATTGGTTAGAAAAGAAACATTATGTTACAAGATGGAAACTCAAGGACATGATTCTATTATGTTACAAGATGAAAAAAATACAATACCTTAATTACACGATGAACGATTGGAATCTCACGCCGCTGAATGGAGTTAGATAGCAGAGACAACACAAAAGAACAAGCTTAGAGATGTCCCCAAAAAGTGATAAAAGGTTATAAGAGTGTTGCAAATAGTAACCAAAAAACTAATCAAAAGGAAACAATGTCTTACATCAATGTTGAACACAACAATCTCACCCGCCCGAATAGGGTCTTCACCCATTCGCAAGAAGAGAATATCTCCCTGATATGGTAATTAGACATCAGTTACAAGAAAATATATGAAGCAGACAAAAGGATTCACTGATATAACACTGTATAAGTTAACAATAAAATTATATAATCAATTGGACATAATACTAAGCTAACCCGGGTAAACCCTTTTACCTATAATCAATTGGACATAACATGAGTATATGATCCGCCAACGGGATTATACCATGATCATAAATGAAAGGTAAAAGATCTACATTTTACAAGATTACAATCCTGTAAAGTTTATAGCAGTACAGGATTTCTATATATCAAGATATTCGGCAGTATTACCCTTTGAAATGCTGGTTCCATGCTTTCAGAAAGAACAACGACAACAGGTGACTCGCTACCAGTAACACACATCAGAAACTTCCATATAATTAGTGCGGACGAAACAATCATACCTGAATCCAAAACCATTAAGTTACACCAGTAATCTGAAAAACATGCTACCAATCAAGGTACATTTAGCTTCACAAACAATAGCTATACTTCTATACTATCTTATAAAAAGAATAGCCCCATGTTGAAAGTTACATGGGAAAAATGTCTAAAAAACCATTAATGATTATATTACACTATCAGTCTTTTATCTTTTAAATATCCCCATTAACCATTTACATCAATTACTTTTACATCAATTATCTACACCACTCGACGCCGCCTCTACCACCAACAGTCGTCCCCCACCACCACACCGTCGCCGCCATGAACACCGCCGCATTGTGCGGGTACCGTGCTAGTAGCTATACATTATCATTGTTTATTTGAGCCAATTATGTCTAACCACATGGTAATAGTATTACTACGGAGCTTATACAAAGCTTACCGTCTACACCTTATAAAACCACCACTTCCCTATTCAAAATACACAATTGCTTAGGAATACTTTTCCTTCAATTTTACGCCAAAAACCTGAAACTTTATGCTCGGTGCAGAAAAAAGTTTTCTTCATGAGATTAAAAAACAAAGAGCTCAAACCAAATTATATCAACGAATACTATTAAAGTTTGGTTTTCTATACAACTACAACGATACCCAATCCCGCAATGAGTAAAGTTTGGGTTTTTTTATAATGTACTGTTGATTGCATTATCCAATTCCTTATTTTTATGTTTTTTTTTGGTTTCTCATTTTTAACATTCATTTCGTCTTTCACATTGATATTAAAGAACCAAACCCTAATTTAAAATCAATAACTTACATTAAAATTAACAAAATGTTACCACACAAACTGTAATTAGATAGTCAAAAAAGAAATACAACAAAATCAATGAATCGGGAAGTATCTGTATAGATTTATATTTATTATACACATATATAGGTTTACCAAGAGTGATGGCCTGTTCAAAGGCTTGTCTGAGATTCATTGACTTTAAGGTCTTAATGGTATCTCCGATGATACCCATCTCGTCGCTGACTCTCTCGAACAGTCAAACTAGTTCTTCTCAAAACCAAATCTTGATCCTTGTACCTTGTTTAGTTTGTTGGGTCAATCTATGTGACTTTACTTTGACTACCTCTTTCATGTTCTTTTTATTAGTTTTTTAGGAAAACTAGCACGGTACCCGACTACCCGCGCGGGATGGTCATCGTGACGACAGTGTGGTGGTGGAGACGATTGTTGGTGGTGGAGTCGGCGGTGTAAATTATTATATAAAAGTAATTGATGTAAAGGGTTAATGAGGATACTTTAAAAGATAAAGAATTGATAGTGTAATTTAATTAAAGGTTACAAGTGAAAATATTACACAAGTTTCAACATTTCCAAAAATATAAAGTTATTTTTTTATAATATAGTACTAGCATTTTACCTGTGCAATGCGGGTCTGGTGGTTGTAGCGGCGGTGGTTGGTAGTGGTGTCGTGACGAGTGGTGGCGGTGTGGTTATTATTGTAAAAATAATTAATGTAAAATGGATAGTTTAGTTATTTTAGAATGATAGGTCTATGTTGTAAATTGTTTCATTAAGGATATTATAGGTATTTTAAGTGGAGATGTTTAAATTAATGAATAAAGGAGAAAAAAATTAATTAATTCATTAAGGGTAGAATGGTCATTTCGTATGAGGACATTTTTATGAGAGAGTGTTGAAAAGTATTAAGAGAGAGAGTGTGATAATTTTTATAAAGTAGTAGAGATAGATGTATATCGTCTTGGTATATATTATTAAGAGAAAATTACCTCAAAATACCCAATTTTTAAAAAAAATATATCAATTTACCCAAGTTTTTTTGGATTTTCATAAAATACCCACAAAAATCGCAATAATTTTGGAAAATCGCAATGAGATTGTTAAAATCGCAATAAGATTATTAAAATCGCATAAAGATGATGAAAATCGCATAAAGAACATTGAAAATCGCATAAAAATTTTCAAAATCGTATAAAGAACTTGATAATCGCATAAAGAAACTTAGAATCACTTAAAAAACTTCAGATTTTACAAAATCTTTACGAGATTTATAAAATCTTTATGTGATTAGGTTAAATATTTATGCAGTTATGTTAAATCTATATGCGATTTTGCTAAATTTTTATGAGATTTTTGAAATTTACTGCGATTTTGTTGGGTATTTTGTGAAAATTCAAAAAAAACTTGGATAAATTGATATATTTTTAGAAAAATTGGGTTTTGAATTTATTTTTTCTTTTATTATATACATAAAAAGTACGAGTAATATTTTATACGTTAAAAAATTACTATTTGAAATTTCACACGAAAAATTATAAATTTCAATACATCTAAATAGTTTAACGATTGTTCACTAACAAAACCTTAACTTTTAATTAAAAAAAACTAATAAATGTGATTAATTGTTAAAGCTAACAAATGTGATGAATTTGATATATATATTAATATCTTTAAAAGTTTGGTTTTGATGGTTTGTAGAAAAAAAAAATCTATACATACTTTTATTATGCTCAAATTAACCATATATTTATCATCATCATCATTATTAAAAGCATTATAAATTTAATGTCATTAATTAAATATCGATCAATTTTAATTAATTAACATAGTATTTTCATAAAGCAGCAAGATTAATTTAAATATTTTTCTTTACCATTTTGTTCAACAATTATGTTATATTGGAAAAAAAAAATTAGTTTTATAAGTAATTTACAAAGATAATAACTTTACTAGAAGTTTTATAAAATATATGATATAGATTAAGATAATAATGAAAGGGTTTTGTTAATTACATACATAAAATGTACATTTATTTATATATATTATTGATAGCTTTTAAGACTATCATTAGAAAAAAATTATAGTTTAAAAAAATTTGAATTTTGATTGTATATTTAAAGTAAAGTATAAAATAATGATTGTTGAGGTAATATTTATATTTTAAACTTTGGTCTTAAAAAATACTCGTAGAAAACAAAAGAAAGGCTAAATGTTTAATATGATATTCTATCCCTTCATTAACATGATGTTGTAATGGTGGTGATCATCATTCGTCAACCGAAATGTTGTTCGTCAAGTCGTCAACCGAAATGTTGTGATCGTAGTTAATACTATTCATGGACCGATTATTAGGGTCATTGAAGATACGGTGGTGTAATGACTATAAAGATACTTGGTCTCAAATATGTCGTCGCGTCAATTATGAGAAAATGAATTAAAATTTTTAATTCATTTAAATATTATCTTCTATAGTTTGCACAGATACCATGCTATCATTTTCTTACATAAAATATTTGATTTGAAGTTAACATCGTGAGAAGTTTTGTATTGTCACTACCGTGTTTCGCGACCATCAATGGAGTAACGTATATACAGCCACAACATTTAACATAACAAAACACCACAATGATGTCACATAAACGTTACATGCTCGAGCACAAAATTATTCAACAAACCACTCGAATGTACAAAAATTCCAATTTCCAAACACACATTTGAGTGGAAATACGAGCTTTTTATTTTCACATATACAAATTTATGTAAAGGGATTATTTAAAAGGAAATATGAAAGTAATAAAGCCTATTTTTGGGCCGCTGCTGATGATCGGTAGTAGTAACAGTCATCAATGCCGTACCAAACATTAGCCGGAATCCAAACATTAAAATAAAAGGAATCCGTCCGTCTGGTATTATATGCATATATGTCTACACTCTCAAGCTTCCACCCATCGTATCCGCTTCTGTATATATCCAAATAACATATCTCATACGTACACGGCCCGTATATCTCGTATGTATCGCTTGAACATCGCTCGAATGCTCTCGATGACGGATCATCTATTCTCGGTGCATACACCTAATATAATATATATATTCATCATATAATACCCAAATTCATCAAACTCAACTAATTATATGCATAATTTTTTTGACTTAAAAATTAATTAAAAAATAAGCGGAAATAATTTTAAAATTGGGAACCTGATTGCCGTAAGCATCGCCAAAGGAGATGCTGATTTCATCTCGAGTGTAGCTAACAGAAGAACAGCTGGTGGTGATCTCCACACTGAATGAACAGGTTTGTGCATTCTATCAAAATCAAATTCAAATTATTAGTAATCATATCTGCCTCCCTATATAATAAATACTAATCCATGATTATACATATATATATACATATACATACGTATATATAATTGGATTGGAAAGTAGAGTACCGTATGATTAGTAGTGTTGTTGATCTTGAAGTTAGGGTTAGGTTTTGGTTTCTGGATTATTGATGATCTTGCATCCGATGATGAGATAATAATAGTTGAGATTAGGGCAAATAGAGCAATATAATTCATAGCTTTCCTCATTTTTAGCTAAAAATGGGACTGAGAGTGAGTGATTGAGGAGGTAACAACACTCTATGTTTTTTGTTTTAATCCACCACCACGTATCGTAACGACATGATATTGACTTTATATTTTATTTTTATTTATTTTAATTTCGGTGAGGTTAGGTATCAGTATTCAGTAGTCAAACTGTCAAAGTAGCACCACTCTCCCCAAAATTTAACTCTTTATTTTACAGGAATGCTAAATGAGTAAATTCACTGTTTTTTCTCCCAAAAACTTATATATACCACAATAAATTAACTACTTCTACAAATATTAACACCAGTACACCACGGATTACTAAAGTGAAAATGAGGTTCCTAATTAACCTTTTCCTTACACTAAAAAAATCATCTACCATTGATACTTATAAATTCAGTGTTACTTGTTTAACACTGAATACTTGTATTATATAAGATTAACTTTCCCGTATTACCGATAACTAATACTCGTATTTGTATTACAAAACTAAAAGAAAATTACATAAATGGTTAAACTTTCATTATATAGTACTAAGTACTTACATAATAATCGTTATACTATGGTGGTAAGTTATTTTTGGAGGGAGGGAATAATTTCTTCTTAGATTGAACGAACGTGCTACTTTCTAGTAATGGTCCTCTTGGCTTTATTGTTCATTTATTAATAAGAATAATTGGCTGCTAGTAGACTTAGCATTAATGGTCTTCGGTCGGGTTTCAACTTCATGGATTTACTAAAAACTTGAATGAAGACTATGAGAGTACGAGGAAATGTCTAGGGCGCCGCGCGTTTAGTTGTGGAAAATGTTTTCTAGTTTTCCATTTCTAATTTTCTAGAAAATGAAAAGAGTTTTTCATCTCTGGAAAACAAATGAAAATTTTGAAAACGTGTTCAAAACTAGGAAATGGAAAACAATTTGAGGTTTTCAAAATTTAGAAAATGGAAAATGAAAAGTGGAAAACAATAAAAAAGTGTTTTCAAATTTTTCATAGAAAAGTGGAAAACACTGTTCATTTTTGAAAAACTATGATTTGAACGCGTTTTCTGTTTTCCATGTTTTCTTGGAAAACAAAAATGGAAAACAAGGGGTGTTTTCCCCAACTAAACGCACCCCTAAATCTCGTTAACTTTATTTGAATTTACTATGAAGTTGACAAGACTTGATTTTATAACTAAGTGACCACAAAGTCGTGTTGTATACCAGAGAAATGTTTGAGCCAAAGCATGCCAAGAGGCGCATATCGGCACCACTAATATTTTGTTTTGAAGAGCCTTATATTGCTCCTGTACACAACACTCTGCAAATAGACTGTTTTGAAGGGCAGTTTACCACAAATAAACAATAAGATGTTCAACCTTAAAACATAATCGGTGGAAAGAAATTAAAATGAACCCAAATGGTATTTCATTGGAAGTATTGTATAATCTTGAGAGACTGTTTTTATGTATTCTTTGAGCTCGATCTCTATCCTGGATAAAATAGATAGCCAATATTTAGAACTCGAGGCATTCTCATGGTGGGCCATATACAGCTCTGCTTCTGCCTAATGCAGAGGGCAGGCTATGGCAGTTTTAAACTTGTGAACAGCTAGCTTTGTTTTTGCACCACTATTATTATAGTCTCTTCACACTCTGCCAAAAGTTCGTTAAGCAAATTGGCGATGAAGAATAGTTGATAATTATCTCCCATCATAGAGGACAAGCTAAACCATGTCCCAGTTTTCTTCCTGTGTTTCTTGATAATCTTCAAAAATCCTGTTATTTCTTTGGATACTTAGTACAATTTAAGGGAACCCATAACTATGATTATGATACTTCTTACGAGCTTAAGAAGAAGCGCATACCATCACAATTGAGCACATTGTAGCTGAGGAGGAGAACCAATTCCTTGTGGAATTGTTGTAGATCCCTTATCAAGTCTGTTGCATCTTCATCGCTAAACAGATCAGCCGCCTCTTCTTTCAACTCCTGTCGTTTCATTTATAATATTAAACATACAAATAAATTATTGATTCAAAGTTAAATGTTAAAATTTTGGTGGGTGTGAGGGGTTTGTGGATGGGTTTAAGTATTATCTAAAAAGCTAACCAACTAGGGTCCAATATCTCTTTGTTTTCATAGGTAACAACTTTTTTTCCAAGTAAAAACCATTGAACTTTCGATTTAAGGTAGTCCGTGGAGGTTGACCCCGTCAAATTGGTGATGTGGTAGCTTAAGTGTCAGTGCTTTGACCTTGTTGGCTTTTTCCTATCATGGTGCCTGAATCCAGTTAGCTTAGAAGATTGTCTTAAATATTAAAAATAAAAACTGAAACTTTGGTGGAGTGTTCTTTCTTATAAAAAGTTACTTAAATTGGAATTAACCGAAGTTGGTTATTTTTGAGCAATCTGTGGCGTTTATCATATATCAACACATGATTGCCATCGTAAGATACTTCATCATGGATACAAATGTACAATTACCTGGAGTCTGTTGTTGTATTCATTTTCCTTCATCAAGTAAAAACCACTCATCTTCCCAAGTTCTTTTCCAAGTAATCTTCTGAAACCTTCATCACTGGTCGCTGGATCCATTAGCTTCAACTGCTTTTTTAGATCTTTGTATGATATACACTGACCTTCCCATTCTGGCATGATGATGGATATCTTACTGCGAAGACTTTTTCCAAACTTCATCCTTACGTTTGAAAGTATTGTCAAGTGTCCTCCTTTTTGAACCCAATCATATATTGTTTAAGGATATTCTATTATCCAAAAGTTATACCATGTTGATGCTTCTTCCTGATCCTACAAATACTCACAAGTCAACATATTCGTAGTATATTCTTCTTATAGTTTTGTCTCGGATAAATTTTGTCTCATCGTTTTGCCTACTGGCTTACTGCAGCCCAAACCTGCCTATCAAATCAAATGGCTTAGTGCCTGCCAAAACCTGGCTATCAGATCGAATATTCTATTCATTCTTGTAATATGCATAAACCATTGGCCATGAATTTGTGAACGTTAATTCCCAAGACAGATAGTTACAAATAAACATCCTCTTTCTTCCACTTGTGGGATTATTTTTATGAAGCAATCTCATAGAAGGTAACATCAATGTAATAGCACCATTATTTATAATAAATTTGCCGTAAATGCTCCTGAATATGTCCAAGATAATGAATTTGTTTTGGTGTCCTTAGCAGACTGTAAACCAAATACATGTGAGCCTATCAGCAATTTGAGTAATTTACTCAATTTGAGGGCTTGAGGCTAACACGTCACTGGAAAACAGTAAGGCCAGTATGAAATGAAATTCTGCATAGGAAGCTCATTTAGAAAGATTACAGAGCACATGGGGCCTGGGGGAATAGTTGACGAATATAAAGTATGATAAGTTAGCATCACTAACCACCTCCAAGGTAGCCTAGTGTTTATCATCTTGGACCTCTTTATAAGAGGTCTTAGGTTGGAATCGCACCTTATGCGGATACAACCTTGGAGGTGGCCAAGGAAAGATTAGGAAACGGTTATGAGATGTCTCGGTTAGGCCACGTACATTAGATTAAAAAAGAATTGTCTTCCCTGAATTACCACAGTAGGAAAAACCTCATCCGTTTACCCCTTTTAAGTTTACATCACTGCGTCTAGATCTATACAACTATATAAAAGAAAGTTTAAGCTTAAAATAGATGACATGTAGTGTGTGTGCCCCAATTTAATTTTAAAATCTAAATCGACATTCCTTGTGAATGTTTATATTAATCTTTCTGTAAACTTTTATATACCTCCATAATATGTCATTTCTTATTCACTGCTGTAAAAATAGATTAGGTTGGATCTAGTTAGACATAACTGAACGAGTGTCTTAACTGAAAACTCAAATAAATTTGACACTTAAGGGCCACTCATTGGTTTCTTAGAAAGCACTAACCACCTACCCCTCCTGTCTAATAATTAAATCTTCCTGAAATAATGAAATATCAATACTTATAACAATTAATCTATCATAAATCCCAAAAGAAGAATCATGAAAGAAAAAAAAAAATCTATGGTGTATCAATTTTTAACAGAAAAGAGAAGTTATTTTGATCAATATAAATTAGATTGCCTTTTTACTTATATCAAGTAGACGTATTTTGATTATTACGAGCAATAGTACCCGCGCAATGCGGCGGTCAGATGGTGTGGGTGATAGGTCATAGGAGGTGATAAGTCATAGAGTGTGATAGCCAAATGCCTTAGCCGTACGGGCTCTGTACTCGGATTTAAAAATTCGTCGAAAGTATATCGAATGACATCTCTAATGAAAGAACATGAAATTTTAAGAACACCCATACAATTTTTATAATTTATCGATATACGGTTTTTGAGATAAAAGATTTTGAATAAATTAGAAGAATAAAATGATTCATGGAGGAGAGAGAAAAAAATGAGTGGTTTGTATTTAAGGGTATTATAGGTATATTAGTTAGAGATGTTTAAATTAGTGAATAAAGAAGGAGGGTAATTTAGGTAGTTCAAATCATCTTTTGAGATTTTACTTTTTTTTCTAAGGAATTCGATGAGATTAGGCACATATATGAATCAATCAAATGCAATAAGTTGACACGAGGTATATTATTTGTAGTTATCAATTGCTTGAGGAAATGTAAACATCTTTTACGATATATAGGTGGTGCGATATCGGAATAAACAGCTAAACAAGCATTGGAATTTCCAAACTATGCAAAAAGTATTGATAATGTGAGATAATGATAATAGATGGAAAAAGACACGTAAAGTATATTTTTTAAGAAAGTAAGTCGTCTTCATTAACAATTCTAACAAGAAATTGGCAAGTAGTGACTAGTATGATGGACCCGGAAATTATTAAAAAGTACATATACTACAATGAAGGCATTAATGATCTTTGTTATCATCAACAGTGTATTAGCTTAGACTGGATCCTTTTGGAAATTTGCTAAAGGTAGCAATAGAACGTGAAATCTAATTTATCTATACCATCTTATAAAGCATTTTGTAGATTGGTGGAGACATCACTATCCCTGATACTTATTGGTACCAGTGATTATCCAACCCACACGTACGGAGTCATTTTCCCCTACAAAGAATAGCAATAGTCAACTTCCCTATTAGTGTGGTATTAGAAAGGTCTAAGACCATTTTTAATTATTCACCTTATTCACTTACGCTTTTCTGTCACGTCAGCATCACCTTCTCACCATCTCCATTTTTTACCATTAACCATACATCTACAAATCTAACACCACACTATACCCCACCATATCCAATCAAATCAAAATAAAAGGAAAAAGACAGATTATAACCCACCATCACTATCCATTTCGCCTACATTCATTAAAAAGTTACCTACTTCACCTTCTCATTTCACCTCTCTCCTTCACCTACCCTTAACAATGAGCTTGAACTCAAGACTTATTTATTCTCAATTGATCTCCACTATCCAGATAGCCAAACATATATCCTTGTATTATTCTGCCGATGTTCTTGTCGGCCCGGTGCTACACAAACATAATATGCTTCTAATTATCAACTTTGTTGGGGATGATAAAGGATTAATAGCGAATGTTAATTTGATTACAATTATCTAATTAATTTGGTAAAACCCTTACGTTTATTTCATTCATTTTTGTTTTGTATATATATATAGCCAAATGCTCGCGCAATGCAGCGGTGAGATGGTGGATGTGATAGGTCATAGAGTGTGATAGGTCATAAGAGGTGATCGATCATAGGGGTGATAGGTCATAGCCTCATAGGGGTGATCGGTGATGGGGTGATCTACCTGACGGGCTTCGCCCTTAGCCGTACGGGCTCCACTCTCGGATTTAAAAATTCGTCGAAAGTATATCGAATGACCTCTCTAATGAAAAAGCATGAAATTTTAAGAACACCCATATAATTTTTATAATTTATCGATGTATGGTTTTTGAGATAAAAGATTTTGAATGAATTAGAGTAATAAAATGATTTATGGAGGAGAGAGAAAAAAATGAGGGTATTATAGGTATATTAGGTGATGATATTCAAACTAATGGATAAAAGAGAGGGGTAATTTGGGTAGATCAAGTTCTTTTTTGAGAAAATGAGAAGGGGTAAATGCTTTATAAGGTAGTTATAGATATAGATATAGATATAGATATAGATATATATATATAGAAAGGAACAAGTGTATAAAAATGTTTTAAGCTTGTTAATTATGTTTTGTTAATTATATGTATCTAACTCTTGAAACCTCTAATGTATAATCAAATTTCAGTTTATTGCTATTGTATGTATCCAGTTAGTTTTTCATCAGGTGACGTTGAGTTTACATGTCAATCAGTTTACAAGTTATACGTACAATAGTAAAGCAAATTTAGATATATTTTCATGCACTTCTTTTGGGACAGTTTACTTATTTCACTTGGTTTCAACTTTCAAGTACCTATGGATTGCTAACAATCATTTAAACTGATAGGCCCCAAAGGAGATAACAGGATGGTTTAATATGTCTCAAAGAGTTGTAGAGGGGGGGAGGGGTGAATACAACTTTTACTTAATCAGCCTGAAAAATACTTTTAATGCGGAATGTAAATTATCTTAAAGTATTTTTCCAGATTCAACTTGAGATAATGAAACAGTAAAGTAAATGACAAAATATAAAGACAGTAAAGTAAAGTGCAGTCCAAGAACAAAGTGTAAGCTGATTTTCAACTAATTCCTTTATTGATGAATAAAAAGAATTACAAGTAGTTGTGGAACAGATTAGCCTACAAATCTAACTACTTGGTTTAATAGCAAGTTACAACTTTGTATATTTACTCTACTAGCCTAAGCTGAGTACAACACAGATCCAAGCTGATAAGCTTTAATCGTTGTGAGAGTTAATGTAATGGATGCACACATTCTTGAGACACAAAGGCTGGTTTATATAGGCATCAACCATGCCTTGGATGCCGTCCATTTTCTTCCACGCGTCTTGATCTGATGGTCTCTGCTTGATCAGTACCTGGTGATAGTGACATTGTCCTTTTTGTTCCCTACTTGCTCACCAAGAATGATCGTGCAGCAACAATACAATGGACACCTCATAGAATGTTTACAATCAACAACTGACACTTCTAGAATGTCCTTTCTGATGCTTATCCAGTTGGTTGATGATATATACAAAGTTATAACAACTCTAGAGCACTTGCAATACTCCAGGCTGACAATGTACCCTCCAAGCTGACTGCAAGATCCAAGCTGATTTCCACCTATCAGCTTGGCCTTTTATCCTTATTCTTCATCTTTGATTTAGACCAAGTGCTTGTTCTTCTTTTGATGCAGCTTGAGAGATACCATCTTCTAGTGAAGATGTTCAGGCTGACTCAGTTTGGAACATTCCAAGCTGACTCAGCTCCAGAACCAAAGACTTAAGTATTTCATAAACTGTTTGTCATCTTCAAATCTTGTAAAATATGAGTGACTTGACTCCAACATAAACATATATAGTTTAGAGCCTGGAAAGACTAGATCAACAAATTATTATAGCGGTAAAGTAACTTGATATAAATATTCATTTATTAATTTACATGTTTACAGTTCACCCTCTCCTCTAGACAACCGTGTCTGCAATTATATATACACATACACACTTTGTACATGCAAACTTATAATGTAACAGATTTAAAACCGTTACTTATTGCAGAAGTATAATTCGGCAACATAACCAATCATGAAATCAAATAGAAAATGATGCATGTAATGAGTTGACGTGGAAATCTCCAATGTACTAGGAATTGAAGTTACCATATATCCTTGTGGAAATAAATAAAAATACCATATTGGTTATAGAGTTTTATTGCTTGTGGGTCCATTAATTTGAGTTAAGGAGCTCCTCAATCATTTGCAATGCAATTGCGTCCTCTTCCTCACCACCTGTACTAATTCTTCCGGGAACTGAGGACATCAACTCTGGTGTATCCATTGCCATCGACGTATCGACTTGTGGTCCTCTTTCGGTTTCAATCTCATTTCGGTTTTTGTCATTGTTCTTTCCAAGCTCAACAGTCATAACCCAATTAGATTCTGAATGGACACCAGCCCGTTTCTGCCATACCCCAATGTGAGAACTCTCGGTGTCAAGCCTTAGACATGTCAGTGACGGAGAGGGGGACTTGCAACACTTGCGTAGTTTAGCACTTAGTATAGCTGAAAGACCAGTAGTTGTTGAAGATGACGGCGATGAGCCGGTGATGGTGTTGACTGATACACCAATGGCATCATTATCGCCTGACGTTTGGCTATTCACCACTGGGAAGTTGGTCTTGGCATTGCGGCCGCTCATAAGAATGGCAGCTTCATCATAGGCCCTTGCTGCTTCCTCTGCTGTTTCAAACGTACCTAGCCACACCCTTCTTTTTCTACATATATTTACAAAAAAAAAAAAAACATCAGATATATGGAATTTACATTTATGTATATAATCGTAATGTGTACATGTGTGTGAATGTAGACATTAATTTACGGAGAAAAGGACAATGGGGATACAATAAAGGGTGTCGAATCTCAGAAACCCAAGAACCCCAGTGACGTTGGCGGACGCCTCTAAACTTCTTTGTTTGTACCATTTGTACCAGCAGTGCTAATTTACTAATTGATGTCAGAAGAAACACGGACTTAAAGATTGTGTAGCTGAAAACTCGGGAGACTCGGGGGTGGAAAATATAGAGGGGCTAGCCGACTAGAGTGCATTTAATTCAATAGCAAGTACGGAATTGGTGTCGTGTGATGTAGCCAGTTTCATTGCACTTTTTTTTGGGTCTTAATTACTAGGATACACAATGAGTATTAATAATGTGTCAACTAACCATTAGGCTAACGACCACCAAATGGTTGGTAAGGAAGCTTGTTACCTTACAAGAGGTCTTAAGTTCGAGTCTTATCTCAAACATATTTGAAAGTGGCCGCACGCATTTAATCTTCACTTGTAAAGGGCATGAGTGAATTTTTCCCTCTAGGTGATAAGGGGTTCTCATTGAGGGGTTTAGATAAGGGATATACTCTGAGGGGGCTATCAAGCGCGAATTCCGGTTAAGACAACGTATGTTAAACTTTCGTCATTCAAAAATGTAACGGTCACATGTTTTATATATCCTTGGCATAAACCTCCAAGCGACCACGTACTGAGATTCACTCGTTATGACTCCATGAATCGATTTCCAGATCCTTTATCATACAGGGGTGAAATGCTAACAAACAAGTTGTATTGAGATTAGTCTATTCACAAAGCAAGTATGATCACCTAAGCTTGTAAGAAGAGATTAAAAAACTATATATAAAAAAGGATGAGTCAATTAGTTCAGTATTTAACCAAATGGAACGATAATTGATTGTACGTGTTTAATTAAAAGCTACTTTACTTCTTAGATTCGTGGCAAGACAAGAAAACATATTAGAAAGTATATGTTCAAATGTATTTCTTGGTCATACCTCGTGTATATGAACGTCATTTTTAATGATAGACAATTTGCATCAATTAAATTGTGTTATGAATATACTGAAAAAGGGAAAGAATAATAGCGTTAATTAATCATATGCTTAATTTCTTATAGGCTAATAATATACGTGTGCGAGTAGACTGAATCATGTGCGTTAAACCATAATGAGTTGCTTGAGGGGCCAGGGGGGATCACTACACTAGCCCATGCTTGAGAGTGTGTTGTGTGTACTCTGTAGTTTATACATGTACGTAGAAATCTTAAATATAGTTAAAAAGTCAAACAAGCAAATAATATTTAGCTTTAACCGTGGCTAGTGGGGCTATGGTACTTAAAAAGGGTGAAAAGCAAGCCAATAATTTATCTGGAGTACATTGTATGCCAACAACTTCTACCATTACTTGTGTGAAAGAAAAATGAAAAATAATTAACTTACAATGTAGATCATTAAACACATAAAAGAAAAGATAGCCAGCTTTCATGACATGATTTCCTAGAATGGTGTGTTTGTCGGTGATGATTTGGCTATTTTCTTTCTTACGGTTGATTATATGTGGTCCTTTTAAACATCATGTAGTGGTCTATCTTTTTCTTACTTGCTTCCAATTTCACTCAGTTAGTCAGTTTATCTTCTTATTCATACGTAACCAATAAATGTTCTACTTTAGGAATTAGGAGTTACTACTAAGACTTTGGGTTTACCATTTTAAGTCAAAAAGCCATTTTGTAAGCTTTATACTTGTTGAAGGTGTGACAAAACAAATACGAGTAGATGGTTTGGGTTAGCTAATGGGTTTGGTTGAGAGGACTTAAAAACATATTTTTGTCATTGTTGGAAACTTTGCAAGTAATTAGCAAATCATATATAGCAAATAATTAGTGAATAATAGACCAGTATTTATATGATTTCTAAATATTGCAATGTAGGAAGCCTTTATAATTGGGTAAACTTTAGATGATTTTAACTTTCTTTTTCACACTAGAGTGCATGCCCGTGCGTTGCACGGCTAGGTATAGTAGACTGCGAATGTTCTTTTAGGTAAGTTTATTTGTTTGATCCCGTATAAAGTTGAGGATCTAAAGTTTTTGTGATGCTTAGTTTGTGAGTCAATCAAAACATGATAATTATACAAAGCATAACATTGCTTCCTTACGGCTAAAATGAGAGTTTGTGATCATAGAAATATGCATAGTTTTATACATATATAGATCATAAGTTATGTTCTCATATAAACATATATATATATATATATATATATATATATATATATACTAATTGAGGTGATATAAATTATTGAAAGCTTCCTTGTATACAATATTACGTGTATGATGCTTGAGGGTCACATCAGCATCATCTACTATGAGAATTTTTAGTCCTTCGGGTTGGGTAACTCGAGAGAGAGCGACATAGAGCTGGCCGTGGCTGAAAACAGGGTTAGCTAAATATAACCCAACATGATTGAGTGATTGGCCCTGGCTCTTGTTGATGGTCATGGCATAGCAAGGTTTGACGGGAAATTGTCTTCTCTTCATTATAAACGGCCATTTTGAGGTTGTTGATGTCAGTGTTATTCTGGGGATCAACGCTGTACTCCCTAAATTCGACCCTGTTATTATTCTTGCCTTAATCACAAACTTGCCAAGATCCGTGATTATCATTCGCGTACCATTACATAAACCTTGGCTTGGGTTTACATTCCGCATGAGCATTACCGGCAGGCCCTCTTTGAGATTTAATGCATGTGGCGGCATTCCTGGAAAATTCAAAGAGTTTAAGAACTCAATGGGATATAAGTCTTCCTGTTCCAATGTTTCTGTTGAAGCTCGACAGATTTCATCAAAACTTTTGTAGGTTCGATCGGGTCTGTCTAGTTTGTTAAACATATGTGTGTTGATATCATCTGCATCAGTATTCTTTGGAGTTAATATGGCTCTTTCTCGAAGGTACTTTTCATCATCTTTATTTTCATCAAATTCAGGGAATGTAGCGTTGATGATATCTTCAATTGGAGATGCAGAGCATGGAACAATAAATCTTTCTGGAATGTTGATCCAAGTAGATTCATAAATTCCAAAATAAAAATTAAAATACATACAATTCCACCTACTCAAAATTCTTTCAGTCGCTTATCAAAATCACAAATCAAGTTCCATATGCTAAGACTTCAGCGCCTTTTTATTTCTTTTCATTGCCTTTCTATTTGGAAAAATCATATAAAAGAAAAGAAGTGCAGATAAATATATATATATATATATATATATATATATATATATATTATATATATATATATATATATAGGGGCAGGATAAATTGAGTCCAGCTTATTTTGAGTCCAAAAAGGGTCCATATAACTTACACATGTGTAAGTTTCGCCGGAGATGGTCGCCGTCGCCGGAAAATCATGGTGGTGGTCGGAGATGATGGTGGTGGTGGTAGGAGGTGGTTGGAATTTGAGGACATGGAAGAAAATCAATGGACTCAAATTGGACTCAAAATAAGCTGGACTCATTTTATCTTTTCCCTATATATATATAATATATATATATATAAGATAAAGAGAAGAGAGATGGTGATAGCATATTAGCGGCGGCAGTCAGCAACGGTTGTAGCTGCTTCATTTTCTTCCTCATCACCGTAGCAACCCTCACCGCAACTGCTACCCTTCCTCCCCAATTTTCCGGCCATCGCATCCCTCGCTACCTACCACCATGGATAATATTTTATTACTGATTTAATTCCTCTATACCTCTATATCTATATTTATTTCTTTCTTGTTTCTGATTTACTACCATAAAATTGACAATGGATAGAAGGAAAAGGGCGGCTGGAATTTTAATGAATGGTTTGTGGGTTAAGATTTGAAAGTTATTTACTTTTGAATAGAACTATTAGATTTAGAGATTAGGTATGTATATATGATTTAAGGTTTTTGGATGAAGATGAAAAGATAAAGATCAGGTGATGAGTATTTGATTTTAGAGTTTTTTCTGGATTGAAGATGAAAGTTAGTGGTGGTGAGTCCTTTATACGATTAACTTGAATTTGTATCAGTTATATGTTTGTATGTATATATGATTTAAGGTTTTTGGATGAAGATGAAAAGATAAAGATCAGGTGATGAGTATTTGATTTTAGAGTTTTTTCTGGATTGAAGATGAAAAGATAAAGATCAGGTGATGAGTATTTGATTTTAGAGTTTTTTCTGGATGAAGATGAAAAGATAAAGATCAGGTGATGAGTATTTGATTTTAGAGTTTTTTCTGGATGAAGATGAAAAGATAAAGATCAGGTGATGAGTATATGATTTAAGGTTTTTGGATGAAGATGAAAAGATAAAGATCAGGTGATGAGTATTTGATTTTAGAGTTTTTTCTGGATTGAAGATGAAAGTTAGTGGTGGTGAGTCCTTTATACGATTAACTTGAATGTGTATCAGTTATATGTTTGTATGTATATATCTCCCAAATATCAGTAAAACAATCATCTATGGTCCTTTATGTTTAGGAAAATACTAAAATACCCTCACGTGGGAGTCACGTGGGGACGTTATCGGAGGTGGGCTGCCGGTCAAATAGTCAAAGGACGAAACATGAAGCTTTTGTTCCTATAAAGGACGATCCATGACGTTATTGAAGCACAAGGACGAAACGTGACTATTTGAGTAAACCACAGGACGATTTATGTCGTTTACTCTTTTAATTTATTTGTTATCAATTGTAGTTTGATTATGACTTATTCTTCTACTATTCTTTTAATTTGTTTTGTTATTTATTATTTTGATATTTACCTTTAATATATATATTTTGACACTATCCGTCCATCGGACGAGCCTGAAGACTAGTAACATAAATAAACGAAAAGAAAAGAGAAAAAAACTAAACTTAGAAAGAAAAAAAACATTGCATGCATTTTAGTGTATACAATTTATTATAATTTATGTATCATTAAATAGGGTTGTATTCACTTGGATTCTTTAAAAATGGTGGAAACCAAGGGACCAATCTAAGTCCTTGGATCAAACAATCATCAAAATCTAATCAAACATGATTGGTGAAAGGACTACACCCGATTAAACCAAAAGTGTTAAATTTTCCCTTTTTTTTTTTTTACAGCAGGTACCCACTGCGCCGCAGTGGGGTTGAGACCCTCCCACTGCGCCGCAGTGGGATCCCACTGGTCTCAGACCTGTTCAAAATTCAGCAACTTCAAAAAAAAGTTTGACACTTAGAACAAACTCCAACTCTTGCAATATCATGACCAACATTTCAAACACATTTTAATAATTCTAACTGATATAAAGACACATTTTAAAACATAATTACAACATTTTCTTGTTCAAACCTCATACACACCATCAATGGGTCATTTACCCACTTTGACACCATTTTCGCCCAATTTGCAACTTTACAAGTTTTCCAAAAGCTTTACACTTGACATAAACAGAATTTTAACCAAAATGTGACTTTCAAACCCAATTGTACCAAGAGCCATATGAGGTGGGAATTCTAAGCTTCTGTTCCAAAAGATTGCCATCCTTCCAAGAATGACCTAAATACCTTCAAGTCCTTCAAAATCTTATCGTCTAACACATCAACTTCAATCAATCACTAGTTCCTTCTTCCGGAACTTCCTATAAAAAGGTAAACAACTAAAATATAAGCAAAGGCTTAGTGAATATACTTGCATACATTTACGAATACGAAGGAGGGCAAAGTACAAGGACTTTTACATGTAACCTATGACACCGTCATGCCACATTTACATGCTCACCTTGCACACTAAACAACATATATGGATCCATATAAGCTAACCAATGAGACTATCGGGATTCTTAGGCCCCGAAGGTTCTTAGGCCTCTTCTCAAAACAACTATCGGGATTCTTAGGCCCCGGAGGTTCTTAGGCCTCTTCTCAAAACAACTATCGGGATTCTTAGGCCCCGGAGGTTCTTAGGCCTCTTCTCAAAACAACTATCGGGATTCTTAGGCCCCGGAGGTTCTTAGGCCTCTTCTCAAAACAACTATCGGGATTCTTAGGCCCCGGAGGTTCTTAGGCCTCTTCTCAAAACAACTATCGGGATTCTTAGGCCCCGGAGGTTTTTTTTTTTTTTTACAGCAGGTACCCACTGCGCCGCAGTGGGTCTGACACACTCCCACTGCGCCGCAGTGGAATCTTTCTGACCTGCGAGACAAAAGTCTCCCACTGCGCCGCAGTGGGGTTGAGACCCTCCCACTGCGCCGCAGTGGGATCCCACTGGTCTCAGACCTGTTCAAAATTCAGCAACTTCAAAAAAAAGTTTGACACTTAGAACAAACTCCAACTCTTGCAATATCATGACCAACATTTCAAACACATTTTAATAATTCTAACTGATATAAAGACACATTTTAAAACATAATTACAACATTTTCTTGTTCAAACCTCATACACACCATCAATGGGTCATTTACCCACTTTGACACCATTTTCGCCCAATTTGCAACTTTACAAGTTTTCCAAAAGCTTTACACTTGACATAAACAGAATTTTAACCAAAATGTGACTTTCAAACCCAATTGTACCAAGAGCCATATGAGGTGGGAATTCTAAGCTTCTGTTCCAAAAGATTGCCATCCTTCCAAGAATGACCTAAATACCTTCAAGTCCTTCAAAATCTTATCGTCTAACACATCAACTTCAATCAATCACTAGTTCCTTCTTCCGGAACTTCCTATAAAAAGGTAAACAACTAAAATATAAGCAAAGGCTTAGTGAATATACTTGCATACATTTACGAATACGAAGGAGGGCAAAGTACAAGGACTTTTACATGTAACCTATGACACCGTCATGCCACATTTACATGCTCACCTTGCACACTAAACAACATATATGGATCCATATAAGCTAACCAATGAGACTATCGGGATTCTTAGGCCCCGGAGGTTCTTAGGCCTCTTCTCAAAACAACTATCGGGATTCTTAGGCCCCGGAGGTTCTTAGGCCTCTTCTCAAAACAACTATCGGGATTCTTAGGCCCCGGAAGTTCTTAGGCCTCAACAATACTATGCCCCAAATGGGCCTGACGCCGAATCAATTACCACATATGGATAAACTAACTTCAACATGGTGGTCTTTCCACACATGGATAAACAACTTCAACATGATGTGGTCAATTGACCCAACGTAAACATAAAGGTATGCAAATATACTCACCTCCTCAGCAACAAGAACAACAAAGCTAAAACGATAATACGCAACAAGCTTCAACCTATAATCATGACATAAAAGTGCATAAGCTTATATTCACAATCATGACTAGCTCAACCTAGCCATTCTCATTCACTAACCTTTCTAAACCCAAAACCCAACCCATTTGTCATTGAGTCTCTTTTACTTTCAACAATATTACTAGGTAGCTCAATCTACCATAATCATCATTTCAAAGAAACTAGTAAAACTCAACTTTTCTCATAAACCAAAATTATCACATTAGCTTATCAATTTCATAATCAAACTCAACACATAACTCAATGACAAACTAGGTTATCTAAGGAATTGGGGGGGGAAATTAACATAATTCAATTTCTATCACAAACCCCCAAATTGGTTCACTCCATGAACCCTAATTCCACTTGAAAGATAAAAGCTAAGTTAGGGGAAATCAATACCTCAATAATAATAAGCTAATTCAAGACTTTAATTTGGAAATTCTTCTTCCCTTCTTTTCTCTATGAAAATCGGCCACCACCACCACTTCCACACAAACCCTAGCTTTAATTTCTTGAATGAAGACTATTTTGTGGTGATTATTATTGTTCTTAAATTAGAGAGAAATTGCTTTGGTTGTGAAAGAATGGGATGGAATTGCATGAAGTTTCAAGAAGAAGAAGTGTTAGTTAGGGGTGGAATGGTGACACAAAACTAGAAGATGGCTGGCACTCTATTGAGCTGCCACGCCCCATTTCATCTTTTGCTTATAAAATACCCATTATCCGCTAAAGTTCCAACTAAATTAACCCCATAACCAAAAATAAAATACTAGGAAATTAATTTAATGCCAAAACTATAAAAAGGGGTTAATTCCTTTTACCTTAAAACTTTGGGGTGTTACAACTCTCCCCCACTTGGAACGGATCACGATCTCATGATCCAAGCCATATGCAAAGACGGATAGTAAACTAGAACATCATGCTCGGACTCCCACGTACAATCGGACATCTTACCATGCTTCCACAAAATCTTATAAGTCCTCACCGTCTTATTTTGCACTCTTCTAAGCTCTTCTTCTACTATGGCAATCGGCTCTTCAATATAATTCAACTTGTTTTCAACCTCAATTTCGTTCAATGGTACATAAGAAGACTCATCGGCAAGGCATTTTCTAAGATGAGACACATGAAAAGTTGGATGAATTCCCGAAAGTTCATCCGGTAACTCCAAACGGTAAGCAACCTTGCCAACCTTGGCCAAAATTTTAAACGGGCCAATGAAACGAGGACTTAGCTTTCCACGCTTTCTAAACCGTAGAACACCTTTCCATGGGGAGACTTTCAACAAAACACGATCGCCCACATGAAACTCAATCGGTCTTCTCCTTTTATCCGCATAAGACTTTTGCCGATCTTGAGCCGCTTTTAATCTCTCTTTGATCACATCTATCTTTTCGATGGTTTTTAACACTACTTCCGTGCCACCTATTTCTCTTTGACCTACTTCTCCCCAACAAATTGGAGATCGACACTTCCTTCCATACAATATTTCATATGGCGGCATTTGAATACTAGAATGGTAGCTATTGTTGTAGGAGAATTCTACCAAAGGCAAGTGAAGATCCCAAGTGCCTCCAAAGTCGATTATACATGCCCGAAGCATGTCTTCAAGCGTTTGAATGGTTCTCTCACTTTGACCATCCGTTTGTGGGTGATAGGCGGTGCTAAGCTTGAGCTTGGTACCCATATCTTTATGAAATTTCCGCCAAAAGTGAGAAGTGAATCGAGTGTCTCTATCCGAAACAATGGAGATGGGAACTCCATGTCTAGCTACAACCTCTTTTACGTAGATCTTTGCCAACACTTCAGATGATGATGCCTCACGAATAGGAAGAAACAAGGCACTCTTGGTTAATCTATCAACTATTACCCATATTGTATCCAATTGATTTCTAGGGGTCTTGGGCAATTTTGTGATGAAATCCATGGTGATCTCTTCCCACTTCCATTTGGGGATTTCCAACGGTTGCAACATACCATAAGGCTTTTGATGCTCCACTTTTACTTGTGCACAAGTCAAACACTTTTCGACATATTTCACCACATCTCGCTTAATTCCGGGCCACCAATATTCTACTTTCAAGTCATGATACATCTTTGTAGCACCGGGGTGAATAGAATATTTGGATTTGTGAGCTTCATCAAGTAAAACTTGTTTCAACTCACAAGAGAAAGGAATCCAAATTCTCCCAAATCGTACGGTGAGGCCACGAGAATCCTTGGTAAAATATTGGATTTGACCTTGAATCCTTTCTTTCTTAGGATCTCGTTGCAAAGCCTTTTCTTAAGCTTCTCTAATTTGATCAAAGAAGTCATTAGTGATCAAAACCCAAAGTGGAGAAACGACTAAGGCATGATGAGAACTCTTCCAACTCAAGGCGTCCGCTACCACATTAGCCTTCCCGGGATGATACAAAATCTCGCAATCATAATCTTTCAAAAGATCTAGCCATCTTCGTTGGCGATTGTTGAGATCTCTTTGCTCAAAGAAGTACTTGAGGCTTTTATGATCGGAATAAATGATAAACTTGACTCCATAAAGGTAATGGCGCCAAATTTTTAAAGCAAAAACCACCGCCGCTAACTCCAAATCATGAGTAGGATACCGTTTTTCATGCTCTTTCAATTGCCTTGAAGCGTAGGCAATGACTTTACCTCGTTGCATAAGAACACAACCTAGGCCATTAGATGATGCATCACAATACACCACCATATCTTCAAGTCCATCCGGTAAAGCAAGAACCGGTGCTTGACTTAGCCTTTCTCGAAGTTGTTGAAAGGCCAACTCTTGTTCGCTTTTCCATTCAAACTTGATATTTTTGCGTGTTAACTTGGTCAATGGGGAAGCTATTTTAGAGAAGTCTTGAATGAAACGACGGTAATAGCCCGCTAGACCAAGGAAACTCCTAATCTCTGACGGATTCTTAGGTTGCTCCCACTTCATCACTGCATTAATCTTAGCCGGATCCACCATAATTCCTTCACTATTAACAACGTGACCAAGAAATTGCACTTCTCTTAACCAAAACTCACATTTGGAGAATTTGGCATAGAGTTTCTCCTTACGTAAAGTTTCCATCACCTCCCTTAAATGAACTTCGTGATCGGTTGAACTTTTGGAATAAATAAGAATATCATCAATGAAAACGATCACGGACTTATCAAGCATAGGGCGACAAACACGGTTCATGAGATCCATGAAAGCCGCGGGAGCATTCGTGAGACCAAAAGGCATGACAACAAACTCAAAATGACCATAACGAGTACGGAAGGCGGTTTTAGGAATATCTTCATCACGTACTTTGAGTTGATGGTAACCCGAACGAAGATCTATTTTAGAGAAATATGATGCTCCTTGAAGTTGATCGAATAAGTCGTCGATTCTAGGCAAAGGATACTTGTTCTTTATGGTGACTTTGTTGAGCTCACGATAGTCGATACACATACGCATGCTTCCATCCTTCTTCTTAACGAAAAGTACCGGTGCGCCCCAAGGAGAGTTACTAGGTCGAATAAAACCTTTATCAAGTAATTCTTGTAATTGCTTCATCATCTCTTGCATTTCCGTTGGAGCCAAACGGTAAGGAGCTTTAGCAATGGGGTTAGCCCCCAGAATAAGATCAATTGAAAACTCAACTTGCCGTTCGGGGGGAATACCCGGCAAGTCTTCGGGAAAAACATCGGCAAATTCACTAACGATTGGAATGTCTTCAATAGATAAAGGTTTCTTTTCAACATTAACAATGTGGGCAAGGTAAGCATGACATCCATGAGACATATAGCGTTTGGCACGAGCAAAGGTACAAACGGATATAGAACGCTCCTTCCTATCACCATAAACTACCAAATCTTCACCTTTGGAGGTCTTTAAATATATTGCCTTTTCATCACACGCGATCTTAGCGTTACATGAGCTCAACCAATCCATACCCAAGATGATATCAAACTCTCCCATCGGAAAAGGAATTAAATTGGCTTGAAAGAGTTCCGAAGAAATTTTGATCTCACACCCTCTATACACATCTTTCACTAATTCCATCCTACCATTACCAACTTCAACTTGCAAAGTATTTTCTAGACATGACTTGGACACGGGAATAACGTGAATTACTCTAATTGCAACAAATGATCTATTCGCCCCCGAATCAAAGAGAATTCGCATAGGCACATTATATACAAGAAATGTACCTGTAATAACATCATCGGTGTTCCTTGCCTGCTCCACAGTTAGTTGGAAGGATCTTCCTCGTTGATTCCCATGAGTTTGGGCATTCTTCCTTTCCGCCTCCCTTCTTCTTTCTTCATGTCTTTCCCCTTCCGTCAACTTAGGGCATGAACTCCTCATATGACCTTCCTCAAAGCATTTAAAACATATGATAGGTTTCTGAGGCTTTGATTTGCACTCCCGGCTTGTGTGCCCCGGTTTCCCACAAGTATAGCAACCCTTCTCCGCCGCTTTACACATTCCCGAATGGTTCCTCTTGCATTGTCGGCAAAAAAGAACATTCTTTTTAATAGAGTGGTTGCCGGAACTGCCCTCTTGTCTAAACCGTTTGTTGGGAGAATTCACATCTTCATGCTTCCTTTTTAAATCACTTTCGTCTACCCTAGATTGTTCAATCTCATGATCCCTAGCCACATCCGCCAACATGGAAAAAGACTCCATTTGGCGTAGGCTAATCTTCTCCCGTAGACTCTTTTTCAGCTTCAAGTAAAATTGTTCTTTGAGCAATTGATCATTCTCGAGAAATTCCGGACAAAATTGAGCCTTGTCCAAGAATTGGGCTCGGAATTCGTTCAAACTCATGTTGCCTTGGTAGTCGTTGAGAAATTCACTTCTCAACTTGGTCACTTCAGCTTCCGACCTAAACTCTTTAAAGAACATAGTCTTGAATTCGGGCCATTCGACATGATCTAAAGCTTCCTTCTTTATTGCCAACAAACCATCCCACCATCTCTTCCCACTGTTCCTTAGCATACCCACCGCAAAGATGACCTTCAAGTGTGAGGGGCATTGACTAGTGCGGAACGCCCCTTCAATCTCAGATATCCATCGTGTACAAACGATGGGATCACGATCACCGTGGTACTCCGGTGGGTGACACACTTCAAAGTCTCGAAAAGTGAACTTCTTCTTATAGACCTTCTCCCCTGTTACTTCCACCTCCCTTTCATCTTCGGTCTTTTTACCTTTATCCTTGGCATCTCTTTTCTCAAACTCCCATTGCACATTGACCGCAACCTCTTCTCTAATCATTTGAGCAAGATGATCATTCACAGCTCCTTCTAATGTTTGATTCAACCTCTTTAGTAGAAGAGGAGTATACTTTTCCAATGCTCTCCCTATTTGATCGGAGATATCCATGCTACCTTCAGGAAAGATAACTTCCTCCTCATTTCTTCTATCGATTTCGTCTTCTTCGTGATGTTGATCAGCCATACTATAGTAAGAGTAGATAAACTGTTTAAAACACGCAACCTATCTCTCTCTACTAACTAAAAGCCAAAACTTATAACTTTATACTAAACCGTCCCAAGGTTTGATGCCGTTAGTTTATAAATTTGTTAGTATTTCAACCACAATAAGGCCGGCTTCTTATTGTGCTTTAATACTAGCAAGTTTATAAGCTAACATCATTAAACACTCTTTCGGTCCCATATAAACTTTCGGTTACCTAAGGTCGAGTCTCAACTAAGGTTTAAGTCTAGGCACTCTCTACACTAGGGAATACCTAAATCCCTTAAACCTGGGCTCTGATACCAACTTGAAAGGACTACACTCGATTAAACCAAAAGTGTTAAATTTTCTTTTTTTTTTTTTACAGCAGGTACCCACTGCGCCGCAGTGGGTCTGACACACTCCCACTGCGCCGCAGTGGAATCTTTCTGACCTGCGAGACAAAAGTCTCCCACTGCGCCGCAGTGGGGTTGAGACCCTCCCACTGCGCCGCAGTGGGATCCCACTGGTCTCAGACCTGTTCAAAATTCAGCAACTTCAAAAAAAAGTTTGACACTTAGAACAAACTCCAACTCTTGCAATATCATGACCAACATTTCAAACACATTTTAATAATTCTAACTGATATAAAGACACATTTTAAAACATAATTACAACATTTTCTTGTTCAAACCTCATACACACCATCAATGGGTCATTTACCCACTTTGACACCATTTTCGCCCAATTTGCAACTTTACAAGTTTTCCAAAAGCTTTACACTTGACATAAACAGAATTTTAACCAAAATGTGACTTTCAAACCCAATTGTACCAAGAGCCATATGAGGTGGGAATTCTAAGCTTCTGTTCCAAAAGATTGCCATCCTTCCAAGAATGACCTAAATACCTTCAAGTCCTTCAAAATCTTATCGTCTAACACATCAACTTCAATCAATCACTAGTTCCTTCTTCCGGAACTTCCTATAAAAAGGTAAACAACTAAAATATAAGCAAAGGCTTAGTGAATATACTTGCATACATTTACGAATACGAAGGAGGGCAAAGTACAAGGACTTTTACATGTAACCTATGACACCGTCATGCCACATTTACATGCTCACCTTGCACACTAAACAACATATATGGATCCATATAAGCTAACCAATGAGACTATCGGGATTCTTAGGCCCCGGAGGTTCTTAGGCCTCTTCTCAAAACAACTATCGGGATTCTTAGGCCCCGGAGGTTCTTAGGCCTCAACAATACTATGCCCCAAATGGGCCTGACGCCGAATCAATTACCACACATGGATAAACTAACTTCAACATGGTGGTCTTTCCACACATGGATAAACAACTTCAACATGATGTGGTCAATTGACCCAACGTAAACATAAAGGTATGCAAATATACTCACCTCCTCAACAACAAGAACAACAAAGCTAAAACGATAATACGCAACAAGCTTCAACCTATAATCATGACATAAAAGTGCATAAGCTTATATTCACAATCATGACTAGCTCAACCTAGCCATTCTCATTCACTAACCTTTCTAAACCCAAAACCCAACCCATTTGTCATTGAGTCTCTTTTACTTTCAACAATATTACTAGGTAGCTCAATCTACCATAATCATCATTTCAAAGAAACTAGTAAAACTCAACTTTTCTCATAAACCAAAATTATCACATTAGCTTATCAATTTCATAATCAAACTCAACACATAACTCAATGACAAACTAGGTTATCTAAGGAATTGGGGGGGGAAATTAACATAATTCAATTTCTATCACAAACCCCCAAATTGGTTCACTCCATGAACCCTAATTCCACTTGAAAGATAAAAGCTAAGTTAGGGGAAATCAATACCTCAATAATAATAAGCTAATTCAAGACTTTAATTTGGAAATTCTTCTTCCCTTCTTTTCTCTATGAAAATCGGCCACCACCACCACTTCCACACAAACCCTAGCTTTAATTTCTTGAATGAAGACTATTTTGTGGTGATTATTATTGTTCTTAAATTAGAGAGAAATTGCTTTGGTTGTGAAAGAATGGGATGGAATTGCATGAAGTTTCAAGAAGAAGAAGTGTTAGTTAGGGGTGGAATGGTGACACAAAACTAGAAGATGGCTGGCACTCTATTGAGCTGCCACGCCCCATTTCATCTTTTGCTTATAAAATACCCACTATCCGCTAAAGTTCCAACTAAATTAACCCCATAACCAAAAATAAAATACTAGGAAATTAATTTAATGCCAAAACTATAAAAAGGGGTTAATTCCTTTTACCTTAAAACTTTGGGGTGTTACAATTGGTTACTCCGGTGAATTACTCCGGCGACATTGTCCAATCATATTTGATTGGTCAAGCCAATCAAGCTTGATTGGTTACTCCGGCGAATTACTCCGGTGAATTACTCCGGCAACATTGTCCAATCATATTTGATTGGTCAAGCCAATCAAGCTTGATTGGTAATCACTAAGACACTAACGCCGTCGAATCTTCTCCGGCGACTTCTCCGGCTAATCAATTTCGTTTTCGGGTGGATACGGAACGGGCCAGAGGCCCTCATCCGTTCTAAACTGACCGTCAAGGGACGCATATGGGAATGGTATGGATTTGATGGGCGGCAATCCAAGAGATGGTGGAATGTGATTTTACCGGCGACACTGTGATTTTTCCGGCGAGCTCGAAAATAGTGTTTATTGGCTAGGGTTTGTGTGGAATGTGTTTCTGAGTGATTTGGTACAAGTTTCATGCATTAATTCGAAGAAACAACAAAGCTATAGTGTTTTTAATTTTTCCAGTGAGTTTTTCATGTTTTCCGGCGAGTATAGATCGGATTAATTTCTGGTCATGGTTTGTTCGCGGTGTGATTGTGAGTGTTTTGGTGTAAGTGTGATGTTCTAATTCGAAGGAACGAAGGTTTTATCGGCGTTTAAAGTTTTCCGGCGAAGTTGTATCGCCGGAGAAGAAGGAGGAGGAGGTGGTGGTTGTATCGCCGGTCAGAGATAAAGGTGGAGATGGCGGTGGTTCAAGATCCCGTCGCCGGAGATGAGATCGTCGCCGGAAAAGCGGGGGAGAGAGAGAGAGTCAGATTGTGTGTTTAGTGTGTGTGTGTGTGTGGTGGGGGGAAGGAGACGACGGGAAGGGAGGGAATATAAAGGGTTGGGATTTATTTTTGAGGGGATAATCCAATGGCCAAAATTTGTCCCCTAGTTTTTAAGGAAAATTTAAGACTCAAATGAACAAAACTCTCATTAAATAATATGATAATGTAAAACGACACATTAATTAATATCTCGTATATTTTTAGTACGAATCAAAAATTCAAAACATAATCACCGCACACTTGTTATTAAAATTATGTTATACTTATTGAGTCTAGTTTGAGCGGAGCCCAAGCCCGTTTATAAGTATTCTACTATTCTTTCAAATTGTTGCAATTTACAAAGATGAGATCAAGATCGGTTAACAAGTTCATGTGGCCTCTTTACAAATATCATACGAAGTATTAGTTGCACAATTAAGTGAAAAAACAACATATAAATTAATGATACCCGATCAGAAGAAAAAATACCACAAATATGATCGGACATTCTTATGTTTTTACAAATATCATAAACGTCTCCGGGATGGTCAAGAAAGAGTTTAAATATGGCCATAGAAGCATAGATAACCTATTTAAACAGCATCATTTAAGTCTAAAACTTTATTAACAGATTAGAAGCGGAAGTAATCGAGAGAGAATTTAGAAATTTTGTTGAATTAAAATGTAAAATCCCCAAATTACAAGTTTAAATACACAGGATAACCGCCTAATCTAACAAACTAACTAATATTTACAATTTAGTCCCTATGGTTACAACTTTGTACAAAACCAATCCTAACTATATATATTCCATATACCCCCCTCAAGTTGAACTTCTTTCAAACCCAACTTGTGACTCAAAATCAAATGCTGAAAAGATCCCAAGGCTTTTGTCATCAAATCTGCTAACTGAAGATTAGTTGGAATGTAAACTGTTTGCAGAAAACCTTTTTGAACTTTGTCCCTGGTAAAATGACTATCAATATCAAGATGTTTAGTGCGTTCATGGTAGCATGGTGTAACAACCCTCAAAATCCGACTAGGACAATTTACTTGGATTTATCTAGATATCTATCCCTATAGGTTTCTTAAGAAAATTTGCCTTCTAGACATTAAGGCATAGTGATACTTGCCCTCTAGTTCAATAGAATGCCCAAAGATAGCTAGTTGCCTTAGAAATGCCATGAACAATAACTATGATTATCCAAGACAATCTCAAAGAGAATAAGTAATAACAACTTTACAAGTATGTAATTTAAACGATCAAGTTCCTAAGAATCCAAATAACTCAACAACATGAATAATAACAATGTAAGTCAAGAAAAACTTACGAGTCAAAAATATGTATTTTCATACACATACACTTTATAAAGTGGAAATAATTAACTAATTAATTTTATATAACTACACCACATATACTTACACTCATATACATATATTATGAACCTAGACTTCATATGTACACTACATATATAAAAGATTATAGAAAGTCAAGCTCTTAATTGGGTTTATGTATAAAATTTCGGCCAAACACCCCCTTTCCTCACATACACCACCCAAATACTTCACCAAACACCACCCCACATGAGTTAACCAATCCATGCATCCCCAATACCTCTCCTAACCAATGAACAAGCACATAACCCACTACACTAACCCTAGCCACGTTTTTATGATCCCAAGACCTCACCCACTCTTGCATTTTACACAAAACAAACACACACACATCTCAAAACTTTCTCTCAACTTTTCTTCACACTTTCTTCATCATTTTCAGATTTTGCAAGCAAGAATGAAGCTTGAATCTAATCTAAACTATTGTAATAATAACTTTTCTTGTTAATCCATCATCTAAGGTCAAGTATGGAGCCATTTGGTGGTCTTGAATGTCACGAAAATCAGCCCCTTATTCACATATAATCGAATCTTTGAAGGTAGTTAGAAACACTCTTTTCTTGTTCAATAAAAACTTGTTTTAACATGTTTCTTCAAAATATTTTCATAAAACTTCTATTTTATTCTTATTTTCTTGTTAATATTGAGAAAGGAGTCTTGATGTTGGTAGAATCACTCACTAAGACACATGCATGTCAAGATCTATGAGGAGATTCGATGATCCAACCTATGTCAAGATCAAAAGTGTGTCTTTTGATTTAGCTTTTAAAGTGATGAATGAATCTTGTTAAAAATCTGATTTTTGATGAATATTATGTGTTTATATTCTGTGGTTTTTCAATAAAAAGGAGTTTTCAAAAAGTATGTAAAAGATTATAGCTTATTTGTATGTATAATGGTTAGATCTTAACATGCATGCTTAGATTTGCACTAGTTTAAGTTGATTTTGACTTGGGATTTGAGATGGATCTTTTGATTGATGATTTTATATATATTTGAATGTTAAAATAGGTATAATAATCTGGATTTTATAAATATATTACAAGAAATATGAATCTTATATGAATCAAGCCAAAACTATGTCCAAAATCACAAACCGAAAATCTCTAGTGTACAAATTTGAAACCACCATTTTAATTCAACAAATTTGCTATTAAAAGTGAGTATAAAATCTGTGAAAATACAAATCAAATGAAATAGGATGATATAAAACAAAGTTAATACATTGGGGAAGTCAAAATAAGTGTTGGGTGAAGTAACAAAGTAAATGCATGCTTTGATGTTTTCAAGAAAATCTGAACAACATTTGAATTCGGGTTTGAAATGCGTAAAACACACTGAAATCGGCCAAATCGGGTTTGAAATGCGTAAAACACACTGAAATCGGCCAAATCATTTGAAAGTGTCAAAATGAAAGTTGTAGCCTTGAGAGTCCAGTTTCATCACCAACTGGAATCACCCAAAAATACCGAACTAAACAAAAGATATGATTTTTCTACCAAAAGTGGTCAAAACTGGATTTTTGTCTTAATGTTGAGTCAACTTTGATGATTTTTAATTTCTTAACTAATAGGTTTCAGAAGTTTAAACTTTGTGTAAACTGAGTTCAAAGTGTCCCTAACTTAAAATAAAATTGGGAGATTTTTCTTAGAGGTTCATCATAGAAATCTTTTATAAAACATTTTGAGTCGCACAGCAGCTCTTATTCTGACCAGTTTTGATTTGGTAATTTTTAGGGATAGTAAACAATGTCTAAAAATTTAGTAAAAATTCACATAAATATACGACACATATATGTCTTTGTAGAAAAATCACCAATGTCCAAATAATTTAATTTAACCTTGAATGCCTAGTCAAGATTTCATGAAAATAAGTGTTAAAACATAAAAATTCCAAGTAGAAGCTCTTTACAACAAAATAAGCTACGAATCACCAAATTGCAACTTTAATCAACTTTAACAATATTGCTTCAAATATATGTCAAACCTATTGTGAATATATCAAAGAGAAGTTATAAAACTTAACTTGGTCGTTAAATAGCAAAGACAAGTCTAAAAATCACTATTTCGGTTCATTTGAGCACAAACCGAAAACCACAAATTTCACTAATCACACCACCACCAATATCACGAATTAAAACACCAAAATATAGTGTACATTCTGTAAGTATTGCTTTAAGGATGAAAATCCATTTGGAAGTACACGATTTGCCTAAGGAATGAGGCTAAAATCTCTATTTCGGTTTACGATTTTACCACTATAAACCTCTAAATGATCAAAACACAAGAGAGGTTGAATTGATATGAATTATGGGTATTGGAAGTTACCCAAGAAGGCATGTACTTCAAAATCAAGAAAACTAAATGGTAATTTTGAAGATTATTTTAACTAATTATCGAGTGAATGGTAGATAAAATAATATATCAAATAAATAAATTTAAGTTATTATATACTTATAAACGCCAAATATATGGAGTTGATAAACACCATAGTGATCAAGTGGAACAAAAGACACAATCCTAACCACAACAAATGTAAACCAAGAATTAAACGTATAAACAAAGGTGGCATTTCTAAGTGATGGCTTAAGATAAGAACTTATGTATATTAGTCCTCTCATAGGGATAGTCTTGGCTTGAAATGTGATTGAAGAACATGACGGATACATGATCAAGGAAGCGATTGATGGGAAGTATCCATTTTGGATAGGTGAATATAATGTGCGGCATAACAAGGTGAGTCATAGCCCCCTTTCAAACTCTTTTATGTGTTTTACTTACGGGGTGAAAAGCATGAATAATTAAGATTGTTTTCTTTATATGAAATGATACTTTGAAAGAATGATTACGATATGAGAATTATAATGTATGTTCAACGTGTTATATGTAATATGATGAGCTTGAGTTCTGTCAAACCTTGGTCCCCGGTCACACTACTATTAACTCCGAAAGGGGAGGCCTGTAGTTAGAGGGTTGCGCAACTAGGATTCGTCCCCTCACTCACATCAGTGGCGACATGTTGATTGGCCGCCTACGTGGCCGCCTTCAACGGCTGCCGGCCATGGGGTGCTCTAATCTACTTTATATTGTTGGTCGTCTCCATGGCACGACCCATTCATTATTATTGCACGTGATTGACAGCATGTGCCTATCATTATTATAATTGGGACACACTTTGGTTATTATTATCGGACGGCAGATCGGTCTTAGTAGTGGCTCAAGTTAAACTCATCTAAAATATCAATGTGAATGTTACTAATGACAGATTTGGGACATACTTTGGTTATTATGGAATGAACATACGGTTTGGGTATTGGACCTTATATGGAATCTTGAAAGTTGTTGAAATTGGCGATATTGAAATCTTGATGACCGAATGGTTTTGGTGTAATGTATGATTAATCGATTTATATATTTTTTTCTCTCATGATAATTTTGACAAATGAGAACTTTATAACTTACTGATATGCCTTATTTTATGCCCATTTCCCACATAGTATTTAATTGTTTTTAAGTGCTTTTCGAGTCGTTTTGTACACATTTGGTGCGTTTATGGTATTTGTTAGTGTTTCAGGATATTAACAGGTACTTGAGCATAATTCTGGAGAAAACGACATTTAAAAGTGAAATGAGTGCTTACAGTAGGTCTATAAGATGAAATGCGATAAAAGTGGACTAATTAAAGATTAATTATGAAGAAAATAAAGATTGGAGCCGAAAAGACAAAAAAATGTGACGCATAAATATTGTCGCATAAATATAAATTAGAAGGTGAGGAATAAAATGCTACAGGTGCTCGGCTGGACACTACATTCACAATTGATATTCATTATTATTATTGTTGGTATCATGCAATTGGGCTAAAAAAAGAAAATAGGAGTGGTGGTTGTCACGTGGGCCAGCCCAAAAGAATTATGGCCGAGAGATGGGAAGTCGGTGGCATGAGGCAACAATATACATGCATTAAGATTATATATACTACATGTTTTATCAATTCGGGGGTGTCTGGTGGAAGTTTTGGGGTAGCCGCCAAAAATAAAAGGATTTCTGGGATTGGTTCGAAGCAGCAGCCGCATAAAACAAAAGTCGAATACATCATTCAGCTATCATCCACTCGTTCGACTTCTTCACTTTTTATTTTATAATTATTAGTTGCTTAATTACAAGACTATATTACTATACAATTTTTATTATGGATTTTATCTATTTGATAATTGTTAGTGTTATTTATCGTGATATGAGTGGCTAATCACTTTATCATCCATCTTGATGAAGTGAGACAACATGTAAGGATTGCACAATTTTTATAATTCAATGTTGATTTCAATTTAACGTTATATCGAGATCTTAGCGTATTTCTTCCTTTTAATTTATCTTGAATTGATTGGTGATTTATGTGTGTCTTTAATGGTAATTATTGATTACATATATTTCATTTTGATTGTTTGGGTACAAATGATTGAATCTATGACGGGTACGGTAGATAATCGTTCAATGATAATAGGAATTAATGTGTTAACGGTTGGGTACAATCGGTAGATATAATTGTTATTTTAATAACCAAAACAATTGTTTGATTAGGGAAGTTATAAAAGATGTCTTGGGGTACCGGTCTTTGTAATGAAACTTGTTTAAGCAAGAGAGTCGTATAAAGTTATTAACTTGACGGGTACGGGGTTGGTGCTTTGTTTGAGTCTCGGTTATTTAATCAACTTAAATTGGATTTGAACTTCATTTATGTGCAATCTAAACATGTTGTTGAGCGGATTCGAGATGGATGCCTTTTAAATTATTGTTTTAAACAAAACTCTCTTTTCGATTAATCCCGAGGGATTACTGACTGAATTTACTAACTAATCGCAACGTGACAATTCGGTCACAAAACCCCTCTTTTCTATTTGAACTACTTCATTTTAACAATTGCTTACTTTAGTCCTTGTGATCGACCTCGGATTTACCAAGCTAACTATACTGCATACGAACGGGTTCACTGCCTGTGAGTGTGTTGTATTCAGTCGCTAGGTGATTCGTGTTTATCAAATTTAAGACTCGATTTCACACATCAAGTTTTTGGCGCCGCTGCCAGGGACTTTACTTTAAGTAGTTGTTTAATTTTGTAGTTCGATCCTTTCTCACATTTACTTGTGAGGAAGTTAATTGCTTTCTTAGGTTAGCGTAATTTAGTGTTAATTTTTTTTAATTTAGTTCTAGTCCATTTTATTATTTAGTTTTTCTTTTCTATTTGTGCTTTTCACGGGGTGTGCTAGTGTTTGTTTTGTAGTTTTAGCGTCACCTATGGCCGATCAAGACTATGAGTTGGAGGGAGAATACCCGGACGAGATACGGTACTTTAATCAATTACCCAACGAGACTTGGTATGAAGCATGGATGAGGATTAGATACATAGTTGATAAGTTAAACACGAACAACATTTTTGTTTGTGAACTTGTTACATTTTATTTGCGTGGGCTAGATGATGAATCCTACGATATTTTAAGCGAAGAAATCTTAGGGATGGATTCCGACGGAGTATTTGATTATGTGGAAGAATTTATTCAATCCAACGAATTTGTGTATGTGCCCAAAAATGAAACAATGTAGCAAGAAGTGTATGAGACTTTAGAAGAGAACGAAACAACGGAAGCTTATGATCTCTCGGAAAATGAATCTCATACTCAACCTCCTGAAAGCCGAAAATATCCAGAGATACAGGATTCCATTCGAATCCTGAACACTGATGCAATGGAGGAACCACATGTGTCTCTTCCACTATCTGACCTTGGTGAAGTGATAATGGGAGAATTTAAAGAAGAATTTATGGAACCCGGCGATGTTATGAGTAAGATAGTATCACAAGAACAAGTGTCATTTCCACAACCTATGATTGGAGTCGACTCGAGAGAAGATGAGTATCAATTGACTCATTCCGAACAAAACAAACTATTACTCATTAGCAGAGAGCCCGAAGATGTTGATTTGAAGATATGTTCCTCCTTCCTTGGTAAGGTATGTGATGTTTCTTATGATGATACAAATGTTGCTAAATATATCTTGCAGGATTTTGAGGATGAAGTCATTATCGACTTGGATAAGGAGTTGGTAACTGGTCCAACGAAGAGGAATGAGCTTGAACACACCAAAATGGATGAATTACCGACAGTTCAAGCATGTTTTCAACTGGTGAGCAAAAGGAGGAAGCTAGAGGGAGCATCGGCTACTTTCCTCATTGATAAGTACTTAATTATCTCTCAAGAGAGTCGTTTTTATACTTCAGGTAATCCAATATTGTTTGAGTATAATAAACGGCGATGGGTAGAAAACTCGGTTTTAAAAATAGACATGATAAATCATGTGAGGAGAGATTTTAAAAAGGTGGATTTTAAAGATTGGGTAATGATGAAAGTTAAGTTCACAAATTTTTCACCTTACTCGTGTAGGTCACCGGACTTTTTATGTGTTGATGATGTAAACAAGTGGGTTCTGACAAAGGTGGAAGTTAACTGTTTTTCACCGTTTAAGGGTAGACCGCCCAACACTTTAAGTGTGGGGGCGTCGGAGTCCCCACCATGGTAATTCTTTGGGGTAGGAGTCTAGCTAACGACTCGTAAATAAATTAAGCGCTTCTCGGGAGGCAACCCGTGTCTTTTATTTTGTTATTTAAATTTAAATTTTGCATTTTTTTTGTTTGTGTTTTTGAATAAACTCTTTGATGATGGTTATGGTTATGCTATTTGTTTGGTATTCCTGTTTTGCGTTGATTTGTGTGTTCATGTTGATAGCAAGTTGGTTGTCATATGCATATGCTGATAGTAGGTGCAACGACATATTTTATTGGCAGCATTCAAGCATGGAACACACCGTCATACCCGGCAAGTTTTTCTTGTTCTTGATTTTGCTTTTTGTTTACTTTCCCCTATTTCCCATAGTTTGCCTTAGTTCATGATGTGACCAATTTATATAGATCGCCCACATCATTTCTGGCCTTTTTCGTATGTGTTTTGAGTCGATTTTGTATGCATTTGGCGCGTTTATGGTGTTTGTTAGTGCTTTCAGGTTCTTAGCAGGTTGTGCGTCCATTTGGTACACTTTCTGACGATTTTAGGCCAAGATGTTGATCCGAGTGTTCGAGAGCCGATAATAAAGAAGAACCATAGATTCCAGCAGGATTTAACTGCGCCGCAGTGGGAGGGATCTTGCCCCACTGCGCCGCAGTCGTTGGGTGCCAAAGATACAAGATTCCAGTGGTTTAGCACTGCGCCGCAGTGGGAGTGTACTTGCCCCACTGCGCCGCAGTCAAAGGTCGAGAAAGAATAAAATATTCCAGTGGATTACCACTGCGCCGCAGTGGGAGGGATCTTGCCTCACTACGCCGCAGTCACCATATGAACAAGATTCCAGGGACTTACCACTGCGCCGCAGTGGGAGCGCACCAAGCCCACTGCGGCGCAGTGAGTGCACGGGGAAATCAGGGTTACAGCCTCTTTGCATCAGATTTTGGGAGATATAAAAAGAAAAAAAAAACCCTATTTTTCCAAGAATCAATTTTTCTTTCTAGGAGTTGTTCTACCGCGAATTCTTCGAAGGATCGACTCAAGATTTCATCATTGGATTCATTGAAGATTCAAGAACACCCATCTAGATCGTATCTAATTTTCTGTCTTGCAATTTACATTCAACAAATATTGGTACAATATGTTCTCTTTCTATTTCGTTTGTTATTTTAGATTTAGCATGAGTGGCTAGATTTATAATCATCCACTTTGATGAAACTTGATGAATGATATGATTGCAATATTTCAATTCAAGAGTTGATTAAATTATCGTTGTGTCGTGATCTTTATCAATTAATTCCTTGTGATTTATTCTTTTGATGCTGATGGTTTATATGTTCATCGTTAGTGGTACTAGGTGAATGTGTTTATCGTTGCAATTCGATTGTCTATGGTCGTTTGTCACCGGTTCATGGTATGACGGTGAATGTCAAATCTATAATAGGAATTAATCGGTAAACGTGTTTAGAAACGGTTGGTGGTACCACGCGAGCATTTCTATCCTTTCACGATTATCTTGTCAACTCTAAATAATTTGATCTTTAACGTGTGCGATCATAACTGAAGTCAAGTGGATTCGAAGTGGATGATCTTTATTTATATTGTTTGAACCTTCTTTACTTTCAAGTGTCTTGTCATTTAAATTTCTTTAATTTCAAATTGTCAAAGTGAGGTAGCGATTTGGCTACGGTTCCATCCTTATTCTAAAACCACTTTAGTAAACAATTATTTCAAAACCATTCCCCGTGTTCAATCCTGGACTTACCTTCTAGCTATACTATATACGAACGGGTCCACTGCCCGCAAGTGTGTAGTAGTCAGTTTTAAGGTATTTCTTGTTTTAATTTTTAAACTCGATTTCACGCATCAGTTCATTGGACATTGAGGGCATTGTCCAACTCAAGTGTGGGGGGGTGGTAAATAGGAAAAAGTTGGGTATTTTTTAGAGGATTTTAAAACTTTTGCATGCTTGTCCTTGTAGTTAATTGCTTTTGTCACTTAATTATAGATATTAATAAGCAATTTGACTACACCTTTGGTACAAAGTTTAATATGTGGAATGTTAGGTCCAGATTTACTGGACTCGCTCCAGACTTGACGACTGGAGCGACACTGAAGATTTGTTCAGAAATAATGGAAGACCAGTGAGCAAAATACTTATATAGGAAATCTGGAGTCTTCCAGATTTCAGCTCACTGGACTTCACCCCAGTCCAGATCTATTCTACTGAAGACATTCTCACTGAAGTCAAAGACTGAAATTAGAATAAAGAAGACTGACAAATGGCGGAGTCCACTGGAAGTCTTACCAGATCTACGACTGGAGCTTTGTCAGTGTTCTAGACCTTACAAGTCTGAACACTGATTACGAGGAATTAACTTTTTGCCTTTACACACTTTTCAAAGAACATTCCACTTGTCTTTACAAAAGTACTTACGTGTGTAAAGGTGATTGGTTAAAAGGATAATAAGTCATATTGATGTGACTTTATCCTTGTACCTTAACCAATGCATTTAATGACCTTGTCGGTTCATTAAATACATGCAACCATATTTGTACGACACAAATTCACTGGTGAATTTGTTTGCCTATAAATACAAAGTCATTTCCTTGTTAAAATTACTTTTTAGCAATTAGGTGAATTTGTCTAAATACTCTCGATCGTAACAGGATACTTCACAACTTTAAGTATTTCGATCTAAAGAGTTTATTTAGCAAATATAGATCATTTGTAATTCATAGGTTGTTAGGATACTTACATATTTGTATTATCTTGATTCCGAACAACCTTGTATATTATTTAACATCATAAATAAAATACACTTGAAAAATTACATTGTGTTCCACCTTTAATTTATTTATTGCTTTAAGTCTTGTATTACTTTGTTTATATACTTGCATTTATATTCAAGTAATACTAGTCCAATTCTAGTGCATATTAGACTTGTTGTATTTTACACTATTGGTTAAACCATCAAGTGAGGGACTCTACAATTGGTATCAGAGCAGAAGGCTAAACAAACTTGCCTAGATCTGCTTTTTTGATGGCCAACCCAGAAAATACACAAGGAGGTTTTAATCTTGGTCCTGATCCTAATATTAATGATCAAAATAATGAACCACCACCTGTCATTAACACTAATCCACCCCCTCCTCCTCCTCCTGCTTCTGCACATGTGCATGTGCACTACTCAAACAATCCTGTTCCTAAATTCAGTGGGAATAGTGATAAATTTGGTACGTGGAAAGCTAGGATGATATTGCATATCACTGGAATTGAGAGAAATATGATGAAAATTTTAAATGAAGGACCTTACGTCCCCACATCACCTCTCAATGCTCTTCTTGATCCAACTGGATCTAGAAGAGGTAGGGAAAAGAGGGAGGAACATTGGTCTGAAGAGGAGAGGGGGTTGGTAAATTTAGATACCCTTCTCAAAAACATGATCCTGGTCTTAAGACAAGGTAAAACTCTGCACTCTCACACTCTTTCAACTTTATATGGAGCTTTCAGATACACTGAAGAAAATCAGGCTCAGAGAGTTGTGGCAAAACAAGATGCCTATAACCATGCCTCCAGTAGTTCTAGTGTGGTTAGTCATACTGAACCACAAGGTACAGCACTAATATCTTCTGAGAATGTATTTTCTATGAAGAAGATGGTGTCTGAATTTTTAGAATTTGGAGAATCTAGTCTTACCTCTCCAGACTGTGATGAATCTGAAAATGATGACCTGGTTGCAATGATTGCTAAAACGTTTAACCGTTTCAAAGCAAGAGCAAATAGGCCATCTGGACAATTTGCATCCAGTACTTCTACTGATAAGACCAATCTGACATGCTTTAAGTGTGGCAGAAAAGGTCATTTCATGAAAGATTGCAAGTCCAGTCAGTTTGTATCCCAGCCTGGTCCATTTACTTCTAATAAAAAGCCTGATGATAGCTATAAATCTAAATATAAAAAGCTTAAGGCTCAAATTGCTCTCATGGCACAACAAATGGAAAATAATAAATGCATGATTGCAACAATTGAAGAGAAATGGGTTCCTTCTGATGATTCATCAGTTGATGAAGAAGAGGAAAGAGATTGTTGTTACATGGCTCTGGCAGACGAAGAGCATCTGGTGAAGGAAGATGTCACATCTGGAAGATGGGTGGACATTGTTATCAAAAAGGTCAGTGATTATGATGTGGAAACTGACACTGAACTAAAACTGGACATTGCTGAAGCTCTTAATTCTGATTTAATCTTTGTTGAAACTGTTAGATCTGACTGTGTAAATGGTCTAGAAACTGATTTTTTCTGAAATTACGGTTTTAAAATCAAAATTAAAGGAACTTCAAGATATTGAACTGGTATTTCAAGCCCAAGTTCTGGTAACTGAACAACTGATTCAAAAAAAACAAGATGCCTATAACCATGCCTCCAGTAGTTCTAGTGTGGTTAGTCATACTGAACCACAAGGTACAGCACTAATATCTTCTGAGAATGTATTTTCTATGAAGAAGATGGTGTCTGAATTTTTAGAATTTGGAGAATCTAGTCTTACCTCTCCAGACTGTGATGAATCTGAAAATGATGACCTGGTTGCAATGATTGCTAAAACGTTTAACCGTTTCAAAGCAAGAGCAAATAGGCCATCTGGACAATTTGCATCCAGTACTTCTACTGATAAGACCAATCTGACATGCTTTAAGTGTGGCAGAAAAGGTCATTTCATGAAAGATTGCAAGTCCAGTCAGTTTGTATCCCAGCCTGGTCCATTTACTTCTAATAAAAAGCCTGATGATAGCTATAAATCTAAATATAAAAAGCTTAAGGCTCAAATTGCTCTCATGGCACAACAAATGGAAAATAATAAATGCATGATTGCAACAATTGAAGAGAAATGGGTTCCTTCTGATGATTCATCAGTTGATGAAGAAGAGGAAAGAGATTGTTGTTACATGGCTCTGGCAGACGAAGAGCATCTGGTGAAGGAAGATGTCACATCTGGAAGATGGGTGGACATTGTTATCAAAAAGGTCAGTGATTATGATGTGGAAACTGACACTGAACTAAAACTGGACATTGCTGAAGCTCTTAATTCTGATTTAATCTTTGTTGAAACTGTTAGATCTGACTGTGTAAATGGTCTAGAAACTGATTTTTTCTGAAATTACGGTTTTAAAATCAAAATTAAAGGAACTTCAAGATATTGAACTGGTATTTCAAGCCCAAGTTCTGGTAACTGAACAACTGATTCAAAAAAAACAAGATCTTGAAATCATTTTAGAAAAAGAAAAACTGGTTATTAAATCATGGCTTGAAACCAGAAAGCCATATGATGCTGGAGTAAATCAATTTCCCACTCAAAAACGTGCTTATTTAGATGGAAATACTCATGTTGCATCATTAATACCAGTAATTGATCGTTTACCAGAGGGCTTCAGGCCCATTACCATTTATGATGAGCTTGTAACTCCTAAGGCCAATATTTTCCCAGTTCAATCCCAGAGGTAAAAACTGGAGCACCTCAGGTGACTGCTCTAGTTAAAAAGGTCAATCTGAAGAAACCTTTGCCTCAGTCCTCCTCCAAGGATCAGGCACACTATTAGTCACTTGCTTTTGTGTCTCCACTTGTTGAACAATGTAATATTCTTTATTGATATTAGGAAGTGGATCCATAGACAAGATTTGATTTCTAACCGATTCAAAACTATCATTCAACTTCATTAAAAATTGCATCAATTTAGTTCTACTTTCAATTTCAGAATATTTCTTGGTAATTCCACAACCACATTCTTGCATCTTTCCACACACACACAAGTAGGAATGCCATTCAAACTGCTCAATTAATCTCAATATTTTTTCATTTTATTGTAATAAGCAGCAATAGAAAGATCACCTTGACTAACCTTACCCAGTTTCCTTTCAACTTGATAAATGAGAGGACCATTACTCTATCCATATCTCTCACATATTTCCTTCCAAAGTTCCTTAGCAGACTGAGCATAGAGGAAGGCTTCTGACAATTCAGCAGTCATTAAATTCAGAATCCAACAAGTCACCTTGTAATCACACCTAGTCCATCTTCCAAAATTAGCATCAGTAACTGCTGGTTTAGGCGTAGATCCATCAACAAACCCTAACTTGAGTTTTGCACCTAACGCCATTTTGACAGTTCTACTACAACCAAAGTAATTTCCTCCATTAAAAGGAGTATTAGTAAGCATCATGCCTGGATGATCTGAACTGGCCAGGAAAAGAGGATCATCATTCATGGAAGAAGTTAGGGTTTCAACAGAAGGTCGTTGAAAAGAAGAATCTGGAGCTTCTGGAGTCTTCCACTGAATCAGCAACCGCCATTTTTCACAACAAAAATGACCTAAATTCTTTAATTCTCTATTAATTGACTTCAATTACAAATTGAAGTATGAATTAGGTAAAAATCGAATCCAATCGATAAAACCGCCAACAAAAAACGATCGAATCAAAGAAAATTGACCTAATTTGATTAATTTCCGACTCAATGACCGGAAGTAATGGCGAAATCGATACTCCGGTAGCCGGAATAGTAACCGGAATAGATCAGAAAGAGCAATTTCTGTGCTCTGATACCATATTAACATATTAGAAGCGGAAGTAATCGAGAGAGAATTTAGAAATTTTGTGTTATTGAATTAAAATGTAAAATCCCCAAATTACAAGTTTAAATACACAGATAGCCGCCTAATCTAACGAACTAACTAATATTTACAATTTAGTCCCTATGGTTACAACTTTGTACAAAACCAATCCTAACTATATATATTCCATAAACTTGATCTTCTCGGATAAACTAAACAAAAGAAACCTCTTTCATCACACATATGAAACACCTTTTGTTTGTAATGATTATATTTATCGAGTTCTTTTTATAAAGGTCGTTGTTTATAATATATACAGTTACCCGAAGCCATGTAGTGAATAAATTAGAAAAACTTTTATATCCTTGTGATGAGATGATGCCATTGACCCACAAGTTCAGTGGTTAGGCACCCCGGTTTTTCCTGTGTTGCTGGAGTTTCAGTCTTGCCAAGTGCAAGTTCGACCTGCACCATTTGACGGTTAGGGATATCTTTCTATTTGAAAGTAACGCGTAAAAAGAAAATATATGAGATAAGATGGCAGACCCGAATGAGATATTGTGTATTTTGCATTAGTTATGCATCGATTGTCAAGATAAGTGGAAAGATTATTTAAGTTTGACTTGCTAAAAATAAAACGGTTTCTTCGGTTATAGCTTTGAATTTTTAACTACTATTTTCACGGATCTATTTCCCCTTTTCCCTCTTATTAGCTATTTTGCAATACACTTGCGATCATATCTTTTGTATTTTCATCATGTTCTGATCATGGATTTGGCTATATATTGAACCATTTCATTTACGGATGTCATTATGAATTCTGTTTGATTACCAGTCTATCGATTAGCCAGTTTTTCTTTCACTTTATTCATTCTTGATTTGTACGAACACATATCATTTGTACGTGTAACATTTGAGTATCATTATATGTATCGTTTATATAAAAATGCATAAAGATTTGATGACACAAGAATAATGCATTAAGTTTTGTTGTTTATACATATGGCGCAGGTGATAAAATGTCTAAGGTGCTGCTTCATGGAACGCTTCATGTTACAATCTTTGAGGTTGATAAGCTACACGGTGAAGGTGGCGGCCCTAATGTATTCGGGAAGGTATACCATATATGGTCTTGTATATATATATATATATGGAACGCATTCAGATTTTATGTTCATTTTCAATACGATGCTCCTAACTCTTTCGCCCTCTCCTTTTGGGACAACCTACAAAAAGAAGCGCTCTTTTGGTATTTTATTCTGTTAATGAATGACACAAGTGAATGGAAATGTATTAAACTTGTCAAATTTGCTATTTGTGTATCTCTAAGTTCCAAAATTTCTATGTGTATAAATTTTTTCCAGTTCGTTGCTAAGGATTTTTGCTGACATGGGCACGTGGCATGTCCATGTAATATGCCACGTCATCTGCCATGTCAATAATTTAGGTGCCACGTTAACGGTTTAAAAATGATAAGAGGTGACACACATGCGATTGCAAAAACTTTAAAAGTTTGATATACAATAGATGTGTTGAAATTTGGATATACATGGTAGCAATGCAAATCTAACACATTTTCAGGCACTTGTCCCTAACAATATGCATTATCGGTCTTACTATATGATATTGTATGAATTTCTCTTCGATTTCAGTTCATGTCTGTATTTTGAATTATATACTTTGAGCATTTTGTGAATCTTTAGTTTACTTATCTGTCCTGGGTGACATTTTTTGGCTACTACATATACATGTTTTCTTCTTGCAGCTTATGGCGAACATACAGGAGACTGTTGGATTTGGAGAAGGAACTCCCAAAATTTATGCAACAATCGATCTAGAAAAATGCAGAGTTGGACGAACTAGAATGATAGAAAATGAACCACAGAACCCAAGATGGTATGAGTCGTTCCACATCTATTGTGCTCACTCAGCATCTAATGTCATATTTACTGTTAAAGATGATAACCCAATTGGTGCGACGTTGCTTGGAAGAGCTTACATGCCCGTTAGTGAACTCACAGACGGTGATGAAGTAGACAAATGGCTAGAAATTCTGGATGAACACAAAAATCCGATAGCAGCTGGTGCCAAGATCCATGTGAAGCTACAGTTCTTTGATGTGACACGAGATCGTAACTGGGCTCATGGAATTAAAAGTGGAAAATATCCTGGAGTTCCCTACACATTCTTTTCTCAAAGACAAGGATGTCGTGTTTCACTGTACCAAGATGCTCATGTGCCTGACGATTTCATTCCTAAAATATCACTTGCTGGTGGTAAATACTATGAGCCACATAGATGTTGGGAAGATATATTTGAGGCAATCAGTAACGCAAAACACTTTATCTACATTACTGGATGGTCTGTGTACACTGAAATTGCTTTAATCCGCGACCCAGATAGGCAAAAGCCTGGAGGCGACATGATGCTTGGTCAGCTTCTAAAAAAGAAAGCAGATGAAGGTGTTAGGATAGTTATGCTCGTTTGGGATGATCGAACTTCTGTAGATGTATATAAAAAAGATGGATTAATGGCTACACATGATGAAGAAACAGAGAATTTCTTTTCAGGCACTGAAGTCCATTGTAATTTATGTCCACGAGACCCTGATGGTGGTGGAAGCGTTATTCAAAACCTTCAAGTCTCTACTATGTTTACTCACCACCAGAAAATTGTAGTGGTTGACCATGAAATGCCAAATGGTGGATCGAAAAGGAGGGTCGTTAGTTTTGTTGGAGGTATTGATTTATGTGATGGTCGATATGATTCTGCTTACCATCCTCTTTTTAAGACATTGCACTCTGCTCATCATGACGACTTTCACCAACCAAACTACACTGGGGCTACAATAGCTAAAGGTGGTCCACGTGAGCCGTGGCATGATATCCATTCACGGCTTGAAGGCCCGATTGCTTGGGATGTTCTGTTTAATTTTGAACAAAGATGGCGAAAACAAGGTGGGAAAGATGTATTGGTTAACTTAAGACAGCTTGAGGACATCCTAATCCCACCATCTCCTGTCACATTCCCAGATGACCAAGAAACATGGAACGTTCAGCTTTTCCGGTCCATTGATGGTGGAGCTGCCTTTGGGTTCCCGGACTCCCCAGAAGAAGCTGCAAAGGCCGGTCTTGTGAGTGGAAAAGATAACACAATTGATCGGAGTATTCAAGATGCGTATATTCAAGCTATAAGGAGAGCTAAAAACTTCATTTATATTGAAAATCAATATTTTCTCGGAAGCTCTTTCGCATGGAAATCTAATGATATCAATATTAATGAAGTGGGCTGCTTGCACCTTATTCCAAAAGAACTTTCTTTGAAGATTGTTAGCAAGATTGAGGCTGGCCAAAAGTTCATTGTCTATATTGTTGTCCCAATGTGGCCTGAAGGGATCCCAGAAAGTGGATCCGTTCAGGCCATATTGGACTGGCAACGAAGAACTATGGAGATGATGTATAAAGATATTGTCAAGGCTCTGCAAAATAAGGGAATTGATGCTGATCCAAGAGAGTATCTCACTTTCTTTTGCCTTGGAAACCGAGAGGATAATAAAGACGGAGAATATCAACCTTCAGAAGCACCTGAACCCGATTCAGGTTATCTTCACGCCCAACAGAACCGGCGCTTCATGATCTACGTGCATTCCAAAATGATGATCGGTACGTAGCAACTTTATATTTTTTACACCATCTTTAACTCTAAAATCAAGATTAATTACAAATGAACTAGATCTAGTTCTAGCATGGTCAGAACAATAGTTCTTTCAGGGTGCATCTCATGTTGATATTATAGGTGCAACTTGGGTGGTTCAGGTAAGGGGCCTTTCCTGAGGTTGGCTAAAAAGATTAAACGGGCCATCAAAAAACTGGGCAACAGGCTGAGTCGACCTATTAATATTTCGATTTCTTATTTTCATAATATGCAATTCATAAGTTTATTACTTAGTACTAAAAATAATTATTACTAGTTCAATAACATCGGATGTTTACAAATTGGTTTTTTCAATAATGATACTATTAGTTATCAATTTATATTTTGTTACCATGTTTATTACTTCATTTACTCCGTATGATGAACAATACAAAAAAGAATAACAAAAAAGTGTTGGCGTGTAGAACCATATGGTTCTAGCCCGTTTGAACACAGTTAGATATGTTATTTCACCAAAACAAACCCAAGACCCTAAACTAACCCAGTTTTGTCCACTTGACCCAAAGTTAGCCCTTCTACTAGGTATCATTAACATAACAAATTTATTGAATTGGCTAAATAGGATCACGATACAGTGACATTTTAAAACATGTTATAACATTAAACCTACCATGATGCAGTTGATGATGAATACATAATAGTTGGATCTGCCAACATCAATCAACGATCAATGGACGGTGGTCGAGATTCTGAAATAGCCATGGGAGCCTACCAACCATATCACCTAGCTGGCAGGCAACCCGCCAGGGGTGAGATTTATGGGTTCCGTATGGCTTTATGGTACGAACACCTTGGCATGATAGATGAGACATTTGAGCACCCAGAAAACGCTGAATGCGCTAGAAAGGTGAACGAACTTGCTGACAAATATTGGGAAATGTATGCAAGTGAAAATCTAGAACGTGATTTGCCTGGTCATTTGCTTCGATACCCTGTTGGCATTACTAGCGAAGGTGATATCACAACACTGCCAGAAACCGAATGTTTCCCTGATACAAGTGCAAAAGTTCTCGGCGCAAAATCTGATTACCTTCCTCCTATTCTTACCACCTAAGAAGAGAGTTTGTTTCATTTTTTGAACCACCAATAAGTTGTTTTTGTTATCAAATAATAAGCAATGTTTGCGTCACTATATGCATTTCTGCATAGATGTGTAATGAGGCTTGTAAGAGGTTTATTTTTGTCCCCGAAAATAGTAGGCAAGTTTTTGTACTAATAACCATGTTTTGTATGAACAATGCAACTTCTTGTTTTAATCATTGTCAAGTTGAAATGAACTATTTCCATTTCTTGTTGTATAAATGGAACCTTTACTACATGAATTTTAACAAAACTAGTGTTCTATGTTATCACTTTATGTTGATGAAATCCTAACAAATATGAATTGACCAATTTGACCATGCAGAAAAACATACGGAGTATATGATAAACTCTAGAGATATAGTATAGTAGACATTTTAAAAGTATACACTTGTAAGAAAATCTTGAGTTTTGGATTTGAGAGTTGTCTAGTTTTCTCACTAATTTGATGCCAATCTAGTTATTACAGATTCGACCCAATTCCTTTTCAAACAGAACAAGATTATGAGAATGAGACTTCAGCTCAATATATGCGGCCCTGGAAATGACATTGACTTTAATAGACAATTGTGTATAGACGATCAAACCAAAGAATAAGTTGATCTGTTTGGAAGGTTAATTTTTGTCTTTTTTCTTTGTCTTTTTCTTTTTTCACTAAGCAAATTGATAATACTAGCATACAGCATACTACTCATGTAAATAGGGGCGGATGCACAAGGTTAATACCGGGGGGTATGGCCCCCAATAACTTCTCAATATGTCCTATTACATGTAACTATTTATATATTATCAAGTCTTATTTTCAATGTTTAATATTAGCTTGCCCCCAACTAAAAATATTGATGTCCTCTTCCCAATACATACATGTTAACTTACAACTTGGTTTTCGGCTATGTTTTCTATATAACTTTTAAGCAGATTCGATATCAAAGTTTATAACTTGAACTTAACCAAATCAAATTGAAAGAGTGTAGACTTTATCATGGTTGCCAATGAGTTAGTTTATTACTTTATATTTTATTTTAGTTCCAACAAAAAGCAATTATAAAGCACAAATAACGTCCATATGTAACTTAAGTTTTCTCATGTATGCCATTTTTAGGAGTTAATAGACAACAACATGTTTAGGAGTTAATTCGATCCGACACGTTTTGACATGCTAAAAATTGGTCCGCTCAACCCGCTACCCAACCCTCTTGGTACATGCCCCTTGTGATAGAACTTCCTGGATCCGCCACTGCATGTAATCCGACCCGACGAAACTAATAATTTGCATTGGCAGTGTTCAATGTGTATTGATAGACCTATAGTTCTGCATAAAAATGAAAAATGAAAGAGATGACTAAATTGATAGACCATATGGGTATATTTTCAACGAGATATAAACGAAATTATTGACCAACAAAAACTAAAAAGAGAAGAACAACCAAGTTGTACACTCCAAAATTGACCAACTTGATTGACCCACGCACCCTCATTCCAACCACCATCCCCAACAGGCTTTTATTACAGAGGCCCACATTAGATATTGGTCTATGCCACAAACCATTCCTTCCCCACCCACCTTTTGGTCCTTGCAATGTCTTCATCCTAGTCGCTAGTTGCCTTTAGAATTTTCGGACTTTTTACTCAGTATCTTTGAGTGCAACTTTTAAACCGACCTAAAAAAAATAATATAAGTTGTAAATAAAATAAAATCATCACTAGTATGTGACAATCCCACTATCCTCTTTACCACAAATTTTCTTGTTACAATTTATTTAAATTGTTAGGTCTTTGTCAAAGTAAATTTAAAATCCAAATAATTGTAGTATGATTTTAACATTTGATTAGTATAGTAGGAGTATGAATTAGAAAACAAAAGGACCAACATAAATTTCTAAGACTTTTTGTCTTTTTGGTTGTTTCTAGGAAATATAATATGTGTTGTTAGAAGAAAGTTTCAACTTTCCCACCACCAAAAGAAACTATTAAATCAGCCACCACATTCTTTCACTCTTTATGTGTTCATAAATTTGAACTCCTAACCACACATTTCACCTCAAGATATCAATCAACTCTTTTGAAATCCAATTTAAAAATTCTAAAAATTTAGATGTCATCTGCTTGGAGTTCTCATGGGGTGGGGGTGGTGCTAGCAACGGCGATGGCGGTCTCTGGCACCATGATATGCCTGTCGTTACTCCGAAGCACCAACAGTACTAATTCCTCTGACGCGAACCAAAGTTCAAGTCATGCAGAAACACCATCATCTTCATTATTATCACAGCAGCCGCAAAGGCGTTCTTGTTTGTGTACTGTGAAGAAAGATGGAAGGGTGAAAAAGAAAGTACGATTTGCGGAGGATGTAAAGGATAGTGATCGAAAAGAATGGAGAAGAGAGGTCGAATATGTTTCTAATTGTGCAATGGAGGAAAATATTGGAGCAAGAAACCAACAACTTGTAGAGTTTACATGTTAATTAATCCTTTTTAATTATTATTGATTTGATAATTGTATTCTTTTATGTGGTTAATTATGAAACATATTGCTTAGTAATTGTCTAGCTTCTTATATCTGGCTTTCTCATATATCTATTCATCTCATAAATTTTAAAATGTTGTTTCTAAAGTCATAAGAGCTGTATTTAACGCTTTACATATATTTATTTATAGACATTTTGTCTTGAAGGAAAAGAAGAAAAATACAAACTGAGAACAGAAGGTACAATATAATAATATTGGTATCATATCATACACTTTAGTGTGTACGTACATCGTAAACATCTGTAGTCCTCTCCTAACTCTAGGTACTTTAGTATTTTCTTATTCGAGCCATTCGAACTTCGTTTTACACTCATAAGTACGCAGAGGCCGTATTAGAAAAAAATCTCAAAGGGGGCAAAGTTAGAAAATTCATGAAAAATAAATATAAAAGAGGGCAAAATGTTAAAACCTATAAAAAATTTTTAAAAATTTATGAAAATGTTAAAAATACATGACAAAATTTAAATTTTGAGAGGGCATTAGAGATTTGGATCCCCTTGCCCCCTTTAGTACCGCCACTGTAAGTATGCATTAAGTCATTATGTATAAACATATTTATCAACTCGTTATTTTTGACTTGACTCGAAGATGAAATTTTGATTCGTGAATCTTACGAGTTCGACAACTATGTGTATATAGGTCTCATACTTAGACCATTCGAAGTGACACTACAAGAAAAACAAGGATCGGCGGCGACAATTGTCGTCGCCATATGCCGGAAATGTCGTCGCCGGTCAACTTTGCGGCGACATTATGCGGCGACAACGACCGTCGCGATAAGTTCGTCTCCTATAACATTTGGCGACGAGTTTCGCGACGACGGGAAGTGGGGCCAACGGTGGAAAAAAATAAAGGAAAAAGAAACTCGAAAATTCTCCGGCGACGACCTTCACGGCGACTTTGTCGTCGCTAACATTTTTTCTGAAAAAAAATATAAATACAGTATACATATACATTAATGTGTATGTATACTGTATTTATACAGTGTATGTAGTATATATATATAAATATTATATACATTATATACATATTGTATTTATTTTTAAAAGAAAAAAAACAAATCAAATTAACAAATTAATTTAACAAAAAACATCAAAAAAGATATACAATCAAATTTTTACACATGAAAAATCTAGGTTAATTTGTACCCAGAAAGCTATATCTAACACCGGCGTCGGTTGTGGGTAGCGGCGGTGGAGGGTAGCATCCGGGATGGAGGGTAAGCAGCGGCGGCAGTGGTGGTTGTTTGTGGTGGTGTTTGGCTGTTACTACAAAAATAACAAACAAAACAAATTCAAACAAAACAACTAAATCTACATATATATTTATATCATATTGTATTTATTTTTAAAAGAAAAAAAACAAATCAAATTAACAAATTAATTTAACAAAAAACATCAAAAAAGATATACAATCAAATTTTTACACATGAAAAATCTAGGTTAATTTGTACCCAGAAAGCTATATCTAACACCGGCGTCGGTTGTGGGTAGCGGCGGTGGAGGGTAGCATCCGGGATGGAGGGTAAGCAGCGGCGGCAGTGGTGGTTGTTTGTGGTGGTGTTTGGCTGTTACTACAAAAATAACAAACAAAACAAATTCAAACAAAACAACTAAATCTACATATATATTTATATCATTTGATATTTTTAATTAGAAAAAGACAACAAGGGTTAATACACTACAAGAAAAACAAGGATCGGCGGCGACAATTGTCGTCGCCATATGCCGGAAATGTCGTCGCCGGTCAACTTTGCGGCGACATTATGCGGCGACAACGACCGTCGCGATAAGTTCGTCTCCTATAACATTTGGCGACGAGTTTCGCGACGACGGGAAGTGGGGCCAACGGTGGAAAAAAATAAAGGAAAAAGAAACTCGAAAATTCTCCGGCGACGACCTTCACGGCGACTTTGTCGTCGCTAACATTTTTTCTGAAAAAAAATATAAATACAGTATACATATACATTAATGTGTATGTATACTGTATTTATACATGTATGTAGTATATATATATAAATATATTATATACATATTGTATTTATTTTTAAAAGAAAAAAAACAAATCAAATTAACAAATTAATTTAACAAAAAACATCAAAAAAGATATACAATCAAATTTTTACACATGAAAAATCTAGGTTAATTTGTACCCAGAAAGCTATATCTAACACCGGCGTCGGTTGTGGGTAGCGGCGGTGGAGGGTAGCATCCGGGATGGAGGGTAAGCAGCGGCGGCAGTGGTGGTTGTTTGTGGTGGTGTTTGGCTGTTACTACAAAAATAACAAACAAAACAAATTCAAACAAAACAACTAAATCTACATCATTATATAAGAAATTCTTTCAAAGAAAAATAAACTTACATTGATAACAATTTAAGGTGGTGGTGGTGGTGGATGTGTTGGCCGACAGCGGCGACGGTGGTGTTGATGGTGGAGGCCGGCAGGTGATGCGGGTGGACTTGGTGGTGGCTGTGGTGTATGTATTGTGTATGTGGGGTTTCCGGGGGACGAAAAAAAGGGAAAGAAGAAGAAAAGGAAGAAGAAAATCGAAAGAGGAGACGTTTTCCGGCGGCTGATGACGTTTCCGGCGACCGGTAAAATTATCCGGCGGTTGGTGTTTTCAAAGAGAGAAGGGGGTGTTGGAGAAAATAAAAGAAGAGGAGAAGGGGAGGGGTTGAATAATGTGTGGTGGAGGTTTTTTAAAATTTTTGGTAAAAATGGGGATTTATAATTTTGAAGTGTTTTTAATTTAAAGGAATTTATATTTGAATTATATTTTAGTCTAAATTAGTTAAAATTTGTTATATTATAATTATTTTATATATATATTGAAATCTTTATTATTTATATTTCTGATTATATTTATGTTTGTTATATTATTTTAACTAAATTTAAAGAATTTATATTGACGTTAATTTAAAATAATATACTTTTTTAAATTTAAACAATAAATAACTTTATAAAAATATGACAAACAAATATTAAGTAGGTGTTGTTGTTCAAAAAAATATATATATGGAAATATGCTTGAAGAATCTTTATTAGTTTCATCATTCGGGACTAATACGTCTCTTCGAATTCATTCGGGATTAATTTGTTTCTTACTCACTTATTCGAGCTTAATACCTTTCTTTCTAATTCAATCGAGTCTAATATGTTTCTTGCAAATCTATTTGGGCTTGATGGGCCTAACATGATTCTTTCTCATCATTCGGGAGTAATTTGTCTCTTTTGAATTCATTCAAACTTATATATTTCTTACTCACTTATTCGGGACAATATGTTTCTTTCGGATTCAATCGGGACTAATATGTTTCTTTCGAATCTTTGGGCTTGATGGGCCCAATATGATTCTTTCTCTCATTGGGCCTGATGGGCCCAATATGATTCTTTATCATCTCTTTGCGCTTAATGAACCCAATACGATTCTTTCGAATTGAATCAGGATTAATATGTTTCTTTCGAATCTATTTGGGCTTGATGGGTCCAATATGATTCTTTCTCACCTGTTAGAGCTTAATGGGCCCAATACGTTTCTTTCGGATTCAATCGGGACTAATATGTTTCTTTCGGGACAATTTGGGCTTGATGGACCCAATATGATTCTTTCTCATCATTCAAGACTAATATGTTTCTTACTCACTTATTTGAGTTTAATATGTTTCTTTCGAATCTATTTGGGCTTGATGAGCAATATGATTCTTTCTAACCTGTTAGAGCTTAATGGGCCCAATACGTTTCTTTCGGATTCAATCGGGACTAATATGTTTCTTTCGGGACAATTTGGGCTTGATGGACCCAATATGATTCTTTCTCATCATTCAAGACTAATATGTTTCTTACTCACTTATTTGAGTTTAATATGTTTCTTTCGAATCTATTTGGGCTTGATGAGCCAATATGATTCTTTCTCACCTGTTAGAGCTTAATGGGCCCAATACGTTTCTTTCGGATTCAATCGGGACTAATATGTTTCTTTCGGGACAATTTGGGCTTGATGGACCCAATATGATTCTTTCTCATCATTCAAGACTAATATGTTTCTTACTCACTTATTTGAGTTTAATATGTTTCTTTCGAATCTATTTGGGCTTGATGAGCCAATATGATTCTTTCTAACCTGTTAGAGCTTAATGGGCCCAATACGTTTCTTTCGGATTCAATCGGGACTAATATGTTTCTTTCGGGACAATTTGGGCTTGATGGACCCAATATGATTCTTTCTCATCATTCGAGACTAATATGTTTCTTACTCACTTATTTGAGTTTAATATGTTTCTTTCGAATCTATTTGGGCTTGATGAGCCAATATGATTCTTTCTAACCTGTTAGAGCTTAATGGGCCCAATACGTTTCTTTCGGATTCAATCGGGACTAATATGTTTATTTCGGTACAATTTGGGCTTGATGGGCCCAATATGATTCTTTCTCATCATTCGAGACCAAATGGATAATGTTTGCTCGTCTTCCAAACGAATATAACCAATCTATATATGTATTAACGTATAATTTTTATATAATTATTTATTAGATCCATTATGTTTCTATTCTATGTATGTATGTATATCTATGGATGTTTGTTTGTCTTACGCTTATTAATTACATATGTTGGTCTTACAGTTGGGCCTAATGAGCCCATTACCTTTTATTTTCATTCATTTGGAGCCATTACGTTTCTTTCTCAGTCATTTGGACCTAATAGGCCCATCACTTTTTAATTTCATTCAGTTGGGCCTATTAGGCCCACACGTTCTATACCAGAATGATGAATGAAATGAAAGACAACCCTAGTATATCTGTGGATGTTTGTTTGTCTTACGTTTATCAATTACATATGTCGGTCTTACAGTTGGGCCTAATGAGCCCATTACCTTTTATTTTCATTCATTTGGAGCCATTACGTTTCTTTCTCAGTCATTTGGACCTAATAGGCCCATCACTTTTTAATTTCATTCAGTTGGGCCTATTAGGCCCACACGTTCTATACCAGAATGATGAATGAAATGAAAGACAACCCTAGTATATCTGTGGATGTTTGTTTGTCTTACGTTTATCAATTACATATGTTGGTCTTACAGTTGGGCCTAATGAGCCCATTACCTTTTATTTTCATTCATTTGGAGCCATTACGTTTCTTTCTCAGTCATTTGGACCTAATAGGCCCATCACTTTTTAATTTCATTCAGTTGGGCCTATTAGGCCCACACGTTCTATACCAGAATGATGAATGAAATGAAAGACAACCCTAGTATATCTGTGGATGTTTGTTTGTCTTACGTTTATCAATTACATATGTCGGTCTTACAGTTGGGCCTAATGAGCCCATTACCTTTTATTTTCATTCATTTGGAGCCATTACGTTTCTTTCTCAGTCATTTGGACCTAATAGGCCCATCACTTTTTAATTTCATTCAGTTGGGCCTATTAGGCCCACACGTTCTATACCAGAATGATGAATGAAATGAAAGACAACCCTAGTATATCTGTGGATGTTTGTTTGTCTTACGTTTATCAATTACATATGTTGGTCTTACAGTTGGGCCTAATGAGCCCATTACCTTTTATTTTCATTCATTTGGAGCCATTACGTTTCTTTCTCAGTCATTTGGACCTAATAGGCCCATCACTTTTTAATTTCATTCAGTTGGGCCTATTAGGCCCACACGTTCTATACCAGAATGATGAATGAAATGAAAGACAACCCTAGTATATCTGTGGATGTTTGTTTGTCTTACGTTTATCAATTACATATGTTGGTCTTACAGTTGGGCCTAATGAGCCCATTACCTTTTATTTTCATTCATTTGGAGCCATTACGTTTCTTTCTCAGTCATTTGGACCTAATAGGCCCATCACTTTTTAATTTCATTCAGTTGGGCCTATTAGGCCCACACGTTCTATACCAGAATGATGAATGAAATGAAAGACAACCCTAGTATATATGTGGATGTTTGTTTGTCTTATGTTTATCAATTACATATGTTGGTCTTACAGTTGGGCCTAATGAGCCCATTACCTTTTATTTTCATTCATTTGGAGCCATTACGTTTCTTTCTCAGTCATTTGGACCTAATAGGCCCATCACTTTTTAATTTCATTCAGTTGGGCCTATTAGGCCCACACGTTCTATACCAGAATGATGAATGAAATGAAAGACAACCCTAGTATATCTGTGGATGTTTGTTTGTCTTACGTTTATCAATTACATATGTCGGTCTTACAGTTGGGCCTAATGAGCCCATTACCTTTTATTTTCATTCATTTGGAGCCATTACGTTTCTTTCTCAGTCATTTGGACCTAATAGGCCCATCACTTTTTAATTTCATTCAGTTGGGCCTATTAGGCCCACACGTTCTATACCAGAATGATGAATGAAATGAAAGACAACCCTAGTATATCTGTGGATGTTTGTTTGTCTTACGTTTATCAATTACATATGTCGGTCTTACAGTTGGGCCTAATGAGCCCATTACCTTTTATTTTCATTCATTTGGAGCCATTACGTTTCTTTCTCAGTCATTTGGACCTAATAGGCCCATCACTTTTTAATTTCATTCAGTTGGGCCTATTAGGCCCACACGTTCTATACCAGAATGATGAATGAAATGAAAGACAACCCTAGTATATCTGTGGATGTTTGTTTGTCTTACGTTTATCAATTACATATGTCGGTCTTACAGTTGGGCCTAATGAGCCCATTACCTTTTATTTTCATTCATTTGGAGCCATTACGTTTCTTTCTCAGTCATTTGGACCTAATAGGCCCATCACTTTTTAATTTCATTCAGTTGGGCCTATTAGGCCCACACGTTCTATACCAGAATGATGAATGAAATGAAAGACAACCCTAGTATATATGTGGATGTTTGTTTGTCTTATGTTTATCAATTACATATGTTGGTCTTACAGTTGGGCCTAATGAGCCCATTACCTTTTATTTTCATTCATTTGGAGCCATTACGTTTCTTTCTCAGTCATTTGGACCTAATAGGCCCATCACTTTTTAATTTCATTCAGTTGGGCCTATTAGGCCCACACGTTCTATACCAGAATGATGAATGAAATGAAAGACAACCCTAGTATATCTGTGGATGTTTGTTTGTCTTACGTTTATCAATTACATATGTCGGTCTTACGTTACTTTCTCATTCACCCGCCCCCCCTCGTCGCCAATAGGCGTCGCAAAAAGAAGCGGGAAAATTTTGGGTGGAGGGAAAAAACGAAAAACAAAAAAATAAAGCGTCGCAAAAAGAAGCGGGAAAATTTCTGGGTGGAGGGAAAAAACGAAAAACAAAAAAATAATTATAATTAATTTTGCGACGCTGATTTTAGCGACGTTTTTTCTATTTTTTTAAGTAAAAACATTTAACAATTTACCTAAAATTATTAAAAACGAAAAAAATAAAAATTGTGACGACTTTGTCGTCGCAAACAAAGTGGCGGGAAAATTTTTTTGTTGAGGGAAAAAGAAAAAAGAAAAAAAATAATTAAAATTAGTTAGCGACGCTTTGTTTTTTTCTTTGACCGAGAGAGAATTTAATTCGAAATTAAAATCAAAAATTGGTTAGCGACGCCGTTAGCGACGACTTTAGCGACGACAAATTGAAGTTTGACTTTCAAAGTCTTCCGGCCGATTATTTTGTCGTTTTGTGGCCTTTGGCGACGAAATAATTGGCGTCGCTAAATCGTTTGGTCGCCAAAAGTGGTATTTCTTGTAGTGTGAGACGTTATTGTGTGCTTTTTTCGCATGAAACGCCCCTGAACGCCCTCAAAACCGCCCTCGGAACGTTCGCGTCAAAAAAAAATGTTTCTCCCATCCTGAATAGAACACTTGCAAAAAGCTTCCAAATGATGCTTCCCCTCACTTTTTTCACTAAAACAACCCACTTCATACACCTTTTACTTTTTTTTTTTGTAAAGTTAGTTTCGATTCAGACGTGTTGGAGGCAATTTTAACCAGCGATTTGCTGGACCTCCAACCCCCTCTCATGGAAAATACCTTGAGATGAGAAACCCAAGACTCGAACCCGAGACCTTGGGAAAAACTCACCTCCGGGGCCCACATAGTGAATTTAAAAGATACCCCTGACAAATCCACCTAAGTGGAGTTGGTTATTTTTTTTAATATTATTAATATATATATATATGTTTAATTTAATTAAAAGTAACTCTAAAAGATTTTTAATAGAAGTCTCACTCCAACAAAAAGTAAGAAACATCTCTTGATGACTGAACTGACACATGTCACGAGAAGCTCCATGCAGGGGCTTCCAATTGAAGCCTCCACTCCGCATGGTCTTGTAAAATGAGACTATTTTTTAAGACAATATTTATGTAATCAAAAACATAATTTGATATCTTTATATATGTTGTATTTTTTCAAAAACTGATCGCCTGACCGACCAAATCGAAGTCATAGCATCGCAATTTTGTCAAATCGCAACGTTTCACCAAGTTTGAGTATTTTTTGACTTCTTGGTTTTTTAGGTTATACGTATATATAGATTACTCAATTTCGTTAAATTAGGAAATTTTAGATTAACTAAGCATTATTATTATTTTTTTTGAAACAAATAATGAGTTGCACGAGTTACATTCTTAGAAAACTTTCGTAAAGAAGAATTACAAAATTTGTTGTTTATTTCTTTCGAAAGTTGATAACCGCATGGCCCCCGCCACCATTTCTCCATTTCATGCTTGCCACAAATTAACTTAACGCCATATATATATATGTACCTTAGCCTGTGACTACTAACATGGCATGTCCCATTGTCTCTTTTAATGGAAGTCTCACTCCAACAAAAAGTAAGAAACATCTCTTGATGACTGAACTGACACATGTCACGAGAAGCTCCATGCAGGGGCTTCCAATTGAAGCCTCCACTCCGCATGGTCTTGTAAAATGAGACTATTTTTTAAGACAATATTTATGTAATCAAAAACATAATTTGATATCTTTATATATGTTGTATTTTTTCAAAAACTGATCGCCTGACCGACCAAATCGAAGTCATAGCATCGCAATTTTGTCAAATCGCAACGTTTCACCAAGTTTGAGTATTTTTTGACTTCTTGGTTTTTTAGGTTATACGTATATATAGATTACTCAATTTCGTTAAATTAGGAAATTTTAGATTAACTAAGCATTATTATTATTTTTTTTGAAACAAATAATGAGTTGCACGAGTTACATTCTTAGAAAACTTTCGTAAAGAAGAATTACAAAATTTGTTGTTTATTTCTTTCGAAAGTTGATAACCGCATGGCCCCCGCCACCATTTCTCCATTTCATGCTTGCCACAAATTAACTTAACGCCATATATATATATGTACCTTAGCCTGTGACTACTAACATGGCATGTCCCATTGTCTCTTTTATTTATCGTTCCTGTTCATCAACATTTTATGAATAAATTTATATATATGAAACTTGTATACAAATTTGGCCGGAAAACACTCTTGTCGTTACATATTGGCATTTCAGTTTTACTATATTTTCTGAATGTAATGACGTTATACGCGTGATATGAACAGCAACTATCAATATAACAGGTCTCTTTTTTGTTTCCACTTTATTTTTACATATTCACATAAGCTAGTCAAATCTATAGTAAAAATGTACAAGACTTTTTATGGACCAACTATTTTCCATGTGAATTTATAATTCTAATCCGAACCGTTAAAAAAAAGTTACTGTTAAATTCTTTGATGATGAATTGATGGTGATGGATATATTTTGCTTTTCGGGTACGAAGCATGGCGCTATTTATGAAATGACACTTCGATTTTTATTTTTTATTTTAAATTTCTATTTTTTAGTTGTATGCATGTCCCTTTTTTATTCCTGACGTCAAACCCAATCCATGTAAGAATCTGACTTTTGTGTAAATAATTGTGTTATGCTTTTTAGTAACTTTCTCTATACATGTAGCCTTCTACTTGTACAAGTTTTCTTATGATTCATTTTTAAATACTATCTTTTTTTTTGTATATTCTATTTTGTAATGTGTATAACTGTATATAGTATATATATCCACACAATAATGTTGAAGATTTATGAATTACAAAGTTTTGACTTCCAAAGAAAGCTAGATTTGTTGTTAATCCCAACTAGCCCGGTAAAACGTCTCTAAATTTATCAGGCGGGTAAATTAAGCTAACTCAACGGGTCGTTTAGATAGTTTCCCTTTTGACTCCGTTGGGCGTTGAACTTCGCTGGGGAGCCTCTAAGGCTTTTTTTTCTGTAACATCCGTGAATTTGACCCGTTTGACTTTATGTGTAATTTGACTAACATTCTTATCTAATGACATGATGGGGTGCATTTTGTGACTAAATGACTAGATAACGTGTTTGACGGGTCGATCGACCAACTTATTATGTGACTCGGTGCATGACGAATACTTAAGTTAACTAGTTAATGTGATGGGTCAACCCATGGGTCAACCACAACCCATGACCCAACCCTATCCACTCCACCATCCATCCTTCCACTCATCCACTCATTCATCTCATCCTTTCACTCTCCCTCTATCTTGAATGCAAAAAAACACACACAAACACATCTCTCCCTCACATTAAATTCTCCTTCATTTAATGTTCTTGGGTTAGATTGGGTCTTCAAAGTGCAAGAATTATCCAATTGGGTCAAATTTCAGATTTGAGCTTTGTGGTGGTTTTTGGTAAGTCAAACTTGTTCTAAATGCATCATTTATTGATTATTAACATGTTTCCAAGTCAAACTTTTGAGATTTTGGTCAAAATCGGGTCAAAGGTTAAATTAGGGTTTATTTGACCTAATTAAGTCAAAACCGAATTTAGATGCAAATTTGATGTTAAGGACTAGATTTTGAAGTGGGCTTTTGTCAAAATAAGTTGAATTATGATTAGAATGAGGGTACAAAGTCACCAAGTCTGTAAGTCCCAACTCAATAGATGACACTACCTGGAGACACCTCTATGTCGATGGTGGAGTTACTTTGCAATATATGCACTGAATTGGAGACGACCAGTTGCAGTGTGTATATACCAAGTTCTAGATAGATTACTTATATAAATGACAATAAGTAAAGAACAATGCAATAATTCAAATAACTTGTAAAGTAACTTGATGAGACAATATGTAATTTTCAATGTGTAATTTATTTATTGATGTTAAACAAATTACAAGGTTGTTGCGGAACCAAGATAATACAAAGAATGTAAATATCCTAACAACCTATGAAATACAATTGATCTACACTCGGAATTTCTCAAGACAATCGAAACACTTAAAGTTGTGAAATGTTCCTTTTAGCGATTGAGAGAATATTGCACAAGTTCACCAAGAATATTGCAGGTTTGCAAAGTGTGAAGTGTTTGTATGTTTTCACTTATTATTCTTGTTGTGCAATGACTTGTATTTATAGGCAAAGTTAACATTTGGGATGTTAACTTTAGCCGTACAAATGTGGTTGAGATCATTTAAGGAATAGCATTTAATTCCTTAAAAGCAGTGTAAAGTCGCATGATAAAGCAACTTTACTCAACCACCTTTATGTACCTTTTATTACTTAAATAATAAGATAAGGCTTATTATCCGGGTAAAGGTACATAAAGCATATAAGTCAATTCCTCGTAATCAGTGTAAAGCTTTGTAAGAGCTTTCCACTGATGGTCTCCAGTTTGTAACTGACTAGAATGTCAACTGGGCTTGCTGCCATTGCCATTCTCTATCTTCCATTTGTTGTCTTCGACTTCAACTGGAATGATTCTTCAACTTGGTCAGTTCTCAACAGGAGGAAGTCTTCAGTTGCGTTGACTGTACGGTGCAACTGGACTTCAATATATTTCTCGACAAATCATCTAGGTCTCCAGTTCACTCTGGTCAGTTTCACTGGGTCTCCAGATGCAACTGGAGACTGGCCAGTTTACCAGGTGAACTGGTCCTAACAAATTCCCCCTATTTGTCTAGAAATATTGCCAAGTCTTTTTCTAGTTTTTGTATCTATACAAGTGTGAACTGAAGAGACTTGTTTGATTTAAATCTATCTAAGTTTCTTAAGGCATTTTTATAGATCAATAAATGCCTTAGGTTTTTCTTTTAGGTTTGTTAGATTTTAATCTATTATCTACCTTGTGGTTACAAACTGGTAACTTCATTTATACAAGGAAATGGAATTTATACAAGTTACAGAATGTAAATACAAATTACAAGTAGATAACTGAAGAAAGAACTTAATGAGATGGCCCTTCGCCAGTTCTTCTTCTCTTGGTCACCAAATAAATAGGTTGTGAGTCTTCAGGGTCAATATTCAGCTTTTGCTCCAGTTTTTCTTTATGTTGAATTTTGCCCCTTAAGAAGTTCACCCAAGCTTTCTCAAACCTATTCTTTTGTGCCTTCGCATCCAAAACATTCACCATCTCCATCCATTCGCTGAACCCATATTGCATAGCACCAGGATTGTCAGTTTTAACCAGTGGCCCCCTGGTATAACTAACTTCGACTTGAAAAACTTTGGTGCCTGGCTTGATTGTTACATTTACACCATTGATAGTACCACTATGTCTTCTGGTTGACATGATCTGGGAGTAGTAGCTTCTAGCTTCAGATTCATTTGTAATTTTTATACTCTCAGCACCAGCAGCCAGTACAGCGGACTTGATGTCTTCATTGGATACCTCGCCAGTTGGTTCAACGAATGTGCTAAGGTCAGCATCTCTTGACAGTGGTCTCCTTGGTTGTAGAATCTTTCTTGGTGGATTCAAAACCTTCTTCACAACCTTCTTAACATTTGCATTACGTTTAAGAATCCCACTGGCCCTATTCTCCTTGGCCTTCTCCACTGAAATGTTCAAGCTTCTGGCATCGAATTCAGCTTCATCCTCAGGATAGTGTCTGTCCAGTTCTACATCCAGCATTTCTTTCAACTGGTCAACTATCCTGGGATCATTCTTGATCCTGACATACTCCTCCTTAGTGATACCCAAAAGATTGGCATCACTCATATCAAGTAACTTGATTTGTGCAAGATGTGCCCTGGCTTCAGCTTGGTTTCTTTGTTTTATCTTCTTTCTTTCTTTGATATCATTTCCAAGTCTGGCCAGTCTTCTGCTATCACTATCTGAAACTGGAGGAAGTACATCAGCATTACCAGTTTCAAGCATTACATCAGTGGCCGGCTGGGCAGATGCATCACCAGCTAAACCTTTGCCTTTATCCAAAACAACATTCCCCCTATCACCATCATCACCAGATCCACCAACTCTTTGCTCACCAGCTTCAGTATTAACTTCATCTCAGCTTAATATTAACTTCTTTAGCCGATCAAGGTGAGTTTCGTAGCTCCCTACTCGTTTGAGATTCGGGCTGAAAAGTGTACTTTTATGTGATTACTTGATTGATTGATTGTTTGATTGAATGATTGATGGATTGATTGACACGTTTGATTGATTTTGCACTCGATTGTGATATATATTGTTATAATTAGGATAGTAGTGCATACATGTAGGTCGATTATGCCTTCAAAGGGTTTTAGATGTGGTGGGAAGGTTGCGGGTAACCCTATATATAAGCATCTAGGACCCGTTGAAAGTAGAATCCTCCTAAGTGTATGTACATATTGTTTTGGTTGGTTTGATGATTGATGGACTTGTGATTGAGATTAACACGCATACGTGTTGATATGGACACATGTGAGACGGACATGGACCTCCAAGTGTATAGATGTATACACTTGATGATTATGATTATCGTTGCATTTGTGAGACGGACATGGACCTCGGGTATATAGATGTATACACTTGATGATTATGGATTATCGTTGCATTTGTGAGACGGACATGGACCCCGGGTATATAGACATATATACACCGATGATTTTGAGATGCCACATTGTTCATTGGGATGACATGTGAGTATCGTTGCATTGATGACTTGATGGTCACACTTATGATATGCATTATGACATTGACATGCATACGACACATATCTTGATATTGACAACACTTGTGCTTAATTATTACACGCATTACTTTACGTCGTGTAATCTTGATGTATTTGATATTGTGACACTTAAAGGCCACTTGTAAGTTATGATTTGCATTTACTTATACATGTTGTGATTATTGACGATGGTTCCCCGTGAACCATTACTACGAACTCACCAACCTCGTGTTGACTTGTTTAGTACACTTTTCAGGTAACCAGGTTAATCCAGGACGTGAAGTATGATTGATTGTTTGCTTTTGAACCCGGGCATTGGACTTACATGGATCAAGGATTCATTTGCCTACTTTTGCATTATGCTTAGGATCGATAGCCATCTCTCGATGATTATTTTGTAAACTTTGATGGTTACTTGCTCCTTATGCAATTTGTACTTGAACTATTTTATTTATGGATTCACCGGATCCTTTATTTGCATTTAGTTCATGTTCTACATTAATTCCACCTTGTGCTATATAATTTCCGTAATATTTCGAGCCCTAGCTCGGGGTGTTACATTTTCGTTGGATGTTGAACGGCTTGTTTATAAAGAAAATCTTTTTCTAGGATAAATCATGTTCTCTTCCTTTGGCTTTGTGGGGTTTTAACTCTGTAATACTTTCACTTGAGGGGAAGAGTTTTAATCAACTGGACGACAAGATATTTTGTATATGTAAACGATTGGGGTATGGACTTTTTTGGGCAAATAATACAATCTGCTTTCATTTCATGAATTTAGCTATGGTTAACAGCTTGAGACACAACGTATATATAGTATTTCAACACTTTGGGAGATCATTGAATGCACTATTCCAACAACACTAGTTTGACCGACCAACCCACAAAAAATTCTTCAACAATAACATACAAAAAACAAACTAAGGGTAACAGCAGCAACAACAACGGTACCCAATCCCGGCATACGCCGAGGTATGGGGGAGGTGTGATGTAGACAGACCTTACCCCTACTCAACGGTAGAGAGGCTGCTTCCAGATCCACCGTAGTGGAAGGGACCTCCGGCCCAGGGTATTACCCTTGAAAAAATAGTCTCGACGGCTAGCCGAAGCAAAAGCCGAAAGAGAAGAAAGAGATCTCGATCTCAGATCTAGAGGGAAGCCGGAGCGTTGCTCAACGGCTCTCTTCTAGAGAGAGAGATTGTTTTTATACATGTCCCGATAACAAGGATAATGTTGTCAATTCAAGAAACAAATTGGTTCAAGATTTAACAAAATTTAGTCAGCTCATGTCTAGTGCAACATTTTCCTAAAAACAGTAGAAATTTTGAGTGGGAAAAGAATTTGAGTTAAATTTAATTGGGCACAGAATTGAAAGAAAGCCAAATTCACATTTAGGAAACCTGTCCCTTCTTCTCCATACATTTATTTGACTTTCTGTCAAAAATGTTATCTTTAAATTTTTGTTCATTTCCTAGCCCAAATAGTAACACAATCCCCTGAAGATTTCCATATTTTCCCTTTTTTAAGCACCATTTAACATCCACTGTTTCCGTAATAGTACTGCATGCACGGCAAAAGCCTAATAAATTTTCTCACAAGTCCCCTTCATCTTCTCCTTTACTCTTCTTCCATATCTATCTATATTATTATATCTATACATATATATAACTGTTAATGCATCAAAAAACCCTGTAAGTAAATATATTGATGGCACCTGCAAGGACCTACCTACTACTTAGTTTCAGGGTGGTTGTTACTGCAGCCCTCATTCTTATATTTTCTACAGTAGTCTCACATTCCATTCCAGGTAACCAAAAAAAAAAACAGCCTTAATTAAATTCCTTTAGCCCATTTGAAATCCTGATATTTACAAGCTGTTTTTTTTATGTTGATTATATATATATATAGGTTATGATGGTGATCAAGGTGTGAGACAGAACAAGAGAGTAATAGGATCAAGGCCACCAGGGTGTGTGAACAAGTGTGTGAATTGTAGGCCATGTCAGGCCACTTTGGTTATTCCTCCACATCCAAAGATGATTAATTACAGGGCTCAGTCTCATTGGGAAGATAATTACTATCTTCTTTCATGGAAATGCAAATGTGGTGACAAACTCTTTCAACCTTGATCATACTGTATTATTATTAGTCAACTATTACTCATCTATTATGTTTACATAATAACTACTACTACTATTTAGCAGAGCAAACCTTAGATTCAGGCAATAACTATTTATGTGATTATATGTCTTCTAGTCTGATTAAGTTGGAGTATCTACTTAATTTGGTACTATTATTTTGTTTTAGTATTAATTAATTGCATAGTCTTTGTGACATATATAAATGGCTTTGTATATTTATTCAAAATGTCAACTTATAGTCTATGAATTCTATTTGCATAATCATATAAGATTTGTTATAATCTTTTAAGTACAAGGATAAAAAAAAGTTGATCATCAAAATTACAAATTGTAACTTGAAAATAAAAAAGAAAAAAAATCAATATTTCTTTAAAGTTGTGTAACTTCTTCTGCAAATCTTGGCTATATTAGAAGGATGAAACCCAGAACAATATTCAACAAAATGCTCCAAAAACTAGATTTAGATGCAGATGAATCACTTTGGATCGGTCTAGTCCATCTGACGTCATCCTGGACTTGAGCCTGAGTTGCTACGCTTTGCAACATAGTTGTTGCGACTATAGCTAAAACAATCATCATGCTTACATATGACTGCCCCATTTCTCTGTGCAGTGTGTGCTTGTTTTGTAAGTCAATGTTCAACCAAATAAACCAATATAGGGAAGAAGATTGATTGTTGAGGGAACCGTGAATTTGAGTGTAGAACCGGGGAGAACTATATATACTAAGTTTAGTCAGGGGAATTGATTGAATGCTGACTAATTCCTTTCCTTAGGTAATTGAGTTTTGATTATTCCATTCCTTAGGCAGCTGTTTTTTTAATATTGACCAAATTTTGGACGTTTCAAAATGGATGGGTCATGCGGGTGGGCAACAGATATCGGTTGAAATTGGTCTTTTGCTGCTAGCCAAAACAGATCATTATCAGTATGAATCAAAATTTTACACTTTTGTCAACTTCCAACCCTTAAACCCACGTTTTATTTTTACCTAAGTTTGTTTTTTACCTTTAGGGATAAAACTAAACCTTAAGTGACACATTCATAAATAAATGGGTTGAAATCGCTACCTCAAGTAATTACATTTCTTAGGTCTCTTGCTTGCTCAAGACAACTCTTGATGCATATTGAAAAGTTAGTCTATATTTTGAATTGAAGAGAAGACAGATATGAACAGAAGACTTGTATTCAAGAAAGACTGCCATATTGTACATCAATGTTTGTATATCCCAAATAAAATTTTCCACCCTACAAATTTACATGACCGTGCTTTTTTTACGAGGCTTCTTCAGTCTCCCGAACTGCTTGAGTTGTCACAATGATATGATCAGCACCAGGGCTGCAGCAGATATCAAGTACATGAACTGCATAGAGCCAATTCCCTGCAGAAACAAAAGACAACGAACCAAACCGGTATAAATGGAGGTCTTGTTACAAAAAAAGGGCAGTGATTATGAGTCTATGAACATACTTTTGAGAAGATAATGGATGTTGATGAAGATGGTACAAGTCCTGTGAACCCAATATTATAAGAAATGCTCCCGTCTGCTTTAAACAGCCCGAAATTTCTCTCAGAAGTCGGCCCGGGCTTTAGATTCTCATTAAACATAGCAAACACGTATGCCTTGACCACCTGTTTTGGTCTATAAGGAGTACCCTTCTTTTTGAGGAGCCGCTTACGTAAGTTCATATTGTAGGTCCGTGCATTGCTAAGAGTTGCTGCTGCTTCATTAGGGTCACCACGTGAAGCCCAGCCCGTTTCTGATACTATGACCTCCATCTTCTCGAACCCAGCTTTCTCCAAAGCAGCATAGGATGCATCAATTTGAGCCTCGAACATGTTGTCATAATGAAGTTTAGTTTTTTCATCATAGATCCCAGGGTTCTTTTTAAAGAGGGCATAGTTAAGATCAATATGTTCAGGATCACTAATGTAAGCTAGAAAGGGGTAAGTGTTTATGTAAAATGGTGATTTAGTTTGGGAGAAGAATTCTAGCAATGGTTTCATGTAAGGCATAACGGATTCCTTGAACTCGCCTGCTGATGGTGGGTACGAAGTTGCAAAAACAGCAGCCGAGTGTGGGCTTGACACTTGAACTTTGTCTGATAAACGAAGCCGAACTAGTGCATTGTGTACATTTTTGACCGCCGGAAGCAAAACTTCCCAATTTTCTTGATTACCACCCCCTAAAATCTCGTTTCCAACTGCAATGCCAACAATTCGAGTCCCAGGGACAAAAGGCTCAACATTTTCTTTAACCCAATCGATTGCCCGGTCTTCACTCATGCTTATATCTCTCAAGAACTCATTGCCAAGCCCGATCATTATCTCTATACCCGACCCTTTAAAAGCCTTGAGAACTTCATGATCTGCGTCAAAGATTCTGGTGTTCATGATCTTAGATGCCTTCATTAGGGTCACAACGCTTTCAGGACGTGGAATGTTGTCAGCTATCCGTCCATAATTTACTCCATACGTGCCCGTGAATGCACTTGATATTACAACTGCCAACATACAAAAACAAGAGTTAAAAACTATCAAACATGTGATTTTTGTTATACACAAAAACCTGATAAAAAAAAAAAAACAAACAAACTAAAAAGGATCCGTGCTTACGATTAGCATAGATGGTCAAGAACCGGAAGACAAACCCGTTATTCGAGCCCATGTCAATGAATAAAGGATGTTGATGTTAGTAGATATGTAAGAAATAGGGAATGGTGACTTGTTGCTTGGGATGCTTCTTGTTTAGGAATCCCATTAGAGTTGCTAATGCAAGATTCCCTTGATGAATGAAAGCCAAATTATAGGTTTTGGGTTAACTCATTTTCAAGATCATCCAATACAAAGATCCCAACCTTTCTAATCCTTTCCCCATCTCTAAAGGTTACCTTTCCTTTTAAAACATGTGAGTTCAAAAAAACTCGTCTTTCCCAATAAGGGAAAAACTTCACCCAAATTACTCTTGCTCTTGATATCTATTTTGGCCATTTTAGCCCATTCTACTCACACTCTTAAATATCTATTTTGGGGAATTAAGTCTATTAGGATAATGCGAAAGTGTACATTACTTGGACAAAGATCAAACAAGAACAGTATCGATTGTTTTTCTAGTTTTGATTGTATTTTATAAGCCTTACACAATTATTTGAAGGCCCTAAGTAGAAGTAACAATCATGTCGTGTTCAGGTTAGTCGTGTATATGTCTCAACCCAAACCCAACCACTAAACAGATTAGTCGTGTATAATCCATGTCGAATCAAAACCTACATGATAAAATTCGAGGTTTTACTCATATTTATACACAACTAATATAACTAACAAGCTAACTTATATTATTAGCTGTTGAAAAAACATAATTTATTAACGATAAAGTTATAATAATAGAATGAATATAAGATAGTTACAAAATTAAATTGAACATTTGAATTAAAACTTACACCCAACCCATATGTTAAACTTAGCCCTAAGTATGTTTGAACTTAACCTTAAGTATATTTGAGACTTTGAGCAGTTTATATTTGTACATACTAGAGTTATATCCGCACAATGAGTCGTGTAACAGCGGCGGTGGTGGTGACGCGCGCCGATTGTGGTGGTGGTGGCAGTGGCGGCGATGATGCCGGCGATCATATGCACGCGCAATGCGATGGTGTAATGGCGGCGGTGGTCACGGATGACAGCGGCGAGTGGTGGTGGCGGTGGCAGCATCAATTGGTGGCGGCGGCGCCGACAACGAATAGTACAGATTATTGATGTAATGTGGTTTTGATATATAGTACATCATGCATTAACATGTGGACATTGTTAAATGTTGAAACTTAAAATGAGATTAGCTATATATATAGATGAAATATGTCTTTCATACGGACATATTAGGATGGTAGGAGTGTAGAACCATGTGACTCATTAAGGAACAGGGAATTAGGTTTTGTACCAGATTTCTTGATCCATTTTGTGTTAAAATGGTAATAGACAGAAAACGTAAGTCATTTATAAACTCAAACTCTCCTAGCAGCTTAACAGAACAAACAAAACCAACTTTGGTCGGTCTGGAAATCCAGAGTATACGCATCCTAATTACAAGTGATACAACAATGTTTTGGTGAGTAGAAGTTAGAAATCAATACAAACCCCACCCAAAAGCACGTCCTCATGTTGTCACGAGTTGGGGCAAAAGTACAAAGCTAGCTGGTCATACATTTTCTCTAATACAACATTGATCAAAAAGCTACTAATACGCACCATAGTACATAAGGGACATCCTAATTGAGTATTGACTGAAAACCTAATACATGAAATAAGGTTAGCCAGGATGCAACTCGATCAAATACATTATACTCGGCCGCCATAAGGCAAACCACATATGATCATGGGCAGCTCACCCTGGAGACCGTTTCGGCCTTCTCACTAATTTCAGCATTTTCCTTCACATCCCCGTCATCTAGTTTCGTCACTTTCACCTCAATCTCCAGCTTAGCTTTAGCATCACTCTGCTGCACTTGTTTCAGCAATGTTGCTACCTCACCCAACGCTTTTTGCTCAGATCCATCATTTGTAGCAGCAGCATCAATACTTCTTTTCTCATTGCCTTCAGTTTCAGATACATCAGCTTTTCTAGGTTGCTCAGTCTCTTTTATGCCTTGATCTTGCTTACATCCTTCAGTTGCTGTCAAATTTGATCCCATCTTCTCTTTATTAACATCGGGATGCATTTTTCCCTCCTCCGGAACTTCAGTGCCATCTGCTTGTTTATTATTATACACAACCTCAGCATCTTGCATCTCAATATCCTTAATACCTTGTTGGGCCGACCTGTCTACAGATTGTGCATCTTTCATTTCTATCTCTCTGGTACCCGTGCTTTCTACAGTTCCAACATGTTCCTCTTTTATTTCAGCCGTGTCAGCAACGGGCATATCCTTGAGGGCTTCACTTTCTTTTACTTTGCTAATGATATTAGTATTCATCGATTCACGCTTACGTTTGTTAGTATATTCGGTGCCGTTCTCAGAGAATGGAGGTGTCGAATTCAGAGTCGCATCTTTCCTAGTATCGGGAGATTTACTTGGACTGTAGCTAAGTTCTGATTCTGCTCCCTGCTTTTGTAAAAAATGGACAAAAATTCCATCAAAACTATACAATTTACTTGCATTTTGATTAATAAGTGGTACTTTACAAATTACATCTAGGCTAATGCCTAAAAGTATGATCTAGATTGAACAACTACACATCATCTCACTATTACCATCATTCATATTTTCTGTTACAACTAAAAAAATTAGCTTGCCCAAAAAACAATTCCAATATCAAATCAAAAAAATGGCCATGGTAAAAAAAAAACTTCAAAAATTACTCGTGATTATAAAACTTATCATCATTCGACACTTGTTTGTAGATATTTGATATAAAATCCACAACAAACATTCATGAAATTAGAATATTTAAACATGAGCAAACAATTACCAGCCAATTTGATAGATGGGCCGAGCTTAAGGTATTGATGTTCTTTTATTATGACTATATAACTTTAAAAATCATCATATAATACAACCGGCCCGCCATTGGGGTGATAGCCCAGTGGTTAGGGAGTTTTCCACTTTGTGGTTTCTTCTTAGGGGGTCATGGGTTCAAATTCCGCCACATGCAAATGTGGTGAGGGGCCTTAGCAATGCCAGGATTCAAACCCGGCGTGGGCACATCAAAATTGGGCGTGTTAGCCATTGATCCGCTATGCCTTTAAAAAAAATACAACCGGCCCGTTTTAAATATCCCAAGTTTGAAAAACACAAACTTTAAAGAATTTATATTTATTGTTCATTATTTGACCAAATGTTAAAAGTTATTTGAACATAACTGACTTGGATGTAATATATATAGGGGTTGGGTATTGTAAAACAAGTATTAAAGTAAAACAAATAGGACAAGATCTTAACCCTTAGATCATGGTTAAATTGATGCACGAAGATTCACGAAGCAATTGATGCCGATGATTTTCATGATGCACGGTGATTTTCAGTAAGAGAAACCTATTGTTTTATTTGTCTTACTTTAATACTTGTTTTATTTTACCTAAAACCTATATATATATGTGTCTTCTAATAATTAAGAATGTTATAAATTACAAATCTTTTTTTAGAATAGAAATATAAAACGATACGAATTAACTTAAAAATGTAGTCGCTTGAAAAGAGGGGCCTATTTTCATTAGCAATACATTTTATTTACATTAATAACAAGGTCTATAATGGCAAAAATAAAATAAAAAATAAAAATAAAAATAAAAAATAAAATAAAAAATAAAATAAAAGGAAGAAGAAACGTAAACCAATTAAACTTATAGATAGATAGATACCAAAGCTTGTTCATCATTTGGCGGGGGATCAGAACTCGCCATCTCTTTACAGATTTTTAGGAACTTGGACAATCTATAATTATATAAACATACAAAAGTTAATCAATGAATAATGTTAATGTTAATATCTATATATTGCTTGCCGTTCCAAAAAAAAAAAATATCTATATATTGCTTAAATAGAATATATAATCATAGAGTATACTTGCAAGATATTGCAGCGTCACAGCCGGACCTTTACAAGAGAAAATGTTACAGTATTACAGTATTAATAAATTCAAATGTATGGATCGGTGAGGCGGTTTAAAGTTAATTATCTATACAAACAAATGGTAACTCCAAGTTACACGTGTTTATCAGTCGTTTTTGCTTCATGTCCAGATGTTAGTTTAGCTAAGCCTATTTAATTTGATGACTTCACAAACCAATACCTAGATTTCTTTTCTATTCTCCTCTTACTAAAAAAATTATCCGCACCATATGATGATGAATTGATGATGTTGGTAACAACGGTGGTGTGATGGTGGCAACAACACCTGGTGACAGTGACGACTGGTGAGGTGATGGTGTTGACGTTAGCAAGTATTGTAAGTGATTGAAAATACTGATATATACTGTAAATTAATTCATTAAATGTATTTTTGGTAAATTATATTTATAACTTTTAAGTGACCGCATAAGAGTATATTACGAGGATTAGTTCATAATTTGAAATTTAGAGAGAAATCAAATGCTTTAATAAGGATTATACAAAAAATGTTTAATATCATATTAAATTATCTAAATTTAAATAAATTAATAAAATTACCTACATATCATGTTAATGTTAGTTGTTTATGTAGTTTTAAAAACAAGAAATGGTTCACATAAACATCAGCAATATAATTAAGGAAAAATTTCATATATACCCAATATTAACACCTAATTACATATATCCAATTAAAACTAATAATTATCATATTTATTGTAAGTCCCTCACTTGATGGTTTAACCCACTAGTGTAAAATACGTCAAGTCAAGTATGCACTAGAAATGGACTAGTATTACTTAAATATAAATGCAAGTATATAAATAAAGTAATACAAGACTTAAAGCAATAAATAAGTAAAGTGGTGGAACACAATGTAATTTTCAAGTGTATTTTATTTATTGATGTGTAAATAAAATACAAGATTGTTGCGGAACCAAGATAATACACAAGTGTAACTATCCTAACAATCTATGAATTACAAGTGATCTATACTTGTTAAATATTCTCCTTAGATCGAAATACTTAAAGTTGTGAAGTATTCCTTTTAGCGATCGAGAGTATTTAAGCAAGTTCACCAAATTGCAAGAAGTAATTTGTACAAGGAAATGACTTGGTATTTATAGGAAAATAAATTCAACAGTGAATTTATTATGCCGTACAAATATGATTGCATGCATTTAAGGAAACAACTTTAGTTCCTTAAATGCATTGGTTAAAGTACAAGGATAAAGTCATATTGATGTGACTTGTCATCCTTTTAACCAACCACCTTTACACGCGTGTTGTACTTTTAACAATAGACAAATAGATTGTCCGGATAAAAGCGTGTAAAGGAAAAAGTCAAATCCTCGTAATCAGTGTTCAGATTTGTAAGGTCTAGAACACTGATAAAGCTCCAGTTGTCGATCAGTTAAGACTGCCAGTGGGCCCCACCATTTGTCAGTCTTCTTTCTTCAGACTTCAGTCTTCGACTTCAGTAAGAATGTCTTCAGTGGAGTTGATCTGGACTGGAGTGAAGTCCAGTGAGCTGAAACCTGGTGCCTTCCAGATTTCCTGTACAAGTAAGGCGCTCACTGGTCTTCTATTTTTTCTGGACAAATCTTCAGTGGAGCTCCAGTCTTCATGTCTGGAGTGAGTCCAGTAAAACTGGACTTAACAAACTCCCCCTATTTGTTCAGAAATAATGCAAGGTTTTTCAAGCTTCTATCTATACAACTTGTAAGCTTGAAAACACTTGTTTTTAACTAAGTCTAAAATTTTTGATTTACTGGGGAACACTTTATAAATCATAAGTGTTCCAGTTTTGTATTTTAATTCTAACTTAGACCTAATCTGATCACTTACTTGTGAATCAAAAACTTGCAACTTTATTTACAGACATCAACAGATAATAAGTTACAATTTTGATTGAAAAATAAATACAAGTACAAGTAAATGATAAAAGAGTCAGGCTCTTCGCTTTTCAACATGCCCAGGTGCATCTTCAGTGGCCTTTCTCTTGGGTGAAAGGGAAGTATTTGTAGAGCGAGTACCCAGTGCAACCTCCATGTCATTCTTTTTCTGCCATACCTTCTGAATTCTCTTCAGGAAGGCTTTCACATCTGGAGTTACATATGTTTTCCCCTTGTATGTCAAACCAATTTCCTTCAGTTCAGATAACCCAAAAGCCTGAACTGAAGTACTCTTCCTTTCATCAACAAAATTTCCCTCTCTGGTTAGCTTAACCTCAAACTTAGTCATATTCTCATGATTTTCAGCGAATTTTATCTCAGCACCTATGATTTTCCTGGCATTGGCTCTGTACCTCATCAGTTCATCATACTTTGACTGAGTCTTGGCAACCTGAATCATTTCTTCAGTTTCCCTGGACACCCTAATTTGTTCCATGGCCTTTTGAACATCAGCCTGGTTGATTTTTCTGGAAGTGTCCAGGGGAATGAAGGTGCTAAGATCTGTATCTCTGGCAGCCTTGGTCTGTCTGGCTGGAAGCTTGGGCAAGCCTTTCAGCTTCTTTCTGTATTCATTTTCCAGAGTTGCAGCATTTTTCCTGACCTGTTTCTGGAGGTTCACCAGTTCTTCTTTTCTTTGACTAACCAACTCCTCCACACTAACACCATAGGTTTCAGCATCAAATTTTTGTTCTTCTTGAGAGTATCTGGAGCGAACATATACATCATCCATTGCATCCATGCATTGATGAACTCTGGGTCTTCCTTCATTCTTTTATAAACATCTACATGAACACCCAATCTCCCGGCATTGTAAGAATCAAGAGTCCCCATCTTTGCCATCTCCCTTTTATGGGCCAGCAGTTCATCTTTCTGAAGTCTTTTAAAAATGTCAATCATAATGCCTTCCTGCTCCAGTCTCTTAGAAGTCTCAACATCAACAGTTTGAATTTCTGGAGATCCTTCAGTAGTCTCCTCAATCTCACTTCCAGATACCACATGCTTCTTTCTGAGCCTTTTCAATGTGGTTGGGATATCTGGAAATGCTTCAAACTGGGGCTCACTGGCATCAGTACCAGCATCCTCTTCCTCTTGCACAATGGTTTCAGTACCAATGGCTTCTTGTGCACTGGTATCAGTACCAGTCACTTGTTTTACCAACTCCAATTTCTTTTCAACTGCCTTTTCAGATGCAAAACTGGCAGTTGCTCCAGGTTGCATGGTAGATTTTCCCCCCTTGGAATAACCACCAGTTCTTAACTGGAGGTCATTCCACAACTGTTCAAGCATCTGTCTATCAGTAGACCCAAATTGTTTACCAGCAACTGGAGAAACCTTATCAAAATCATTCTTGAACCCTCTAACTTCCTTTTTCAAATTTTCAATTTCAGAAGGCAAGTTCTTGGGTATTTCCTTTTCAACCATTTCCACAACCTGAGGCAACAACCCATCTTGAAGTTTTCTGAGTACAGACGCAGAGATCTCATCAGTTAGTTCTTTTAACATAAGAATCTTGAACTTTCTTGCAGTTTCATCACTGATGTTACTGATGATGGTACTCTGGTCAAGGGTTGGCCTATTCTACAGACTGCTAACTGATCTGGTCAACTTCTGAACCTCTTCTTTCAGACCTGCAAGAGGTTATTCAATTTCGGCTTTTACTGCAGTCTGAACAGAAGACAATATCTTCTCCTCCAAGCCCTGGACTGCCACTTTAAGAATTTCAGAATTTTGGTTAGTGGCCAGTACCAGTTCATTGAGCTTGTCAAAAACCATCTTCTCATTTCCTGCAAATAGATTCATCTCTGACTGGAGATTATTAGAAAGAAGTGATTTAAAGTCAGAGATAACCTGGGAAGATGATTGCAGTGATCTCTCCAGACCCGCCACCTTATTCAAAAGGCCTTGGACCTTGGCAGAAGAAGAAGTAGAGAGATCACCTGGAGGAGATGGACCAGTAACAGTTCTGGTCACCAATGAGACTTGTGCCTGGACTCTTTCAGTTGAAGTTTCAGTTGTTGTTGCAGTAGAGTCTAGATCACGATGATCAGAAAAGTTTAATGGTGTCTCAATTGGTGGTGGTTGTACTGGTGATATTTGAAGTCCTTGTAAAGAACTTGGATTGAAATATGGAGTGTTTTGAGGAATTGAAGGTGGGGGTGGTGGTGGTGTAAGTAGTGATTCTGGTGGTGGAGGCATTTCTGATGAAGGTTGGTGTGGAATAACAGAAGTGTCAACTTGACTGGAAGCAGGCGGTGGAACTGAAGAATGTTCCTCTTCCAATATCAAGTCTTCACCGAAAATGTTCACATCAGTATCAAAGTTGATATCTGACATGGGTGACTCAACTTCATTCCAAACTGTAGGTTGCCCAACAGTCTGGTTAGTTATGTCCTGGTTCAGATCAAGTTGACCAGTTGCTGGCTCAGCCGTAGTGTTATTGCCAGGTTGAGGCTCAATCGAAACCTCGCCTCCGATCGTAGTCACTGGAAGTGCATCAGTGATGACTGTACCATCTGTAGCCATCACATCACCTACCGTAGAACTTTGAACATTAATCACTAGTGGTGATGCACCAGTGACATCGTCTGTTCGTGGAAGTAAAGAAGTGTCAGAAATTTGGCTAAGTACAATAGTTTGTGCTGACACGGACTCTACTAAAGGATGGGTTGTCCTTCTAATATCTTCACCACTATCCCCTAAAAGAAGATTGGAAGTGGTTGCTTGTAGGTTATCCCTTATGACATCTCCAGATCCCTGTTGGGAGGAATCTGGATGGCTGGCTTGGGTTCTACTGGAGGCAACCAATTGTCCTCCTCTCCTAAGACGCCTGGTTTGATTTCTTGGTCGTCTGGGGGGTTTTCTGGTAAGATATTCACATTTTGCTGTGGGTCAGAGGCCACCTCGGTTTCTGGTGACCCCACTTCCGCAATGAGGACTCCAGTGGGTCCTTCACTATTTTAAAGCCCGCCTGGTGATGATGCATCGTTTAATTCCCTTCTGAAATGGAGGAGCATGTTCTGAGGGATATCTATTTCACCAGGTTTTGAAGTTAAATTATTCAAATCCCTCAGATACTCAGATACTGAAAAGTATCGTGAGTTATAATCGTACTGCTCACCCAGTAAGCTTTTAAAAATAAGGGAAAGAAAACGAATGAAAGGTACATGTGGTTTTCTGCTTTTACCTTTCAGACGTTCAGCAAGGTCATCAAAGAAGATCTGGGCAAAATCAACTCTATAACCAAACCATAGGCAGTATGCAATCTGGAGTTGCGTCTGATTGATCTGATCAAGTCCTCCAGAACTGCCTCCCAAACACTCAACAATGTGAGTGAAGAAATATCTCCATGAGTCAGTTAATTTACTCATGTAGATGGTGCCCTTTCTTTTCAGCACCCCATGCTCATCCAGAATATCAGCATGCCCCATTAGCCTACACACTTCCCTGTAATTGAGACCAGAGGGAAGTTGTATGGCCAGCTCATTGTCCGCAAAGTAATTCAACTGAAGAGCTACTCTGATAGTGTCGACAGTGATAGATAGTGGCCTGGTGCTTTGTTTTAGAGTAAAGTGGATGGTTTCATTATCACCTTCCACGAAATGAGCTGTGTACCAGAACTCGCATAAATATTCATGGTACATGTTTCCCGGATTCAAAGTTAGGGCTCCATATAATGGACAAGTGAGGAAAAAGGCAGTCAGTCGCCCAATAATGGATTGGGGTTGATGGGTGCCTGAGAGTTTTGCCATCCAGTTATTCATATTAATACGAATGGCTGCCGGATCTAGAGTTATATTTGGTGCTTTTGTGACGGCAGCAACCGGATTATATGAGGAAGAAAGAAGATTTTTATCTGAATTGGATTGTCGAGGGGCCATCGTGTACAAACGATTTCCCAGAATGAAAGAAAGAAAAATGGTGTTTTAAGCTTTTTAGGGTTTGATTGATGAATTTATGAGTGATGATTGGGAATTGAATGAAGAAGATAGTAAATGAAGGAATTTGGGAGTAAATACTTTTCGAGATAAAGGAAAATGAAAGTAAATGTGGGTATTTATAGATGAGAGAGAAACTTGGAATTTCAAACGGTTATTTTGAATTTTATTCATTGTAATTTTGATCGGGTTTGAAATCCGCATTAAATTCACCCCATCACACATAAATGCGTGACGTTTGACAGCCCACAATGTAACACCCGTTATTTAAAAACCTGAATTTTCAAAAGCTTTTGCCTAACGGCGTTTAGAAATGCGGAAAACAGAATCTTTAAAACATAACTAACCCTTAACGGATAGTTCATTTATAAAAGTGGTGTTACAACATCTCATATCATTACATAACATTTCATAGCATATCATTACATCTCATATCATTACATAACATTTCATAGCATATCATTACATCTCATATCATTACATATCATATCATTACATAACATTTCATAGCATATCATTACATCTCATGACACTACATAACATTTCATAGCATATCATTACATCTCATATCATTACATAACATTTCATAGCATATCATTACACATTTCATATCATATCATTACATACATTTCATAGCATATCATTACATAACATTTCATAGCATATCATTACATCTCATATCATTACATTCATATCATTACATAACATTTCATAGCATATCATTACATAACATTTCATAGCATATCATTACATCTCAAGACATTACATAACATTTCTTAGCATATCATTACATCTCATATCATTACATAACATTTCATAGCATATCATTACATCTCATATCATTACATAACATTTCATAGCATATCATTAATATCTCATATCATTACATTTCATATCATTACATCTCATATCATTACATAACATTTCATAGCATATGATTACATCTCATATCATTACATAACATTTCATAGCATATCATTACATCTCATGACACTACATAACATTTCATAGCATATCATTACATCTCATATCATTACATAACATTTCATAGCATATCATTACATAACATTTCTTAGCATATCATTACATCTCATATCATTACATAACATTTCATAGCATATCATTACATCTCATATCATTACATAACATTTCATAGCATATGATTACATCTCATATCATTGGGATAGCATTTCAGATCATTACATCTCATATCATTACATACATCTCATCATCATTACATAACATTTCATAGCATATCATTACATCTCATATCATTACATAACATTTCATAGCATATCATTACATCTCATATCATTAGGTCATACATTACATCTCATATCATTACATCTCAAGACATTACATAACATTTCATATCATATCATTACATCTCATATCATTACATAACATTTCATAGCATATCATTACATCTCATATCATTACATCTCATATCATTACATAACATTTCATAGCATATCCTTACATCTCATATCATTACATAACATTTCTTAGCATATCATTACATCTCATATCATTACATAACATTTCATAGCATATCATTACATCTCATATCATTACATAACATTTCATAGCATATCATTACATCTCATATCATTACATAACATTTCATAGCATATGATTACATCTCATATCATTGGGATAGCATTTCAGGACTCAATAGTCATTTACATAGCCCATATCACCTCCCGTGTAACCCCGAATACCCATAAGCAATCAAGATATCATTTGGGAAGTTATTATATGAAAACCATGTTTTTGTTGAACCCTCAGCGTGTCAAAGTAGTGTATCTTACCTCGAATGCGCACAACAAATGGTAACTATGCTACCGTGCAAAGCAAGTATTCCCGACTACCTATAATCATTAAACGACCATTAGACTAGCTAAACAATACCCACTCAATTATGGTCATAACTCAGACCTAAACACCTATAAACATGTCCCATTACAATGCTTGATGCATTGAAGATTCGATTAATACTTTAGAGCTTACAGAACTCGATGAAACTCGACCTTCACTCACTAATTCAACCTTTCAGGTACTTTGACATTATAACAATCCTTTAAAAGCATTACCATTAGAAAGTAGACTCTCTCACGATTCCGTGGATAGCTTATTTGTCAAAAACGGAGTTACGGTTCAAAAGTTATGGCCATTTAAAAATTATGTCGCTATTGCGTCGTAGTGGGCAAATTGCGTTGCAACTTAAGTCACTGTATTCTAGTTGCGTCGCAACCTAGGTATTGCGCCGCAACTGACCCCGAATCTGCACAAACCTCATTGTTTAACCTCCAAAACTTAACCAAACACAACCCAAACGATCCAAATCCTTATGAACGACTTTTGTACCTCAAAATTCATCATTTTAAGACCATAATGATGCAATGAAATCATTGATTAACCCCTACTTGATTTGCATCACAATAACAAACATTTTAGGTTACCGAATCGATTAAAACTGTTGATGCATGTTGATGTGACAACAGCAACTTAGATTTGATTAGTCTTATTTATATATGTGTAATTGATAGATTATGGACTTAGTGTTTTGGTAATGATCGATTACATGTTTTGGTGTTATATATATGTGTTTATATATGATGTTTGTTATGTATGTTATACAAGTACAAACATAATATATGTTAGGTTTCTTGTACATGAAAGTACTTGGAAAATAACTAAGTATAAATGTTGATGGTATTTAGTACTAACGAAGATAACCTTCGTTAGGAACTAACGAAGATAATCTTCGTTATATGGGCTGGACTGCTAAGTTCGTAAGAACAAAGCCCAGCAGGCCCAATATCGATCAGAAACATATATAAATGAATGGAAACCCTAAATTGAGGTCTGGTTCATATCTCACACACCAAAGGCGACTAAGTTCGTTTCTAGCTTATAGAAAACGAAGATAGATCACATAAGGCCGATTATATTGATATAATTAGCAATATATACGATAACTAATCAAACTAGTTATCTCGTAAGGATTCCGCACTCACGACATAACAATAGACGATCTCGAGAGCGATCTGTAGCTATCGAGGGACTCACAAGTGGTATCAGAGCCATTCGATATCTTATCGAAGGGTTGAGATCGTTTGTTTGATTGTTATTTTCTCAAAAACCTCCCGAACACCCTTTCTGTCGCTAAGTTCGTTTGACCTACGAACTTAGCAAAACGAAGTTTAAAAACGAATTTAACTTAAATTCGTTCTATAGTTCATCAAGCGAAGATAGAAAACGAAGTTATCTTCATTTTCGTTCTGAATCTTCTTCAAACAAATTTAGTCTACGAACTTAAGTTATCTTCGTTCAGATCCTTAGTCTACGAACTTAGCTATCTTCGTTTAGAACCATAGTCTACGAACTTAAGCTATCTTCGTTCAGACCTTGTTCTTATGAATTTAACCTATTTTCGTTCCATCTCTTATCTTCGTTTGAACAGTAATTTTCATTTATGGCTTCCTCATCTTCAACCAACAATGCTGTTGCCCAATACCTCAATTCTCTGGTTTATCATGATCATCTTGTAGGACGTACTAATTCTCCACCAAAGTTAGTTTCATTAGCTGACTTCTGGGCGTGGAGAGGTCGATTTGAAGATTTTATTCATCGAGAAGACTTAAACATGTGGCTCATGATCACTGAAGGTTATGAATGGCCCACTCTTACTGTGAATGGAGTTACTTCTACGTACAAGGTGGGAGAATTAACTGGTGAAGAAAAGGCTAACTATGCCATTGAAGTAAAGACTCTTTCCACACTTCGTATGTGCATTCCTCAAGAGTTGGTGCACTTGTTTCCTAAACAGGAATACAAGACTTCAAAGCAACTGTTCGATGCTATTGAAGCTCATTGTGAAGGTGATCCACTATTGAAGCAAAATAGAATTAAAATGCTTAAGAAACAATTTGACTGCTTCAATGCTACAAAGAATGAACAAGTTGAGGATCTTATTCTGAGGTATCAACATCTTCTTGCTGAATTAGCTTATTTTGATCTTAAATACAATCCTACTGAGATAGTGGATAAATTCTTGGATGGTTTGCCGAAAGCTTATAAAGAATTTCGTCATGGATTGCAAGAAAGAGCTGATTATGCATCTCTTCGAATAGATGGAGTAATATCCACACTAAGAAACAGAGAAATGAAGGATAAGGCAAAGGATCTTCAAGATAACTTCACACAAGATCCATCTCTCTATCATGCCACTATGAAAAATCCAACAGCAGACATTAATGCTTTCTTTTCTGGAGTTGGTAATACTGGTGAGACAGACAATTGTGGTCCACAAATGGATGGAGATGATTCTTCCGGATTCATGGCTACTGATGCTGGTAACAGGGGTAAAAGGACTAATGAAGGTGCAAAGACAGGAAATATGAAGTTCGGAAACATTACATCTTCTTTCTGCTGGTTACAAGTCCATGCCTATGAATATGAAATCAGCTGAGGGTAGGATGAATGTATTTGCTGCTATGTGTGCTGCACATGAAGCTTTTGTGGCAGGAAGAATCACAGATCCAGCACTTATTGATGAAGATTACGACCAGATAGATCCAGATGATGTTGAAGAAATGGATCTGAAATGGCAATTGGCAATGATCACCAGGAGAGTGCAAAGGTTTATGAATAGAACAGGCAGACAGCTTACTGGAGGTACTCAGGGATTTGACAAGTCAAAGGTGAAGTGCTATAACTGTGAAGGTTTTGGACATTTTGCCAGAGAATGTCAACGGCCTAAGAGAGAGGCAAATGTTACTCCTACACGTCAAGATAGAGGTGGTAATCGTCCGTTCAATCAAAATTCAACTAGAGCGCTTTTGTTGACTGATGATCCTACTGCAAATGTCAATGGCAATGACAAGGCTATAGTAGCTGTTCAACCAGATGGTTCTTATGTTTGGAATCTTCCACATGATGAGAACAATAACGCTTATTTGGCTGAAATTCTTGATGATATGGCTCAAATAGTTGATTCTCCTGATGATTTCTTGGACACCACAGTCTATCACAGTGAAGAGCAATTGTATGAAATACTAAAAGTTCGAATGTGGAATCTGTTGCTGCTGGTGTATATGATACTGATTCCGAATCTGACAATGAGTTAGAAGAGGTCAAGAACCTTGATGAAGTGAAAGCTACTGAAGAGGTGAAAGCTGCTGAGGTTAAAAATGATTCTGCTACAGAAAAGGTTGAAAAGACAATTGAAGAGCAGATGCAAGAGTTTGAGATTCCGGCTGACATGACTGTGGATGATTTTGTTGCTTACATGGCAGATTGCAAAGAGGCAGACCAACAGGTATCTATTCTTTACATACTATTGTTCATGTTTGCAAAATTGTTAATCGCATGTTTGATGAACTTGAACAAAAGAATGAACAAATTAAGAAATTAGAATCTGTTGTCAACGCTGCTCATGATGAAAGAGATAAATTAATTAAAAAGGGTCTAACTGTAAATGATAAAGAAAAATTCTTCAAGGACAAGATTAGATCCTTAGAGTCTGACATTAGAGCTATGAAAGATAAAGTCAATCAGTCTGTGGCCATAGAAAGAGTAAGTAGTGAAGCTTATTCCTTGTTAGCTAGAAAGTGTGCTACCATTGAAAAGGAACTTGCTGATGCTAGGATAGAAATCTTGGAATTAAATGCTAAATCTGATTCTGCTAGACATGCTGAGCTTTTAATGCATATGACAAAGTTTGAGAATTCTTCCTCTAAGAGTCTTGACACTGCTAAGATCTCTTATAAAGATGTGCCTCCTCCTTTCAATAATAACTATACTCCTGTTGAACCTAATATTCCTGAAATCCTACTTCAACCTAGTGTTGTAGATGGTAAACCAAAAGACTCAATTCCTGAGGCAAATGTTGCCTGAGGGAACAAAAGAGTCTAAAGGAGTTTCTTCTCAACCTAACAAGGAAGAGAAATTGAAAGGTGTTTTAAATCAGTCTACTTCTTATGGTCAGAAAGACAGTATTGTACACTTTACACTTCATAAGAGTAATAGGGTCTATACTGAGTTAGAATTCCCCATTAGAATCTATTGACCCTAAGAGGATTGATAAAGTCTGGGATGTTGCGATTGAGGATATGAAGAAATTAAGTCAGCAACGTCTCACTCCATTACCTAAGCAGTCTAGGATTAGAAAATCTGAAGATAACTTAGCCGTTAATGAAGAAGCAACTAAGGTTTTAAAGCACATCTTAATGCCTGCACTTAAGAAATCTTCAAGTATAGGTAAACATGAGAAAGATGGTGCTAGAAGTCTAGGATATCACCAACTAAACAAGACCCTGAAAAAGAGAATTCAAGAAAACAAGTAAGTCAGTGGACACTAGTGCTAACAATGAATCTGTAGGTACCAATAAAAAGGTAGATACAAACAAAAAGTTCAAGGTCCTCTCCTGCTTTGCTTGTCATGAAAAGGGTCATGTTATAGTGTATGTCCAAATAGACCTCGAAGATCAGGTTCTCCTTCAAAGGTTTCCACCTCGGAAGGAAAAAGGGGGTTGGGTAATGATAAACAGGTTGATGAGGCTAAAGTTCAATCTTCTCCAAAACCGTTTACTATACCTCAATGACGTGAATCTCCACTGAAAGGTTCATCAGGAAATGTTCATGAGAATTCAAATCGTTTTCAAACACCTCCACGACCTGATCGTTCTGCTCCTAGAAATCAAAATTCATTTATGACCAAATTCATTCGAGTGTTCGACCTTCTTATGGCCCTCATTCTCCTAGACCTTCTCCGACGAGAGGTCAGAAGTCTCCTCCAGTGAGAAGACGAAACGAGAATCATGTCTCACCCACGGCTTCGAGCAATGGATATTGGACTGAATTGATTCTCAGTGATGAGAAGGGTCGACCCAAACCTAAGAAGGTTTGGGTCCCCAATGAAAACTAATTTTTCTCATTTTATGTGCAGGGAGTTCCTATGACACCAATTCATTTATGGTACCTTGACAGTGGATGCTCCAGGCACATGACAGGGGACAGGAAACTCTTGTCCAATTATACTGGTATAAATGGGTCGTACGTTAGTTTTGCTGGATCCAAGGGCGGCAACATCACCGGTCAAGGAGATGTCGTCAATGGACAACTTACTCTTGAAAGAGTAAACTATGTGGAACAACTTACTCATAATCTAATGAGTGTCTCACAGATCTGTGACAAGGGCAACAATGTTCATTTCACAGAAAAGGAGGCATTCATCTTGAAGCCGGGTTTCGTTATTCCAGCAGAATGGATAATGCTCAGAGCTCCTAGGAAGAGAGACATCTATGGCTTAGTTTTAGGTGTTGATAATCCAACGGAGCCCCTCTGTCCAGTTCAGCATAAGTATTGCAAAGTAACTCCACCATCGACATAGAGGTGTCTTCAGTAGTACCATCTAACAAGTTGGGACTTACAGTTTCTCCTCGATCGACCTTTCTTTTAAAACTTCTACTAATACCTTTTTTCCCAAATGATCGAATGTTAAGGAGGCTAACTTACTTAAAGCGTCTGCTTTTTTGTTTTGGTTCCTCCGGATATGTTCTATTTCGAAATGGCTGAAACATTCCATCAATTCTTGTACCTTTCGCAGGTAGGGCTGTAAACGAACTGAACAGTTCATGAACAGTTCACGAACCATTCGGCGAGAAGTTCATTCGTGTTCGTTCGTTTAGTTAAATGAACGAACATGAACACAAAAATTTGTTCGTTTAGTTAAATGAACGAACATGAACAAAGCTCTCGTTCGTTCATTTATGTTCATGAACGTTCGATAATCTGTTCGTGAACGTTCGTTCGTTTATGTTCGTGAACATCGTTCTTTTATATTCGTGAACATTCGTTCGTTTATGTTCGTTTACATATACTAATACCTAATCAACTATACCTAAAAAATAGTTTTAAATATAAATATTTCTTTTATATCATATATATATATATATATATAAATTATGTATATAAATATATATTAATATATAGATTATTTATTCTTTCTATATAATATTTTAATGATACTAATTATTAATACATACTATCTATATTAAGAAAAACTTCAAATCTAAATAACTGCTTTATATTAAA
>CM067168.1:99712068-99766668 GCA_034093135.1 Erigeron breviscapus | reverse complement strand
TCTGGTGCCTTCCAGATTTCCTGTACAAGTAAGGCGCTCACTGGTCTTCTATTATTTCTGGACAAATCTTCAGTGGAGCTCCAGTCTTCATGTCTGGAGTGAGTCCAGTAAAACTGGACTTAACATTTACTCAATTTTAAAATATAAAAACAAGTCTATTATATTATATACTAGTCCTAATACCCGTACGATGTACGGTAGCTATATAGATTGTATCATAAAAAAATTTGAATATGCCTCATACATGATTCGTGAGTATGAAATAAATTTTGGTTAAAGTAAATCGATGATCAAAGCTAAATTATAATAAACAGTAATGATAAATATAATATATGTTTAGTTAGAGTTTTGGATTTACCTTAAATTTTTAGAATCACATCAAAATCGGAACTTGTAAGCATAGTGGATGACGGCAAATAGCTTTGTGATTTCGGATCGTAAACTCAAAATTTTGAAGTCTTCATGTTAATAACTTATTGTAAGTAATATAAGTAATAGAAGTTGAAGAATTGAGAAAGAAAAATAGACAATTTATTAATGAGAAAACGATGAATCAAATAAGGTTATAATGTCTTTTGTATTAATAAGTCAAAAGTTAGAGTTTAATTCTAAGTCTAATAAGGAAATTGAATCTATATACAATTAAAAAAGCTAATTTAATAAAATAAATAAATTAAAAGGACTTGTGTCGATCAAAGATTACGCCACGTGTCGTTTCAAAAATATCTCAATCATGTTTTAGTTTATTCGTAGGTATTTATTTATAACTCTACCATATCAAATTTATTTATTTAACTATTCAAAAATTTGTCTATGTAAAAAATATATATATTGAAGGTAATATCAAAACCACACTTAGGGTGTGTTTGGTAGGGTGAAATGGACCCAAAGAAATGGAAATGAAATGATTTCCTTGTTTGGTAGAGAAAAGAAACTTAAAACACGGAGAAATAGATATCTCGGGAAATAGGTTCCTTCATATTTTGATTTCTTTACATTTTGAGAGGAAATCGGATTTGTTAAAGAAAATTTCCCCACAACTCTCCGTGTCCATAGCTGAGAAATAGGTTAGGCCAAATATAAAAGGGGTATATATTAACATAACACGTGCAGAGCACATTCATCCCTAAAATTGAAATAGTTCTAAGCCCTAGCACTCTAGTGATACTTAATCTCCTCCATCCATTATCTTCAACAACTATTTCTTCACTGAGATGGTGTTCGTCCATAATTTATCTCGTCGTTATATACCTCCTTAATCCCAAAACAGAGTTTTGATTCTTTCTCGCATCGATTTCCGCTTGGTGTTATGCGTTAATGATTTGGTCTGTTTTAATCTTCAAATTTGATCTTTAATTTGTGTGTGTGTGTGTGTGTACATATATACATATGTATAAGGTAATCACCAGTATTGCTTGAGTTCTTGTAATCTACCAAGATGAGCTTTTAAATCTGGTTTGCCAAAAAAGATGTTTATGATATTGGGGTTGTATTTGAGTTATTCATATTATTTATTGTGAACAAATAAGAAAGAAAGAAGGAGCCACCAAATGAAAGAGGAGATACTTTTCGAAAAGAAATGAAATAGGAGATGGCCGGAATCTGGTTAGGGGGCGGGGAGGGTGACGATCGAGATGGAAGAAATTTGTCAAATTGACTAGTATTCTTTATTTTATTAGGATTAGATATGTTATCAAATACATATTACTTAAATCAATTAAAAAGATATCAGATTTAATATTTAATAAATTTAAAATAAATAAAATCTTTATAATAAAATTTCATTTTCATTTCTTTGACTGTCTTTACCAAACACAAGAAATCATTTCCGCTTATTTCTCATGTCAATTTCTCTGTTATTACCAAACAAAGGAAATCACTTAATTTCTCAGTCAATTTCATTTTCTTCTATTTCATTTCTCTGTATTTCTCCCTACCAAACATGCCCTTAAGGATTTCCATGAAAATATATGTAATTATTTTATTAAGAAAATGTTAAAAGTAAAAAACAAAAGAAAAAGTGAAAAACAAAACACTCACTCAATTTGTATGTAAGTAGATAGAAAAGATGAGAATGGCCTCATTTTCTTCTTGAAGTCGAACAACATTCCCATACCAGATCCTTGAAGCCGAACACCCAACGTGTTGTTGCCAGACAATGCCAACTCCATACTCCATGCTTTTATATTTTGATTAGCTTTTCATATTATCAATCAATAAAAGAAACTAATATTACAAAAATCAAAAAGTACTAATATTACAAAAAGGTATTTATTTCTAAAGATTAAGGTTCTATCTTTGACAATAGTGTAGTGTAGGATTATCTAGTATATTTAGATCTAAAAAGTTTACTAATAGAAAAAATTGAAAATGAATTGATGATTTATTAATAGGTTTTAAAATGTGAACAAATGTGAGTCCCTTAAGTTCGATGGTTAACCAGGAAAGTGTATAATACAACAAGTCTAATAAGCACTAGAATGGACTAGTATTACTTGTAAATAAATGCAAGAATATATAAACAAAGTAATACAAGACTTAAAGCAATAAACATGTAAAGTGGACCATTATGTATTTTTCAATTGTGTATTTTATTTATGATGTTAAATAAAATACAAGGTTGTGCGGAATCAAGATAATACAAATAAGTATGTATCCTAACAACCTATGAATTACAAATGATCTATATTTGTCAAATAACTCTTTTGGATCGAGATACTTAAAGTTGTGAAGTATCTCAGTTTAAGATCGAGAGTATTTGGACAAATTCACTTTCATGCAAAGTGTATGCTTAAAAAGTATTTATGTCAAGGAAATGACTTTGTATTTATAGGCAACAAAATTCACCAGTGAATTTTGTGCCGTTCAAATATGGTTGCATACATTTAATGATCCGACAAGAACATTAAATGTATTGGATAAGGAATAAGGATAAAGTCACATCAAATGACTTTGTGTCCTTTTATCCAATCACCTTTACACACACAAACTTTGGTAAAGAACAAGTGGATTGTTCTTTGGAAAGTGTGTAAAGGGAAAAGTCAATCCTCGATATCAGTGTTCAGACTTGCAGGTCTAGAACACTGACAATCCTCCAGTGTACAGATCTGGTAAGACTTTCCAGTGGACTCCGCCATTTGTCAGTCTTCTTTCTTCAGACTTCAGTCTTTGACTTCAGTCAGAATGTCTTCAGTAGAGTGGATCTGGACTGGGGTGAAGTCCAGTGAGCTCATCTGGAGAATACTCCAGATTTCCTATACAAGTATTTGCTCACTGGTCTTCCATTATTTCTGGACAAATCTTCAGAGGGACTCCATATTCCAAGTCTGGAGTAGGTCCAGTAGAACACGTTTCTGGACAGATCTTCAGTAAGGCTCAAGTAGTCGAGTCTGGAGCGAGTCCAGTATGTTAGGACCAGTTCACCTGGAACTGGCCAGTCACCAGTTGCATCTGGTGACCCAGTAAACTGGTGACCAAGAAGATTTGTCCAGAAATATATTGAAGTCCAGTTGCACCGTACAGTTAACGCAACTGAAGACTTCCTCCAGTTGAGAACTGACCAGTTGAAGAAGCATTCCAGTTGAAGTCGAAGACAACAAATGGAAGAAAGAGAATGGCAATGGCAGCGAAGCCCAGTTGGCATTCTAGTCAGTTACAAACTGGAGACCATCAGTGGAAAGCCCTTACAAAGCTTTACACTGATTACGAGGAATTGACTTGTATGCTTTATGTACCTTTACCCGGATAATAAGCCTTATCTTATTATTTAAGAATTAAAAGGTACATAAAGGTGGTTATGTAAAGTCACTTTAACATGCGACTTTACATGCTTTTTAAGGAATTAAATGCTATTCCTTAAATGCTCCCAACCACATTTGTACGGCTAAAGTTAACATCCCAATGTTAACTTTGCCTATAAATACAAGTCATTGCACAACCAAGAATTTAAGTTACTTCACAAAAACGGATAACTTCATACTTTGCAAACCTGCAATATTCTTGGTGAACTTGTGCAATATTCTCTCAATCGCTAAAAGGAACATTTCACTACTTTAAGTGTTTCGATTGTTGAAGAGAAATTCCGAGTATAGATCAATTGTATTTCATAGGTTGTTAGGATATTTACATTCGTGTATTATCTTGGTTCCGCATCAACCTTGTAATTTGTTTAATATCAATAAATAAATTACACATTGAAAACTACATATTGTCTCATCAAGATTGTTTACAAGTTATTTGTATTATTGCATTGTTCTTTACTTATTGTCTTTTATATAAGTAATCTATCTAGAACTTGGTATATACCTCTGCAACTGGTCGTCTCCAGTTCAGTAAGTATATTGCAAAGTAACTCCACCATCGACATAGAGGTGTCTTCAGTAGTACCATCTAACAAGTTGGGACTTACAAGTGGTATCAGAGCAGAAGGCTAATAAACTTGCCTAGATCTGCAAAGATGAACACTACTGAAGGTGGAGATGGTTCTGGTTCAGGTGAAAACCCATCGAACACTAATGCACAACCTTTTCTAAATGTTAACACCAACCCTCCTCCTCCTACTGCCCCAAACCATGTCCATGTACATTACTCTAACACTCCTGTTCCAAAATTTGATGGAAACAGTGAGACTTTTGGTACATGGAAAGCTAGAATGCTGTTGCATTTTGGTGGTATTGAGAGGTATATGTTGAAAATCCTTAAGGATGGACCATATATATACCTATGTCCATTGGGGTGAGTCCTCTTCTTGATCCAACTGGAAGAAGAGGCTCAAGGGAAAAGCCAGAAGACCATTGGTCTGATGAGGATCGCAGACTGGTGGACTTGGACACCAGACTGAAAAACATGATCCTTGGGGCTGTCCCTGAAGACCTAATTCCAACACTTGTGTTGTTTCCCAGTGCCAAGTCTATGTGGGATGAATTAGTGATTCAATTTGAAGGAGGTGATGACACAATTGTCACCAGAAAAGTTGCCTTGAACAAGAAGTATGAATCCTTCTTTGCCTTGCCCAATGAAAGTTTAACTGGTACATACACCAGATTTTCTAGCCTCATCAATCAGTTGAGAGGTTTGGGTGTAGAGAAGGATAAGGATATTCTTCTTGAGAAGTTTTGTGATATTCTTCCTTCCAAATGGGAAACATGGTTCTTGTCTTGAGACAAGGTAAAACCTTGCACACTCACACTCTTGCATCGCTCTATGGAGCCTTCAGATTCACTGAAGATAATAATGCTGCAAGACTTGTGGCTGAGCAAGATGCCATGAACCATGCCCAGAGCCCCAAGGTTGCTAATACAATTGAGCGACCTTGTGCTGCTTTAATGTCTGCTGAGAGTGTCCAGGTACACTCGATGAAGGAGATGTTGAACAGTTTCTTAAACTCTGGGCTGACCACTGAAAACAGTGATGGTTATGATGAAACTGACGATGATGATCTGGTCGCCATGATTGCTAAAACCTTTAATAGGTTTAAGCATAAATCTAAAAGATTTAATGGCCCCAACAATGCTTCCAGCTCCAGCTCTCTGGATAAGACCAATCTTACATGCTATAAGTGTGGCAAGAAAGGTCATTTTATGAAGGAATGCAGATCTAGTCAGTTGAATAACCAAACTGGCCCCTCTGTCCCTAATTACAATCGGCCTGATGATAGCTACAAAGCTAAATACAAGAAGCTTAAGGCCCAGATTGCCCTCCTGTCCATGCAAAAGGAAAAGGATCAGTGCTTAATGGCACAAACTGAGGGAAAATGGGAGTACTCTGATGACTCATCTGATGATGAAGAAGAGGAAAGGGACATGTGTTTCATGGCCTTGGAAGATCAACAACAGCAGCATGTGGTGAAAGATGATGTCATCTCTGGAAGATGGGTGGACATCATACTGAAAAAGGTATGTGATTATGATCACCAGGTTGACCCTGAATTAAAACTGGACCTGGCTGAATCATTAAGTGGTGATTTGGCATTTGTAGAAACTGTTAGAGCTGATAGTGAACGATATCTTGACACTATCTTAATTGAACTGAACAATGTCAAACCACAACTGAATGATTTGCAAAGTGTCCAGTTGGCTCTCAAGGAGTCAGTTTTAAAGATTGAGGCTTTAGAACTTGATAATCAAAAACTATCTTATGATTTTGAAAAGCTCAAAAGATTATCAAGTCCTGGGTAAAAGCATCTGGCAAAAACTATGATGCATTTTCAAGAACTATCGATGCCCAGAAAAATGCATGGAAATCTGAAGATCTGGAGATGGCAGCTCTTATACCAGATCTTCATGCATTGCCTCCAGCTCTCCAGGTTGAAACACCTTATGATCAACCTGAAGCTGTTGAAACTGAAACCAATGAGACCACCCCCATTGAGGTTAAAACTGGAGCCAAACAGGCTAAAGCTCCAGTCAAAAAGGCCACTGGTAACAAGCCTTTACCTCATAAGTCTAAGGAGCCCAAGACCCGACAGACTAAATCTCCAGTTAAACCAATGTCCAAGGTTCAACTGCCTGAACAAAACAATATTTTGGTTAATCTGGAAAGGCAACTCCAACTTTTGTCTCGGCAGGTTCAGAGTTGTACTGCCCGGATTAACAATCTGGAAGGAGGTTCACCACCTCCAGTTTTAAAACAAAATATTAAATCACTCCCTTCTGTACCTAAACAAAAGAATGTTCCATCAGGAACAAAATCTGGTAAACTTAAGGTGAGTAAGTATCAAATACCAATCGTTTTTACTTCTGCACCTGGAGCTGGTGATAATGCTCCAGATGTAGCCTCCAGTTCAACACCTCAACAATCAACTGTGGCTTCTGTAGAGAAGTCCAGTGGACCCATCAAGAAAAGATGGGTTCACAAAAATAACTAATGATTTTTGTGTGTGTGTAGGGCGATCGAAAGAAAAATATCTGGTATCTGGACAGCGCTGCTGGCCGGACTATGACCGGATGTAAGCCCCTACTGGAAGAGTTCACTGTCCAAGATGGACCGACAGTGACGTTTGGTAACGATCAATCTGGAAAGACTGAAGGATATGGTGTGCTCAATAATGGACAAGTCGAATTCAAAAGAGTTGCATTTGTGAATGGTTTGAAATATAACTTGATCAGTGTAAGCCAACTTTGCGATGATGGCTTCAGAGTATTGTTCGATATTGCACAAGGCACCATATTTAACAAGGATTGGAAAGTGGTGATGATTGCACCAAGAAAAGGGAATGTGTACATCATGGATATGGAACCAGCTCCAAAAGAGCAATGTTTCTATACCAAAGCTGATGAGGACACCAACTGGCTATGGCATAAAAGGTTATCCCACCTTAATTTCAAGAACATTAACAAGTTGTCTCGCAAACAACTGGTTGATGGGATACCCCAGATTTCCTTCAATAAGGAAAAGCCATGTCCAGGGTGTGAGATGGGTAAGCAGAAGAGAGCCAGTTTCAAAACTAGGCAAAATTTTAGCATCACTGAACCTCTTCACATGCTTCATATGGATCTTTTTGGTCCAGTGAATGTTCAAACTAGAGCTGGAAAGAAATACACTCTAGTTGTGGTTGATGAATTCACCAGATATTGCTGGGTGGTATTCATCAGATCCAAAAGTGATGCACCTGCTGAAATCATCTCGCTTATCAAAAGAATTGAGCTCAAGTACACTCGAAAAGTTTGTCAGTTGCGAAGTGATAATGGTACTGAATTCCAAAATAAGGTACTTGAAACATTTTGCACTGACACTGGCATCTCTCAAAACTTCTCATCAGTTCACTCTCCAGAGCAAAATGGAGTTGTGGAAAGAAAGAATCGTACACTGATAGAAGCGGCCAGAAGCATGCTATCTGAATCTGGTCTTCCCACCAGTTTTTGGGCTGAGGCAGTTGCAACTGCTTGTCACACCAAAACCGGTCAGTCTACATCAAGAGACATAAGAAGACTGCCTACGAAGTACTCAGGAATCGTAAACCAAATATTGGATATTTCCATGTATTTGGTTGTCCAGTTTATATACTGAACGATTCCAGTCAGCTTGGAAAGTTTGATGCAAAAGCTGATGAAGGGGTATTTTTAGGCTATTCAGATATTCGAAAGGCCTTTAGAGTTTATAATTATAGACTCCAAAAGGTGCATGAGACAATTCATGTCACATTCGATGAATCAACTGAAGCAATCAACAAGAGACCAAGCCTTGATATTTCTCCAGTCATTCCAATCAACTTTGGTGAAACTGACCAAGTTCATCGGTCAGTTGTTTCACCAGAAGATGCTTCCAGTTACAACAAACTGGAACCAGTCAAGAAGAAGAAAAGCACCAGTGACACATCATTTTATCCCTCCATCAATTTTAACTTACCACAAGAATTGGTGATTGGATCAGATGTACGTGCCACTCCAATATCAGCACCAGTTCAAGCACCTACTTCTCCAGTTGCTCATGAAATACCTTCAACTGAGGAATTTCATGATGCCAATCGAGACCTCATTGACTCTGATGAGGATGTAGAAGTTGTTTGGACTGATCCTTCTCCAGATGCTGCTGCAACTGAAGAAGATCTCCAGGTAACTTGCACTGATATTGTAGTTCACCAGCCTAGTCAATACACTAGATGGACTAAAGCCCACCCAATTGAACAAATTGTGGGTAATCCAACTAGTGGGGTTCAGACTAGAAGAGCCACCAGTGAGCAATGCTTAAACGTCACCTTCTTATCTTTAATTGAACCAAAGAAGATTGACGAGGCTATGGCAGACCCAAGCTGGGTGGAAGCTATGCAAGAAGAGCTCCTCCAGTTTGAAAGGAACAATGTTTGGGAGCTTGTTCCTTGTCCACCAGGGTTAAAGAAAGAACCTATTGGTACCAGATGGGTCTACCGAAACAAAATGGATGAAGATGGCCATGTTGTAAGAAACAAGGCCAGACTAGTTGCCCAGGGTTATTGTCAAGCAGAGGGCGTTGACTTTGATGAGACTTTTGCTCCAGTTGCAAGACTTGAAGCCATTAGAATATTCTTGGCTTATGCAGCCCATCTGCAGTTCAAGGTCTTCCAGATGGATGTCAAAAGTGCGTTCCTTAATGGAACATTGGAAGAAGAAGTTTATGTTAAGCAGACTCCAGGTTTCATCGATGAGAAGCATCCTCATTGGGTTTATAGACTGAACAAAGCATTGTATGGTCTAAGACAAGCCCCAAGAGCCTGGTATGATACTTTAACTAAACATCTTCTTAAAAATGGCTTTCAAAGAGGTGCAATAGATAATACCTTGTTTATCTTGAAAGAAAGAGGTAATATCTTATTGGTACAAATTTATGTTGATGACATTATTTTTGGTTCAACTGATGATGCAATGTGTAAAAAGTTTTCTAAAATCATGTCATCTGAGTATGAGATGAGTTTAATGGGTGAATTAACATTTTTCTTAGGTCTTCAGATTAAGCAAACTGAAAATGGAATTTTCATAAACCAAGGAAAATATGTCAGAGATTTGTTAAGAAAATACAAATATGATTCAATCCCATCGAAAAACACACCTATTGCAGCACCATTGAATTTGGACTCTGACCCAACTGGCAAACCAGTTAACATAACTGACTATAGAGGTATGGTTGGTTCACTGATGTACTTAACTGCCAGTCGACCAGATATAATGTTTGCAACATGTTTATGTGCCAGGTTTCAGGCTAACCCTAAAGAATCACATTTGCACGCTGTAAAGCGTATCTTTAGATACCTGAAAGGGTGTCCTAATCTTGGTCTTTGGTACCCCAAATACTCAGGGTTATTAGAAAAAAAAAAAAAAAAAAAAAAAAAAAAAAAAAAAAAAAAAAAAAAAAAAAAAAAAAAAAAAAAAAAAAAAAAAAAAAAAAAAAAAAAAAAAAAAAAAAAAAAAAAAAAAAAAAAAAAAAAAAAAAAAAAAAAAAAAAAAAAAAAAAAAAAAAAAAAAAAAAAAAAAAAAAAAAAAAAAAAAAAAAAAAAAAAAAAAAAAAAAAAAAAAAAAAAAAAAAAAAAAAAAAAAAAAAAAAAAAAAAAAAAAAAAAAAAAAAAAAAAAAAAAAAAAAAAAAAAAAAAAAAAAAAAAAAAAAAAAAAAAAAAAAAAAAAAAAAAAAAAAAAAAAAAAAAAAAAAAAAAAAAAAAAAAAAAAAAAAAAAAAAAAAAAAAAAAAAAAAAAAAAAAAAAAAAAAAAAAAAAAAAAAAAAAAAAAAAAAAAAAAAAAAAAAAAAAAAAAAAAAAAAAAAAAAAAAAAAAAAAAAAAAAAAAAAAAAAAAAAAAAAAAAAAAAAAAAAAAAAAAAAAAAAAAAAAAAAAAAAAAAAAAAAAAAAAAAAAAAAAAAAAAAAAAAAAAAAAAAAAAAAAAAAAAAAAAAAAAAAAAAAAAAAAAAAAAAAAAAAAAAAAAAAAAAAAAAAAAAAAAAAAAAAAAAAAAAAAAAAAAAAAAAAAAAAAAAAAAAAAAAAAAAAAAAAAAAAAAAAAAAAAAAAAAAAAAAAAAAAAAAAAAAAAAAAAAAAAAAAAAAAAAAAAAAAAAAAAAAAAAAAAAAAAAAAAAAAAAAAAAAAAAAAAAAAAAAAAAAAAAAAAAAAAAAAAAAAAAAAAAAAAAAAAAAAAAAAAAAAAAAAAAAAAAAAAAAAAAAAAAAAAAAAAAAAAAAAAAAAAAAAAAAAAAAAAAAAAAAAAAAAAAAAAAAAAAAAAAAAAAAAAAAAAAAAAAAAAAAAAAAAAAAAAAAAAAAAAAAAAAAAAAAAAAAAAAAAAAAAAAAAAAAAAAAAAAAAAAAAAAAAAAAAAAAAAAAAAAAAAAAAAAAAAAAAAAAAAAAAAAAAAAAAAAAAAAAAAAAAAAAAAAAAAAAAAAAAAAAAAAAAAAAAAAAAAAAAAAAAAAAAAAAAAAAAAAAAAAAAAAAAAAAAAAAAAAAAAAAAAAAAAAAAAAAAAAAAAAAAAAAAAAAAAAAAAAAAAAAAAAAAAAAAAAAAAAAAAAAAAAAAAAAAAAAAAAAAAAAAAAAAAAAAAAAAAAAAAAAAAAAAAAAAAAAAAAAAAAAAAAAAAAAAAAAAAAAAAAAAAAAAAAAAAAAAAAAAAAAAAAAAAAAAAAAAAAAAAAAAAAAAAAAAAAAAAAAAAAAAAAAAAAAAAAAAAAAAAAAAAAAAAAAAAAAAAAAAAAAAAAAAAAAAAAAAAAAAAAAAAAAAAAAAAAAAAAAAAAAAAAAAAAAAAAAAAAAAAAAAAAAAAAAAAAAAAAAAAAAAAAAAAAAAAAAAAAAAAAAAAAAAAAAAAAAAAAAAAAAAAAAAAAAAAAAAAAAAAAAAAAAAAAAAAAAAAAAAAAAAAAAAAAAAAAAAAAAAAAAAAAAAAAAAAAAAAAAAAAAAAAAAAAAAAAAAAAAAAAAAAAAAAAAAAAAAAAAAAAAAAAAAAAAAAAAAAAAAAAAAAAAAAAAAAAAAAAAAAAAAAAAAAAAAAAAAAAAAAAAAAAAAAAAAAAAAAAAAAAAAAAAAAAAAAAAAAAAAAAAAAAAAAAAAAAAAAAAAAAAAAAAAAAAAAAAAAAAAAAAAAAAAAAAAAAAAAAAAAAAAAAAAAAAAAAAAAAAAAAAAAAAAAAAAAAAAAAAAAAAAAAAAATATATGTGACACGTGATGATACTCGAGTGTTTTAAACCACTTGATATCGTGATCTGACGTGTTTGAAACCATTTTAAGTACTTGACAACTGTTTGTATTGGGAAAACAAAAAGTGTGTGGGGTCATGGGTAAAGTAAGCCGTCGTAGCATTTAATGCTGACATGGTAACATTTAATGCTTACATGGAAAATTATATTTTTATTTCAAATTCAAAATCATTTTGTCAAAATATCTTCAAAATTGATTTGGTTTAATAAAATATGATTTTTGGTTTTACATTGGGATCTTGAATCCCCTTATAAATACCCTTATTTACTCCGAAACTCATTTACTTTTCTTTCTCTTACATTCCTTCATTTACTTCCAATCATAAACATTGCTTCATTCTTCTCTTTGCTTCACAAATCTAAAACCCTAAATCCTAAATTTCATTTTCATTCTATGGCTCCTAGATCATCCCGTTCAAGAGATGTAAATCTCTTGACTGTTGCATACAATCCCTCACCAGATGTCACCCAGGCACCTGGTGCTCCGAGTAGTGCTGCCCTTAAACTAAACCCTAATAATCCATTGGCAAGCCTACAAGGTTCTCAAGGGTCTAATACCCTTATTGGTAGAATCCGAAGGTTTTTGAAGGATTCTCCAATAGGACCCTTATTCTCTAGAAACCCACGCAAGATGTATCATAACTACTTGTGTGAGTTCTGGTACACTGCCACTCTTTCTTCTGATTGTTCCTCCATCAGTTTCACGTTAAAGGATGGAACAATCAAGTGTACCTTGACTGTTGAAGTATTGAGGGATGCTCTTCACCTCAATTACTGGAGAGAAGGTGAATCTCCAGTTGTCTTGCCCCCTAGTATCAATTTTCGTCAAGTACTCCTTGAGATGGGTCATAAGGAGTGTTTGGACAATGGGGTGTTGAAGACCAAGGGTGCTATGACCATGAAGGGTCTTACACCTTCATGGAGGTATTTCTTCGTACACTTGGTGGAAAGTTTAGGTGGGAGTTCTGGTGGTCTTGACCAGATCAACTCCTCACAAGCAGAGATGGCTTACTGCTTGTGGAATGGATTGAGGGTGGATTTTGCTGACATTTTGTATAGGAGTCTCGTACAAAAGCTGAAGGGCTCCAGGGGTGTGTGTATCCCCTTTTCAAGATTCCTTTCACTATGTTTCAAACAAATTCTGGGCGATGAAGAGTATAGAAATACAGATTCACCGTTCACAAGGCCAGATTTGATGAGGAATCTAGACTCTCTTGTTTCTGAAGCTGGAGAGGTCGAAATTCCAGAGCAAATGCGACTGGCATTTGCTAAAACTGATGCACCTTTGGAAAGTGAATCAGAAAGACAACTGGGCGGGCCTCAAAATAATGAGGGACCCTCCAGTTCGTCTCAAGTTATGGTTGAAGATAGAACAACCATAACTGAAGCCACTCCTATCACGTCTATCCCTGGTGAAGATGCTTCGGCATCTGATCCTCAAACTGATGAAACCATCCAGGTAACTGGAACTGGTCATCAGGAGCCTGAACTTGATGTTCAGCCATCCCTATCATTTATGAATCTAGGCATAAATGAGGATGAGTTCCATCTTGAATCTTCGGATTCGGAAGGAACACAAGATGATCAAGAAATGGTTGATGCATCTGTACATGATCAACTCCCTTCTTTCTCTGATCAACCCCTAGAACCACAAGTTTCAGTTTTCCATACAGATACGCTCACAAATACTTCCCCACAAAGAACTCCATCAATTTTTGTGCCTAGAAATAGGCAAACCTCCCTACCGCCGCCGTTGGTCACACCTGAGCATTCTCAGCCTGACCAACACATTGAAATTCCTCAGCGTTCTTTTTCACTACCAATTTTTCCTTCTTTTGCCACTGGAACAACTGGAGAGGCTTCCTTTGTTTTACCTCCTCCAGTTGATCTCGTGCAACCTGCTACTGGTCCAGTGACAACTTCTCCTTTGTCACTGGAAACTCAATTTGTCTCATTCTCAACCGACATCCAAAACCTGATCAAACGGGTGGAGGGTGTTCATAAGACAATTGAGCAGAATGCCAAGTCCATTTCCAGATTCAACAAGGAAACAATCACAAATTCAAAGGTTGTTGATTTGGGAATAAACAAATTTGCTGCAAATGAGGACTTGGTATTTCAGAAGTTGAATGAGTTAGTCACCAGCTGTAACAATCTGTCCACATCGTTGAAGGAAGCTTTTGACTTAACTCATTCCAATGTCAATACATCTATCTCCAACCTATTGAGTAACACTGTTCGATCATCAGAGGTTGATCTGAAGGAGATAGAGAGGCAGGTCAAGGAGTTGTTTGAAAGACCTGGCCTTAATGTAGTTGAAATTGGACAGCAGGTGGCCACTTCAGTTGGCCAGATGATTGATGACAAACTGGCTAGTCGAGAAGATGAGTTGGTTAAGAAGGTAATGGCTGAAATTGCTAAGCTCCCCACTACTCAGGTTAATCTGGAGCCTCTGGCACTTGAAGTAAGACAGTTAAGGGGTGCAGTTAATGCTGTAAACACCCAGTTAGCTTCTCACACTTCATCCATTAACAAACTGGTAACTGAAGTGGATAATTTGAAAAAGAAGGATGCTGAAGTGAAGGAACAAGTGGTTAAAGGTTTAGATGAAGATTCAAAGCTGTTGAAAGACTTGAAGACTGGTCAGGACCAAACTGCTGCAAATGTCTTGACCCAGTCTCAAGAAATTAACCACTTGTGGAGATCCTTCCGGATGATTTGCACTGTTTTTAGAGAGTGCAAGGATATGCAATCGTGGCAGCCTCTAGCCCGTTTGCCCTCCAGTAATGAAGATTGGGCAGCTATTCGTGCAGGTCTCGATGCTGCCAAGGGGGAAAGGGAAAGAAGGAATATCCTTGCACCTGCACCAAGACTGCCAGGTCCAGTAAGTGCAAGACAGTTGGTTGAAAGAACTGTTGTTGGGTCAGATGAGAGTGATGACCAGCAGCATGTTATTGAACAGTTTGATGATGTTGTTGATAGGGGGAATAAGAATAAAGGAAAGGAAGTTATGCCGGCCACTGATGAACAAACAAAAGCAACTGGTACTGAGGCCAGTGTGCTAGAAACTGGTAACATTGATCAGCTGCCTCCAGTGTCAGAAGATGTAAGTAACCAACTGGCAAGGCTTGGGGACGTAATCAAGGAGAGAAAGAAACAGATGAGGGTTAATCAAGCTAATGATAGAAAAACCTTAGCCCCAACTCTACTTGATATAAGTGATGCGCGTCTCCTGGGCATGACACTTGCAGAATATGCCAAAGTTAAAGCTGACCCCAGAATTATCAATGCCTTAAAAGAACAACTGGAGATTGAGCTTGACAAACATTATAAGGAGGAAGAGGCTGAATATGATGCCAGATGTCTAAACATCACAGTGGATAAGGCCAAGGAAGTGAGAACTGAAGGAATTCTCAAAAGAACTGAGCAGGTAAAGAAAGTGGTCAAACAAGTGTTGAATCCACCCAAGTCTAGAGGTAAACCTAAGTTGCTACCAAGAGATGCAGACCTTAGAACCTGGGTAGAAACAACTGAACCTTCAAGTGAAGATATCAAAGCTGCAGTGCACAGTATGAGCACTGGCCAGATCAAACTGGCCAATGAATCTGAAGCTAGAGAGTACTTATCTGAAGTGCAACAGCGGAGATATCACCCTGGTAAGATTACTGATATGAAAGTTTTCATCAAACCAGGTACCAAACACTTCACTATTGGGGTTCAACATCTTAATGGACCCTTAAGGCAAACTGAGAATCCTGATGTTACTGGATATGGTTATTCGGAGCTGGTGGAGATGGCAAACTTGTTGGGGGCCAAGCAACAAAAGAACAAGGTTGAAAGAGGATGGATGTTTGTTCTTCAAAGTCTGCTCAAGTTTAAAGAAAATATTGAAGAGAGACTAAATGTTGATCCAGAAGACAAACAGCCCATTTCTACAGTTGCCAAGAGAAGGAGAACTGGCGAAGGGCCATCTGTTTAAGTTCTTCTTCATTTTATCTTCTTGTAATTTGTTTTACATTCTGTAACTTGTGTAAAGTTCATTCCTTGTATAAATGAAGTTACCAGTCTGTAACCACAAGGTAGATAAAAGATTAAAATCTAACAAACATAAAAGAAAAACCTAAGGCATTTGTTATCTATAAAAATGCCTTAGATAACTTAAATAGATTTAAATCGAACAAGTCTCTATAGTTCACACTTGTATAGATACAAGAACTAGAAAAGACTTAGACTATATTTCTAGACAAATAGGGGGAATTTGTTAGGACCAGTTCACCTGGAACTGGCCAGTCACCAGTTCACACTGACCAGTCACCTGGAACTGGCCAGTCACCAGTTCACACTGACCAGTCACCAGTTGCATCTGACCTTTAGGACCAGTTCACCTGGAACTGGCCAGTCACCAGTTCACTCTGACCAGTCACCAGTTCACTCTGACCAGTTCACCAGTAACTGACCAAGAAGTTCACTGCCTTTAGGACCAGTTCACCTGGAACTGGCCAGTCACCAGTTCACTCTGACCAGTCACCAGTTGCATCTGACCAGTTCACCAGTAACTGGTGACCAAGTAGATTCATGACCATTTAGGACCAGTTCACCTGGAACTGGCCAGTCACCAGTTCACTCTGACCAGTCACCAGTTCACTCTGACCAGTTCACCAGTTCAACTGACAGACCATTCAACTGCCTTTAGGACCAGTTCACCTGGAACTGGCCAGTCACCAGTTCACTCTGACCAGTCACCAGTTCACTCTGACCAGTTCACCAGTAACTGACCAAGAAGTTCAATGACCATTTAGGACCAGTTCACCTGGAACTGGCCAGTCACCAGTTCACTCTGACCAGTCACCAGTTGCACTCTGACCAGTCACCAGTTCAACTGCCAGTCACCATGAATGGCCTTTAGGACCAGTTCACCTGGAACTGGCCAGTCACCAGTTCACTCTGACCAGTCACCAGTTCACTCTGACCAGTTCACCAGTTAACTGACCAGTACAGTTAACTCCATTTAGGACCAGTTCACCTGGAACTGGCCAGTCACCAGTTCACTCTGACCAGTCACCAGTTCACTCTGACCAGTTCACCAGTAACTGACCAAGACCAGTTCACTGATCCATTTAGGACCAGTTCACCTGGAACTGGCCAGTCACCAGTTCACTCTGACCAGTCACCAGTTCACTCTGACCAGTTCACCAGTAACTGGTGACCAAGTAGATTCATGACCATTTAGGACCAGTTCACCTGGAACTGGCCAGTCACCAGTTCACTCTGACCAGTCACCAGTTCACTCTGACCAGTTCACCAGTTCACACTGCCAGTCACCAGTTCACACTGACCAGTCACCAGTTGCATCTGACCCAGTAGAACTGGCGTTAGGACCAGTTCACCTGGAACTGGCCAGTCACCAGTTCACCTGACCAGTCACCAGTTCACACTGACCAGTTCACCAGTTCACCTGGAACTGCCAGTCACCAGTTCACTCTGACCAGTCACCAGTTGCATCTGCCAGTTCACCAGTAACTGGTGACCAAGTAAGATTTTCAACTGACCTTTAGGACCAGTTCACCTGGAACTGGCCAGTCACCAGTTCACTCTGACCAGTCACCAGTTCACTCTGACCAGTTCACCAGTTCAACTGACCAGTCACCAGTTCACACTGACCAGTCACCAGTTCACATTGCCAGTCACTAGTTCACACTGACCAGTCACCAGTTGCATCTGGTGACCCAGTAAACTGACCAGTACCAGTATCCATGACCAGTACAGTTCACACTGACATCACCATTCACACATAGGTGTTAGGACCAGTTCACCTGGAACTGGCCAGTCACCAGTTCACACTGACCAGTCACCAGTTGCACCTGACCAGTCACCAGTTCACACTGGTGACCAGTCACCAGTTCAACTGCCAGTCACCAGTTCACACTGCCAGTCACCAGTTCACACTGACCAGTCACCAGTTGCATCTGTAGCCCAGTTCACCTGGAACTGGCCGTCACCAGTTCACACTGACCAGTCACCAGTTCAACTATAGGTGTTAGGACCAGTTCACCTGGAACTGGCCAGTCACCAGTTCACACTGACCAGTCACCAGTTCACCTGACCATTTAGGACCAGTTCACCTGGAACTGGCCAGTCACCAGTTCACTCTGACCAGTCACCAGTTCACTCTGACCAGTTACCAGTTAACTGACCAGTCACCAGTTCACACTGACCAGTCACCAGTTCACACTCCAGTCACTTGTTCAATATTCTCTCAATCGCTAAAAGGAACATTTCACTACTTTAAGTGTTTCGATTGTTGAAGAGAAATTCCGAGTATAGATCAATTGTATTTCATAGGTTGTTAGGATATTTACATTCGTGTATTATCTTGGTTCCGCATCAACCTTGTAATTTGTTTAATATCAATAAATAAATTACACATTGAAAACTACATATTGTCTCATCAAGATTGTTTACAAGTTATTTGTATTATTGCATTGTTCTTTACTTATTGTCTTTTATATAAGTAATCTATCTAGAACTTGGTATATACCTCTGCAACTGGTCGTCTCCAGTTCAGTAAGTATATTGCAAAGTAACTCCACCATCGACATAGAGGTGTCTTCAGTAGTACCATCTAACAAGTTGGGACTTACACAGTAAATCTGGACTAAATCTGGACCTAACAAATTCCCCTTATTTGTTTAGAAATAATGCAAGTGTTTTCAAGCTTGAATCTATACATTTTGTATGCTTGAAAAACACAAGTTTCGATTTGTCTAAAAAATCTAAGTTACTGGAAAACACTTTATAGATCATGAGTGTTTTCAGTTTCATCTTTTAAGTTCTAACTTAGACTAAATCTGATCATTTACTTATAAGAATAAAAAATTGCAACTATTATTACATACATCAATTGATAAATAGTATACAATTTTCATAAGACAATAATTTACAATAAGTAAATGATAAGAGTCAGGCCCTTCTTTTTTATGTCTGTCCTGGAGCATCTTCAGTAGCCTTTCTCTTTGGTGATGGAGAAGATGGTATTGATTCTGGCGTTCTTATGCCCATTGCAACTTCCATCTGTTGCTTTCTTCTCCATACCTTTTCAATCCTTTTCAGAAATGCTTTAACATCAGTCGACACATCTGTTTTCCCCCTGAACGTTAAAGCGATTTCCTTCAGTTCACTCCATCCAAAAGCTTGGACTGAAGTACTTTTCCTTTCGTCAGTAAAGTTACCCTCCCTGGTCAACTTTACTTCAAACTTAGACATGCCTTCATTATTTTCAGCCAATTTGATTTCAGCACCAGTGATCCTTCTGGCATCAGCCCTGAAATTCAACATCTCATTGTATTTTCTTTCAGCTTGGCTTGCTGGATCAATGATTCAGTTTCCTTGGACACTCTCCTTTGCTCTACAGCAGATTGGAGTTCTTGACGATTGATTTTTCGAGAAGTGTCCAGGGGAATGAAATTGTTTACATCAGCATCTTTGATTGCTTTGATTTGTCTGGCAGTCAACTTTGGTAAACCAGTAAGTCTCTTCCTGTACTCTATCTCTAGAGCACCAGCATTCTTTCTTATCTTTTTCTGGAGACTTACCAGTTCATCCTTCCTTTGTCTGATGAGTTCTGGTACACTCACGCCATAAATAATAGAATCATAGACTTGTTCTTCTTCAGCGTAGAATGAGCGTACATGAACATCATCTAATGCATTTAGGCATTGATGAACTCTGGGGTCATCTTTCATCTTTTTATATACTTCAATATTAATGCCTAACCTGCCAGCATTGTAAGAATCCAGAGTACCCATTGTTGCCATCTCCCTTTGATGGGCCAGCATTTCATCTTTTTGATTTCTTTTGAAAATCTCTATCATGATGCATTCTTGTTCTAACTTCTTGGAAGTTTCATCATCAGCATCTTCAGTTTGCTCTTCCTCTTCACCAGATACCACTTTTTCTTTTCCTTTAACAGCCTTCAGTGTAGTTGGAATATCTGGGAAGGTCTCAAACTGGGGCTCACTGGCTTCAGTACCAGTAGCTTCTTCAGTTAGCCCGGCTTCATTGCCATATGCTCTTTGTCTTTCAGTTAGCCCGGCTTCAGTGCCATATGCTCTTTGTGACATGTGCTTCAGAGTTTGGTCACCAAACGACTTTTCCCCCTTGGAACGATCTCCAGTTCTTGACTTGAGATCATTCCATAACTGTTTAAGCATAAGTCTATCCAGTGGACCAAAAGTTATACCTTCTACTGGTGTTGTTTCAGACACAACTTTCTTAAGAGAGAGTCTTGCCATCCAGTTATTCATATTGATTCTTATGGCACTTGCCTCAAGATTGATATGAGGTGCCCTGCCAACATTTTCCGAAGGAGCATATTCAGCGGCAAGGAGATTTTTGAGCGATTTTGATTGTCTAGGTGCCATTTATAACAGAATAGATGAAGATGAAATTGAATATATATATATATAGGTTATGATGAAGAATTGATGAAGGAATTGAATGTAAATGGAGTAAATAAGAGAGATGATGATGATTGGAAAATGAATGAAGAAGTAAATGAAGGAATTTGAAAGATTTGGGAGTAAATATGTTCGAAGTAAATGCAATTGAAATTGAAAGTGGGTATTTATAGGAGAGACAATGTGGAACTCAAACGGTTTATTTGAAATTATCAAATAAAGTTTTTGATCGGGTTCTGAGATCCGCATTAATTACATCACATCATACATAAATGCATGACGGTTTACAGCCCACAAACAATAACAAGTTGTACTTTTTGTTTTCCCAAAGTAAAAAGACCATCATTACGTTGAAAAAATTTACATGACACGTAGGATAAAAATATCTTCAAAAAGATTTGCTTACGTGGCACACACAAAGACCAAGTATTTAGAAAATATTATGACATATTTCAGTGCATCTGGAGGTTGACTGGACACTCCAGTATCACTGGTGGATTAGTCCAGTGAACATGTACTGATGGTACACTGGAGGGACACTCCAGTAAAGTACAAGTGAAAACCATTTTGAAAGACTGGTAACCTCAAACTTGCACGTCAACTAATTTAGACAAATGAGAGGGACACATTTACAAGGAGACATTAGTCACCTCAAATACGCACTTCAATCTGTAAAATTACCAGTGAGAGGGACACATTTACAAAGTACCAGTAATATTTTCTGAAGAATTTATCCAGTGAGAAAATAAATTAATAAATTCCCCTTGAACTTAAAACATTTTTAAGAACAAAAATATCTTTCAAGTCTTTCCCTGGAATGTTGTTCCAGAAATCTAATAATGCAAAGATAGTACACAAAGGCGTTCAATATCTGAGCAGTCACCAGATTTAAGGATTTAACATTCCCAACTCACTAACAAGATATTCAAAAGTTTTGACATCCAGAGGTTTGGTAAAAATGTCAGCGAGTTGTTTGTCAGTGGGAATAAAATGGAGTTCAATGTTGTTTTTCGTAATATGATCACGAATGAAGTGATACCTGAGATCAATGTGCTTCGTTCTGGAGTGCATGACTGGATTGTTTGAGATAGCAATGGCACTGGTATTATCACAAAAGATTGGGGTCTTTGAATATTTGATACCATAATCAAGCAACTGGTTCTTCATCCAGAGTATCTGAGCACAACAACTGGCTGCAGACACGTATTCAGCTTCAGTAGTGGACAATGAAACTGAAGTTTGCTTCTTACTGGTCCAGCTGACCAGTTTGCCACCTAGGAAATGACATCCACCAGTTGTGGATTTCCTATCTATCTTACAACCTGCATGATCTGAATCTGAATAACCCATTAGATCCATGCCTGAGCCTTTGGGATACCAAACACCTAGACTGGGGACACCTTTAAGGTACTTCAGTATGCGCTTTATAGCAAGCATATGAGATTCCTTTGGATTAGACTGATATCTGGCACATAAACATGTTGAAAACATAATATCTGGTCTACTGGCAGTTAAATACATCAGTGAACCAACCATGCCTCTATAGACAGTGGTGTTCACTGGTTTTCCATCTGGATCGGAGTCCAGTGTCAGTGGTGCAGAAATTGGAGTTGGTTTAGATGGTGAAGAGTTCATATCAAATTTCTTTAAAAGATCTCTAACATATTTTTCCTGATTAATAAAGATGCCATCTTTGTTTTGTTTAATCTGGAGTCCAAGAAAATATGTTAGTTCACCCATTAAACTCATCTCATATTCAGTTGACATTATTTTCGAAAATTTCTTGCACATGTTTTCATCAGTAGACCCAAAAATAATATCATCAACATAAATTTGTACCATTAACAGATTACCTTTTTCATGAAGATAAATAAGGTATTGTCAATTGCACCTCGTTTGAAACCATTTTTCAACAAATGTTTAGTCAGAGTGTCATACCAGGCACGTGGGGCTTGTCTGAGGCCATATAGCGCTTTGTCCAGACGATATACCCAATGTGGATGCTTTTCATCAACGAAACCTGGTGGTTGTCTGACGTAAACTTCTTCTTCAAGCTTTCCATTCAAGAAAGCACTCTTTACATCCATCTGGTAGACCTTGAACTGATGATTAGCAGCGAATGCTAAGAATATTCTGATCGCTTCAAGTCTAGCCACTGGAGCAAATGATTCATCAAAGTCGACATCTGACTGGCGGTAGCCTTGTGCTACCAGTCTGGCCTTGTTTCTGATTACGTGGCCATCTACATCTACTTTGTTTCTGAAGACCCATCTTGTTCCAATTGGTTCTTTCTTTCCAACTGGGAAAGGAACCAGATACCAGACCTTGTTCCATTCAAACTGGTGAAGCTCTTCTTGCATAGCAGTCACCCAGCTTGGATCTTCCATAGCCTCGTCAATCTTCTTTGGTTCCATCAAAGATAGAAAACTAACGTATAAGCATTGATTACTGGAGGCTCTTCTGGTCTGAACTCCTCTACTGGAGTCACCTATGATCTGATCAATAGGATGAGCTTTTGTCCATCTGGAGTACTGACCAGGATTGTTACTGACAACAATATCAGTGCAAGAATTCAGTTGAGTCTCCTCTGGAGTTGCTTCTGGAGGAGGATCTTGCCAGACTACTTCAGTATCTTCATCTGAGTCATTTAAATCACGATTTGCATCATGAAATTCTTCATTTGAAGGCATTTCCTGAAGTACTGGTTCAGTTTGGAATTCTTCATAAGAAGACATTTCTGGTCTAATCTCAACTGACACTGATACTGGGGGAGTAGTACGAACATCTGATCCAATATTAATTTCAGAGGGTAGTTTGAAAATAATAGAAGGATAGAATGGAGTACTACTGGAGAGTTTCTTTTTCTGAACAGGTTCCAGATCAGGATGACTGGAAACTGTGTCTTTTGAATCTTCATTATTGTCGTTTATAGGATCGGATTCACAAAAGACAATAGGAGTTACTGGGGGAGTGTCAAGGGTTGGCTTCTTGTTGATTGCAGCATTTGATTCATCAAATGTGACATGAATTGACTCATGGACCTTCTCCAGTCTCTTGTTGTAGACTCTGAAGGCCTTGCGAATGGCTGAATAGCCTAAGAAATACCCTTCATCAACTTTGGCATCAAATTTTCCTAACTGACTGGAGTCGTTCAGGATGTAAACTGGACATCCAAAACGTGAAAATAACCAATATTTGGTTTTCTATTTCTTAAGACTTCATAGGCTGTCTTTTTGTGTCTTTTGATGTACACTGATCGATTCTGGGTGTGGCAAGCAGTTGCAATTGCTTCCGCCCAGAAACTGGTAGACAGACCAGATTCAGCAAGCATACTCCTGGCAGCTTCTATCAGCGTTCGATTCTTCCTTTCCACCACTCCATTTTGTTCTGGAGAGCGGGCTGATGAGAAATTCTGGGAGATGCCAGTGTTAGTACAGAATGACTCCAGAGTTGCATTCTGGAATTCTGTTCCATTGTCACTTCTTAACTGACACACTTTTCGACTGTACTTGAGCTCAATTTGCTTGATAAGACTGATGATTTCAGCAGCAGCAGCTTCACTTTTAGACCTCAGAAAGATCACCCAACAATATCTGGAGAATTCATCTACGATCACCAGGGTGTATCTTTTACCAGCACGAGTCTGAACATTCACTGGACTAAAGAGGTCCATATGAAGCATATGAAGGGGTTCAGATATGCTGAAATTCTGTCTGGTCTTGAAACTGGTACGTTTTTGCTTACCCATCTCACATCCTGGACATGGCCTTTCCTTTTTGAAGGAAACTGAAGGTATACCATCTGCAAGTTGTTTTCTGGACAACTTATTAATATTCTTGAAATTTAAATGGGATAACCTTTTGTGCCATAACCAGTTTGTGTCTTCATCAGCTTGAGTATAGAAACACTGCTCTGAAGGAGAGCTTTCCATATCCATCACGTACACATTCCCTTTTCTGGGAGCAATCAACACTACCTTCCAGTCCTTGTTGAATACGATACCCTGAGCAATATTGAATAGAACTTGATAGCCATCATCACACAGTTGGCTTACACTGATCAGGTTATATTTCAAACCATTCACAAATGCAACACGTCTGAACTTGACTTGTCCATTGTTAAGAACACCGTATCCCTCAGTCTTTCCACAACCATCATTTCCAAAAGTAATGGAGGGTCCAACAGAAATGGTGAACTCCTCCAGCAGGGTCTTACATCCAGTCATCGTCCTGCCAGCAGCACTGTCATTAGATTTGGGAACCCATCGACTGATGGGTTCATTGGACCCTCCCTTATAGGTCCCTGGGGCAATCTGGTTTAGTTCACTTTCTTCAACAGTGGTCTTAGTTGAAAAGACCACTGGGGTTGATAGTTTTGAAACCTTTTTCTTTTTCTCAACTGGAGAAATAGATTTAACTTTCTTAGCAAAAGGTTTTGTATTTTGTCTAGGGCCAGATGAAGTACCCTCAATAAAGTTTAATCTTGCATTAAAACTTTGAGATTGACGAGTCAGAATTTGAATCTGGCTCTCTAACCTGGACAAAATATTTTCTTCAGATGACACCTTAGCCTTTCCAGTCCTAGGCTTAGGTAGGGGATTGGTCTGAGGCAAAGGTTTATTCCGATAGACCTCTTTAACTGGAGTAGTCATCTGGAGCGCTCCAGTCTTAACCTCTGGGAATTGAACTGGGTAAAAATTGGCCTTGGGAGTTACAGGCTCATCATAAACAGTGGTGGGCCTGAACTCCTCTGGTAATCGATCGATTACTGTTATTAATGATGCTACATGAGTATTTCCATCTAAGTATGCACGTTTTTGAGCAGGAAATTGTTTTACTCCAGCATCATATGGCTTTTTGGTTTCTAGCCATGATTTAATCACCAGTTTTTCTTTCTCTAAAATGATCTCAAGATCTTGTTTTTCTTGAACCAATTGTTCAGTTACCAGAACCTGGGCTTGAAATGCCAGTTCAATGTCTTGAAGTTCTTTTAACTTTGATTTTAAAGCAGTTATTTCAGAAGAATCTGTTTCTAGACCATTTACACAATCAGATCTAACAGTTTCTACAAAAATCAAATCAGAATTAAGAGCTTCAGCTATGTCCAATTTTAGTTCATGGTCAGTTGCACAATCATAATCACTAACCTTCTTAATAACAATGTCTACCCATCGTCCAGATGTGACATCTTCCTTCACTAGGTGCTCATCGTCTGCCAGAGCCATGTAACAGCAATCTCTTTCTTCTTCTTCATCAGCAGATGATTCATCAGAAGAAACCCACTTCTCTTCAGTTGTTGCAATCATGCACTTATTATTGTTTTCAATTTGTTGTGCCATGAGAGCAATCTGGGCCTTAAGCTTTTTATATTTCAGTTTATAGCTATCATCAGGCTTATTATTTGAAGAGAATGGACCAGGCTTGGATACAAACTGGTTGGACCTGCAATCTTTCATGAAATGACCCTTTTTGCCACACTTAAAGCATGTCAAATTGGTCTTATCAGTTGAAGAACTGGATGCAAATTGTCCAGATGGCCTACTTGCTCTTGCTTTGAAACGGTTAAACGTTTTAGCAATCATTGCAATGAGGTCATCATCATCAGTTTTATCACAACAGTCTGGAGAGATTTGACTGGTCTCTCCAGAATCCATGAGTTCAGACACCATCTTCTTCATAGAAAATACATTCTCAGAAGATATCAGTGCTGTACTATGTGGTTCAGTATGACTAACCACATTAGGAATACTGGAGGCATGGTTAAAAGCATCTTGTTCTGCCACCACTCTCTGAGCTTGATTTTCTTCAGTGTACCTGAAAGCTCCATATAGAGTTGAGAGAGTGTGTGTGTGCAGAGTTTTACCTTGTCATAAGACCAGGATCATGTGAGACCATTTGGTGGGTAGAATGTCACAGAATTTCTCCAGAAGTATATCCTTGTCCTTCTCAACCCCAAGACCTCTCAACTGGTTTATGATACTCATAAATCTGGTGTAAGTACCAGTGAGAGACTCGTTAGGCTGAGCAAAAAATGACTCATACCTTTTGTTTAAGGAGACCTTTCTGGTGACAATGGTGTCATCTCCTCCTTCATGCTGGTTTAAAAGTTCATCCCACATGGTTTAGCACTAGGAAAAAGAACTAGTGTGGGAATTAGGGTTTCTGGAACGGCCCCGAGGATCATGTTTTTGAGAAGGGTGTCTAGATTCACCAATCTCCTCTCCTCTTCAGACCAATGTTCCTCCCTCTTTTCCCTTCCTCTTCTAGATCAAGAAGGGGATTGAGAGGTGATGTTGGTACATAAGGACCTTCGTTTAAATTTTTCATCATGTTCCTCTCAATACCAGTGACATGCAAAACCATCCTAGCCTTCCACGTACCAAATTCATCACTGTTCCCACTGAATTTAGGAACAGGATTATTTGAGTAGTGCACATGCACGTGTGGAGAAGCAGGAGTAGGAGGAGGAGGTGGATTAGTGTTATTAACAATAGGTGGTTCATTTTGATCATTAATATTTGCATTAGGATCGGGACCAAGACTAAAACCTTGTGTATTTTCTTGGTTAGCCATCAAGAAACAGATCTAGGCAATGTTTAGTCTTCTGCTCTGATACCAAATGTGAGTCCCTTTAAGTTCGATGGTTAACCAGGAAAGTGTATAATACAACAAGTCTAATAAGCACTAGAATGGACTAGTATTACTTGTAAATAAATGCAAAAATATATAAACAAAGTAATACAAGACTTAAAGCAATAAACAAGTAAAGTGGACCATTATGTATTTTTCAATTGTGTATTTTATTTATGATGTTAAATAAAATACAAGGTTGTGCGTAATCAAGATAATACAAATAAGTATGTATCCTAACAACCTATGAATTACAAATGATCTATATTTGTCAAATAACTCTTTTGGATCGGGATACTTAAAGTTGTGAAGTATCCCAGTTTAAGATCGAGAGTATTTGGACAAATTCACTTTCATGCAAAGTGTATGCTTAAAAAGTATTTATGTCAAGGAAATGACTTTGTATCCTTTTATCCAACCACCTTTACACACACAAACTTTGGTAAAGAACAAGTGGATTGTTCTTTGGAAAGTGTGTAAAGGGAAAAGTCAATCCTCGATATCAGTGTTCAGACTTGTAGGGTCTAGAACACTGACAATCCTCCAGTGTACAGATCTGGTAAGACTTTCCAGTGGACTCCGCCATTTGTCAGTCTTCTTTCTTCAGACTTCAGTCTTTGACTTCAGTCAGAATGTCTTCAGTAGAGTTGATCTGGACTGGGGTGAAGTCCAGTGAGCTCATCTGGAGAATACTCCAGATTTCCTATACAAGTATTTGCTCACTGGTCTTCCATTATTTCTGAACAAATCTTCAGAGGGACTCCAGATTCCAAGTCTGGAGTAGGTCCAGTAGAACACGTTTCTGGACAGATCTTCAGTAAGGTTCCAGTAGTCGAGTCTGGAGCGAGTCCAGTAAATCTGGACTAAATCTGGACCTAACAACAAATAAATGAAAATTTTGAGAACTTTAATTGCTTAAGAAATGAGGCTAAAATCACTATTTCGGAAAAAATATTGATCTTTTCGTGAGTGAATTTTTGGAAGTAGAAAATCAACTTTATGGCAAATGAAATCAGCTGAACATGTAGATGTATTTTTGGTTTTTTTCACAGGTTTTCGGTGGCAAGTCTGTGTCCTTGAATCACATATAACGGCTTACAATTTACCTCTCGTAATTTACAGCACGTCAAGGTTTCACCGTTATATGATGAGATGTTTTTTGATGTCGAATAACGACTAACCGTTAAAAAAGAAAGTCAACTTAAAAAAATACTGGTAATGTGTAAATAGATATTTGAGTAAATTACAAATGCCTAAATTTTGAAAAAAGAAACTCTGTAGAAGTATTGATTTTTTCTCTCGCAGAACAACGGCAGAAACTTAATATTTAAAACCATAACAAGAAAATTATCAAACTAATCACATTCATGATATTCTCGATCACATGACTCCGTTGGTGTTTAACATGTTAGAAAACTTAAATTAATTTGAAACCAACTTCCTTTAATTTTCACCCGCTATATATTCGGCTACACGGCTTTTTTAATTTTTTTTGCATGCTGACATGCAATAGTCAGACTTTTGTGATCACTTGAATGCCAAGAATAATATGTACATTTAATTCAACAAACTCTCTTAAATGCCAAGCAAATTACATCAAAATATACGTACATCCCATATATATAAACAAACCCAAGCTAGCTAAGCTAATCATCTCCGGGGAGACAATATGGAAAACCAATCTGTCGAACCACAGCGCACCGGACCCGATCAAAATGAACCACCAAAAGACCCTTATCACATTACATACATGATCCACTTTCTACTTGGTGCGGGTTATCTGGTTCCATGGAATTCCTTCATCACAGCCGTCGATTACTTTCAAGATCTTTATCCGTCAAAACACATTAGCAAGGTGTTTTTCCGTTGCATATATGGTGGCTGCTATGACAGTTCTTCTAATCTTGACATGTTGGTCTAGTAACATGAAGTTGCCCGGGTTAAAAACGAGGATGAATTTGGGGTATGGTTTGTTTGTTTTGGCACTAATGGTTGCACCGGTGACGGATTGGGTCGATCAAAGGAGCGGGTTCATTAGACAAGGTTCGAATGTGGCATTTGTGGTTCTTGTTATGATGGTTGCAGTTACTGGCTTTGCTGAAGGGCTAACCGGTGGAAGCTTGATTGGTGCTACTGGAAAATTGCCTGATCGGTATATGCAGGCTGTTGTGGCTGGCAATTTTAGACTACTATAAAATCATAATTGTCTAACATATGAGTTTCTGTAGAGTTTTTTTAGTTATATAGAATACATTGATTCCTTGGACCCTTTTGCTAAAGTATTAGTAATATATATAAAATCATATATAAATCTTACGAAATTTTTTTTGAAACGGTCGTATTTCAAGGGTGTTTTGTCAAACTAGTTTTCGAAAAAAAAAATTGTGGAAGTGGGTAATCCGGTAATAGAAATACCGGTTTCAAAATTTTGACCCGAACCCGGTATTTCCATTACCGGGTTCAGAAATAGGGTTTTGAAGCCGGTATTTCCATTACCGGTTTCAGAGTGATGTGACGGCTCGTCAGTGGAATCTTGACTGGTACAGTGCGACGTACAGGAAGCCTGAAACCGGTAATGGAAATACCGGTTTCGGCCTAAACCTAACACGTGTCGCAACGTGGTGATACCCTAATTCAACATGTAAACCCTAATTCAACATTTATCTATATATAGTACATGTGATGTATCTGCAACCATTATCAGTATTCCAACAAATATTTTCAAATATAATTTCAAACACTTTGATAAACTAAGGAAATGGGATGGAGTATGTATATATAAACCAAGTTGCATGCAATTTTTTGTCGTATGTGGCTCGAACCCGGTAGTGGCAAAACCGGGTTCAGGCTAATGTCACAATCACACTGTATAGGTCAAACGATTCCCTGCACGTATCACATCACCCTGAAACCGGTAGTGGGAGAACCGGTTTCAGGCAAGTTTTATTGAACCCGGTATTGGGAAACCCGGCTTCGCACCAAAAATCCGAAACCGGTATTTCTATTACCGGTTTACCCATTTGCACAAAAAAAAAAATTCGAAAACTTGTTTGACAAAACACCCTTGAAAAATGACTGTTTCAGAAAAAAATTCAAATCTTACAAACATACATTTTATAAAAAATCTGTATTCTGTATATATTATGCAGGGGTTTTGGTATGCATGTTAAGGATCATAACCAAGGCTTCACTTCCTCACTCAAGAAAAGGCCTTCGAACAAGCACACACATCTACTTTTTCACAAGCACCCTCATCGAACTCCTTTGCGTCCTATTTTTCAACCTTATTCACAAATTACCAACAATTCGACATTACACCACCAAAGCTGCTCACACAAACAACCTCAATAATACACTCAAAACCAAAAAAACCGGCCATGTCTTAAAGAACCTCAAATGGCTAGCAACGTCGATGGTCATAATTTACATAGTGACCCTATCGATTTTCCCTGGTTATCTAAGCGAGAATGTCAAGTCATCACGTTTTGGGGATTGGTATCCTGTGTTCTTGATAACAGCTTTCAATATTGGTGACTTTTCGGGCAAGTGTTTGACAGCGGTTTATGTGGTTAAAAGGAGTAGATGGGTGGTATGGGCTTGTATTGCAAGGATGTTGTTTTATCCCCTTTTCATGGGTTGTGTTTTTGGACCCAAATGGTTGCGAAGTGAGGTTCCAGTGTCACTTTTGACGCTTTTGTTGGGTGTTAGCAATGGTTATCTAACTAGCGTGCTGATGATTGTGGCCCAGTCGAGGAATCGAACATCGCTGGAATTGTAATGAGTTTGTTTTTGGCAATTGGGTTAGTCATTGGTTCTGCTCTTGGTTGGTTGTGGAACATAAATACGTAGATTTATTATGTTACATGTTGAGAAATGTATCAAGTTTTGTCATAATAATGTATATTTTATAATTTTTATATAACGAGAGTAAGTACCCGCGCGTTGCGGCGGTGAGATGGTGGGGGTGATAGGTCATAAAGTGTGATAGGTCATAGAGTGTGATAGCCAAATGCCTTAGCCGTACGGGCTCCGCCCTCGGATTTAAAAATTCGTCGAAAGTATATCGAATGACATCTCTAATAAAAGAGCATGAAATTTTAAGAACACCCATATAATTTTTATAATTTATCGATGTACGGTTTTTGAGATAAAAGATTTTGAATGAATTAGAGGAATAAAATGATTTATGGAGGAGAGAGAAAAAATGAGTGGTTGAGATTTGAGGAGAGAGATGAAAATGAAAGTTGAAAGTTGTGGGGTATTGATGTATGGTACATCATGCATTATCATGTGTACATTGTTGAAAGTTGAAACCTTATTTGCTTTATAATATATATAGATATATATATATATATAGGATAGAGATCAAATGAGAAGGTACCTTAAGGAGAGAAGGGAGAGAATGTTCGTTTTTGATTTTTTTTAGCTTGTTTTTTTGAACTTTTTTTCTTTTTTTCACTTTTTCATTCTCTCTTTAATTAACTAATTCCATATAAAAAAATTTTAAAAATTTTTAAAATATTTTTTTTTCAAAGGGCGTAGCCCGTAAGCTATAGGCGAAGCCTCTCAGTCTATGGCGGAGCCATGATAGCTAAGGGCGAAGCCCGTTAGGTAGATCACCCCATCACCGATCACCCTCTATGACCTATCACTCCCACCAGCTACCCCTTATTAATATCCTTAAGGGCGAAGCCCGTACCGTACCCTTACATGTATAACTCACTAACTCGGGTTAGAAATTTTATTTTTTTAAATTTTTTAAAATTTTTTTATGGATTAGTTAATTAAAAAAGAATGAAAAAAGTGAAAAAAAACAAGCTAAAAAAAAAAAAAACAACTTCTCTCCCTTCTCTTAAGAACTTCTCTCTGGATCTCTACCATATATATATATATATATATATTATATATATATATATATATATATATATAGAGAGAGAGAGAGAGAGAGAGAGAGAGAGAGAGAGAGAGTTTCCTTATTTTGAGAACCATTTATTTTGTAAGAACCATGAGAACTCTTAAATTATATATTTGTTCACATGTTTTTTTTGTTCATTCACATGTGAAATGATATAAAAATGTATGTTGTAGAAGAAACTTTTTTAAGAAACCTTAAAAGTAGTCTTTTGTGAACTTGTGAATGAATGTGTTCACGTTTTTTGTTCACATGTGACAAACGGCTATATATAAGGTTTTGAAAAAAAAATTCTTCTGCAACATATGTTTTTATAACGTTTCACATGTGAATGGGAAAAAAAAACATGTGATCCAATATGAAATTTAAGAGTTCTCACGGTTTTTACAAAAAAATGGGTTCTTAAAATAAGGGTCCCCTATATATATATATATAATGATATAATATAAAAATTATATATATCCGTATTTTGGGTCGAATATCACCTAGTCGATCCCATGAGGGATTGTTGACCAAAACTCTTGACTACTACTGTATTAAGTTGTGAAAAGGCAGATTTCCATTTTACGCATAATTAGCCATCAGATCAAACCTAACTTGTAACATCCCAAACTTTTCTTTACTAGTTGACTAATGCCGTTAAGTCAATATTGTGTGTGTCGTTAAGTCTATTTTAGATTTAATGTTTATATGTAGCTAATGTGTGTTATGTGTGAGGCTTGTAAGCCTAAATGTTAATGTAGTATAAATGTGTGTAATATGAAGATCAATGTCTATGTAGTGACATTTAATGAGGGATTAATGATGTATATGGTCAATAAAGTAGTTTGTGACCAATAATGAAGGATTAGGAAGCTTAGGGGCTAGTTTTGACATGTGTGCAAAGTTAAAAACGGGTTTAGAGGCTTAGGGGTTGTCATTAGAGAGCCATTATGCAGATTTTCTTCCTCCTAAACAAGCCCTAGCTGATCCCTTCCCTTCCCCTCAAGTTTCTCGCTAGATCTATTCGTTTTGGAGCCAAATCGATCGTGCATTGCTTAGATCTTGGATCTTTATCACCTAATACAGGTAATATAGGTGTTCCTCTTTTGAGATATGATTGTTTGAGTCTTATATTAGTCTTAATCCAGGCCATAAGGGTTTGGGTTGGGTTATTAGATTAAACGTTCACCGATTTCATGTTATTTGGGTGATTAAACGATTGATTTATGATGTAAAGGATTAAAGGATTAATAGGATGGTTAAAGATGATGAAAGTGCAATTAAAAAGGGTTAATTTTAGGTCCCCAGGTTGGATTTGGGGTATGGGTTCGTATGGAAATCGTTTGATCAAAGAACAAAAATTGGTTTGCTGGTCTGCACCCCAGGTGCGGCGCACCAAAGGAGTGGTGCGGCGCACCACAGCCCAGTTTGGGTTTTTGGTGAACCCCGATATGCGACGCACCAAGGGCTGGTGCGGCGCACCTGGTCTTAATCTAAATTCCCTGGAAGATTGGTGCGACGCACCAAAGGGTAGGTGCGGCGCACCCATTGTTGATAGAATTTCCCTGGAGGATTGGTGCGACGCACCACATGGAAGGTGCGGCGCACCACCTGCCCAGATTTTACAAAAAGTGTCGTTTAGCTTATCTTTCGATCTTATACTTGTTCTAGGTTATTGGAGACACCTAGTCATCATTGTATTGTGCTTGTAGCTTGTTGTTAAGCTGTATCAAGGTAAGATACACTACTTTTGTCACGCCGAGGGTTCAACAAGCAAAGGTTTCATACTTATAACTTCCTTAAACAGTAACATATGATATATGTGGGTATCTCGGGTTACACGGGAGGTATTATGGATATGTAGTTGACCATGAGACCTGAAATGCAGACCCTAATGTAGTGAAATGAAGTATTGTTTAATGTAGTGTATTGTTATGCAGTTTATGTAGAATTACGAAGTATCTTATTATGTGTGAAATGTAGAAATGGAGTTAATGTGTGACATATGCATACTACATGGCTTGTACACCTAGCTCACTAGACTTGGTAGGTTGCCATGTCACTTGCACGTTTAAGGGTCCAAACGAAATGAAGGTAATGTGTGATTATGTTTAGGTTATGTGTGTGTTGCCTAAACTATTATGTGTGAAATCGAGCTCGTAAATATAATGCAGGGAAAGTGTTAAGCTTAACCCGTACTAGCCTTAGCCGGGCGAGTGCGTTGACGTAGTTGTTGCTTGGGTGGCTCCTTGCAACATGGTCTTTATAATGCAGGGCGAGTAATACGAGGGGTTTGACCAACCTCCACATACGGATTACTCATGGATTGGCTTGCCATTCCTTAACGACATACGATGATTAGCCTTTGGTTGATCGTCCAGTCGGGTGTGATGCAGGGCACACTTATATGCAGTAAACGAAGATATGTGTGACAATGTGTGAACTAATGCAGGATAGGCACATTTAGGATGATTATCCTAATTGATATGAAGTTGTTATGCAGTTATGTGTGTTGTGTGTTGTGCCTAATGAGTTTGTCTATTAACGAAGAAATGTTTTAATTGGACAAATGCTTTTAAATTAAGTGTGGTCTTACTTAGCTATTCTTATAGCTAACACTTGTTTCTTTAATGTGGTTGTTCCCTCAGGTTTAGCTTGAAGGACTTGTAGGTGCAGAACGTGAGGGCGTGGGTAGAAAGCATGCAGATTCCTTAGCTACCCCTAGTTGCTTATTATGGAGACTTTTGAATACATTTCATTTTGATGTCGAATTTATGTAATAATGTGTGAACGGTTGTTTAATGTTGGGCAACCGTTGGGTTTTCATTTGAACTAATGTTTGATATGGCATGTAACACCAACTAAACGCAGAAACCGAAATGTTTTTATCGGTTTTGACTTTTACAGTCTTTACTTCCGCAATTTAACACCGTTAGGTGAAAGATTTTTAAAAACCCATATTTTTAAACGTCGGGTGTTACATAACTATATTTAGGCCAGCCCACTCATTAAAAGTTGAAACAAAAATCATCAATTAAATTGACATATAATGGTTCCCTTCATCTGTATTGTAATGATATTTATGTTTTCAATTATTTTGTGTACGGCAGCATCAATCATTGATGGCCAAGATAGTCATTTCGCAGATCAAAAGAACACCAAAGCATTGGAAAGATACCAATCGTGACCAACTTATACCTTATGGGTCATTCGTTTCTCTAAAATAAATTTCAAGTCGTACTTACCTTGGTCTTTCTATTAGTCATCTCAAGATTAAATATCTTCCTCACGTATATTCAAAATGTCCACCAATAGGCTACTACTCACAACCGAATCGATCGCTCATACAGCATGAGCCAACACCAAGAGTGAACAAGGTGGTGTTTTGAGCATTGATCAAGCGAAATGTCTCAAAAATATCTAACCAAAAAGGCCATAGAGTCTGCATCATCTAATTAGATATTTTCAGACACAAAAATGACACTACCTTTTCAAGTACCATCAGATTATTACACTCGCGTTCATGTCACATTACACTTTAGAACTTCATACAAATATAACCATGGTAATGAACGATCAAACGTAGCATCGATAAGTCTATTCTATTACTCGTACAAAAAGTCTTATTGAGTCTTACTACCATCAGTCTATCATACATTAAAATCCGGGCATATATCGTTGGGTTTATGAAGCTTCAGTTAGACTAATAACCCGTGTGAAGAACATGTCAACAATGCATCGTCCTCCTCATCATCATCATCCTCGGCGTCCCATAAAAATCGAGCATAAGTAGCCAAAACATAACTGGAAACACAAAATTATGAGCATAATTAGTCTAAAATGCGATACATAATTCAACTTTCAAGAATCCCATACAATTAATGATCTTATGACATAATACCAGTCATTTGGATCGGTTTCCACTGCTTGATTGAAGTAAGAATCGGCACGATTAGCATCCTTATGAATCTCCCATATCAAATCAGCATAGAGTGACAAAACATGCCCATCATTTGGATTTGCAAGAATCGCTCTTTCATAGTACTCTTCAGCCTTCTTGTGGTCGCATCGAACCTGAAATTACAAATTGATTCATCAATCATTAAATTTTGAACAACTATTTTTTACTAGAATTTATATCTATATGTGTCAATGTGTATATACATCTTTCAAGAATTTGGCGTAGTTTGCTAGCAATAAAACGTTTCCGGGATTTGCTTGTATCATTTGTTGGTAATATAAATCGGTGTCATTATGATGTCCATAATCAGAGCCACCACCAGATCCATGACCACCACCAACGCATACTTTACCACCATTGCCACCACAGCCACCACTGGCAGCCGTCTTTGGGGCATTATCACCTTCATCCCCATCGTATTTCTTGAGAGTAATCGTGTGTGGGGTGTAGGATTTGTTGCTGGCTTTCAGTTGGTGGTTGTCATGATCAGTGGTGGCGGTGATCAAAGAGAAGGATGGGGTTCGGGTTAGGGGTGATGATTGTTTGGTTGGGTAAGATTGGAAGATAGGTGTTGAGTTGCATCTCAACAGCATAATTGGGCTTTGCTTCAAAACATAGATGAAAGTTGGACTGGGGAGAGTGAAGTGGAACTTAAGGAAACTTTTAGTACTTTAAGCAACTCCCAATCAAGGTATATAGATATAGGTATCGATATCGGGTCCGGGTACACATGTCACACCCCGTTGTAGCGGAAATACAGGGTTAACAAGTAATTGCGTACTAATCAGAAGGTAAATAGAGATTACATCCATTAATCCAAATACAAGTTATTACAAGTATAATCGTTCGAATGTGGGACCCAAAACACGGATACAAACTATCCTCAAATGGAAATGGGCCCACAAAATACAAACATAACATTTGGACAGTCTAGTACAATTAGGACTAATAATACGATAGTCCTCAGAAGTCTGACGCTAATTGTACGTCCAAGTTCAAAAGATGGCTTCTAGAATGCCATATACGCTTCCAAAACTTACTGTTGGTTCCCTGAAAAGCATGAAATTTGAGAGGATCAACTATCGAAATAGTTGGTGAGCTTACAGTGTGTTTGACCAAATGTTTAGTCGTCATTGATACAACACAATGACCAGTAGTTATAAATGACCAGACAGTTAGAATACTACATCTAACAATACTTTTATTTCAAAATAGTCAGAATACCACATCTGACAGCATATGACAGTCAGAATACAACATCCGACAGTATCAGTCAATATGCCTCGCACAGGTTTCCGTTCTACATGGGTGCGGACCTTAGCCAAGACAGTCAGAATACAACATCCGACGATTTAACCAAGACAGTCAGAATACAACATCCGACGATTTAACCAAGACAGTCAGAATACAACATCCGACGATTTAACCAAGACAGTCAGAATACAACATCCGACAATTTAACCAATAGGGGGAAACATTTTAGTTTGTCAAACACAAAGAAACATCTTAATCAGCCATCACACGGCAATTCAACGTCATTTTACCCAACATTTAATAAATGACATGTATACACATTTTCGACAGCCGTCAACATGGCAAAATTTAAGTCAAATGATCTAAGTATCCAAGTCACATGGCATACTCACAAAACAATCATTTATTTAACAAATAGTGTATACAACAGTGCATGCTTTTCAGGCCCAAAGTAAAAGGAAAAGGGCGCTATAAACTCACCTTAGCGATCTAAATGCTAAAAGGTAATGTAGCTCGAGAAGATCCACAGTCAATTCTCCGGGTTATCCAAAACCTATGATATCATTACCAATAATGAGGATCAAATCCCTTGACGACGGGTATCCTACGTACAACTACTTAGCTATAGACCCTAGAATGCCATAACCGAGAATGTGTTTCAAACTTTCATTTTTCCAACCAAAAGTAAATAAACATATTCGGACCTTCGGATTAAAAGTTATTAAGGTTTTAAAAATTGATGCGCAAAAATCTTTACAGTGGGTATCCACTGCGCCGCAGTGAGCCAGAACCATGCTCACTGCGCCGCAGTGGGCTAAATCGAACCAGGGACCAGTACAATAGCACTGCGCCGCAGTGAGCCATTGCCAAGCTCACTGCGCCGCAGTGAGCTAACCTTTGCACAAAACAAGCCCTAGCCACTGCGCCGCAGTGGGGCTAAGCCCATGCCACTGCGCCGCAGTGGGCTAAATCAAACCAGGGACCAGTACAATAGCACTGCGCCGCAGTGGGCTATGCCAGACCAGTCATGCACTGCGCCGCAGTGGGCTAAATCGCCAGGACCAGTCATGCACTGCGCCGCAGTGGGCTAAATCAAACCAGGGACCAGTACAATAGCACTGCGCCGCAGTGGGCTAATCGCCAGACCAGTCTGCACTGCGCCGCAGTGGGCTAAATCAAACCAGGGACCAGTACAATAGCACTGCGCCGCAGTGGGCTAAATCAAACCAGGGACCAGTACAATAGCACTGCGCCGCAGTGGGCTAAATCAAACCAGGGACCAGTACAATAGCACTGCGCCGCAGTGGGCTATCGCCAGGACCAGTCATGCACTGCGCCGCAGTGGGCTAAATCAAACCAGGGACCAGTACAATAGCACTGCGCCGCAGTGGGCTAAATCAAACCAGGGACCAGTACAATAGCACTGCGCCGCAGTGGGCTAATGCCAGACCAGTCATGCACTGCGCCGCAGTGGGCTAAATCGCCAGGACCAGTCATGCACTGCGCCGCAGTGGGCTAAATCAAACCAGGGACCAGTACAATAGCACTGCGCCGCAGTGGGCTATCGCCAGACCAGTCTGCACTGCGCCGCAGTGGGCTAAATCAAACCAGGGACCAGTACAATAGCACTGCGCCGCAGTGGGCTAAATCGACCAGGGACCAGTACAATGCACTGCGCCGCAGTGGGCTAAATCAAACCAGGGACCAGTACAATAGCACTGCGCCGCAGTGGGCTAATCGCCAGGGACCAGTACATGCACTGCGCCGCAGTGGGCTAAATCGAACCAGGGACCAGTACAATGCACTGCGCCGCAGTGGGCTAAATCAAACCAGGGACCAGTACAATAGCACTGCGCCGCAGTGGGCTAATGCCAGACCAGTCATGCTCACTGCGCCGCAGTGGGCTAAATCGAACCAGGGACCAGTACAATGCACTGCGCCGCAGTGGGCTAAATCAAACCAGGGACCAGTACAATAGCACTGCGCCGCAGTGGGCTAATCGCCAGACCAGTCTGCACTGCGCCGCAGTGGGCTAAATCAAACCAGGGACCAGTACAATAGCACTGCGCCGCAGTGGGCTAAATCAAACCAGGGACCAGTACAATAGCACTGCGCCGCAGTGGGCTAAATCAAACCAGGGACCAGTACAATAGCACTGCGCCGCAGTGGGCTAATCGAACCAGGGACCAGTACATGCACTGCGCCGCAGTGGGCTAAATCGAACCAGGGACCAGTACATGCACTGCGCCGCAGTGGGCTAAATCAAACCAGGGACCAGTACAATAGCACTGCGCCGCAGTGGGCTAATCGCCAGGGACCAGTACAATGCACTGCGCCGCAGTGGGCTAAATCGCCAGGACCAGTCATGCACTGCGCCGCAGTGGGCTAAATCAAACCAGGGACCAGTACAATAGCACTGCGCCGCAGTGGGCTAATCGCCAGGACCAGTCTCACTGCGCCGCAGTGGGCTAAATCGAACCAGGGACCAGTACAATGCACTGCGCCGCAGTGGGCTAAATCAAACCAGGGACCAGTACAATAGCACTGCGCCGCAGTGGGCTAAATCAAACCAGGGACCAGTACAATAGCACTGCGCCGCAGTGGGCTATCGCCAGGACCAGTCATGCACTGCGCCGCAGTGGGCTAAATCAAACCAGGGACCAGTACAATAGCACTGCGCCGCAGTGGGCTAAATCAAACCAGGGACCAGTACAATAGCACTGCGCCGCAGTGGGCTAATGCCAGACCAGTCATCACTGCGCCGCAGTGGGCTAAATCGAACCAGGGACCAGTACATGCACTGCGCCGCAGTGGGCTAAATCAAACCAGGGACCAGTACAATAGCACTGCGCCGCAGTGGGCTAATCGCCAGACCAGTCTGCACTGCGCCGCAGTGGGCTAAATCAAACCAGGGACCAGTACAATAGCACTGCGCCGCAGTGGGCTAAATCAAACCAGGGACCAGTACAATAGCACTGCGCCGCAGTGGGCTAAATACCGTTTGACCCAAAGGTTAAAATGTAAAGTGAAGGTATTTTCCCTCGTCTCATTTTAGTTAAGACAAGTAAATAAAAATAAATAACTAAACTTTTAGAAATATTTAGTTTAGACAGTCTATTTACTGTGTTTAATTATAACATTTAAATCTTAATTTAACGTTATTTTAAGACTCGGCATTCGTCTAGATAGCTAATAGTCTACGTCATAAGGATACGTCTATTTTGACTAAGTCAAAAGTCCAAAAGTCTAATAAGTTCCACGTCAAATGACCGTCTAATTGAGATTAGGACTAACCCGATGTTAATTAATTACGAGTTGTCACAACACATACCCCAGTCCTTGCCCCGAACGGGTTCGGATATCGGGTTACCCCGTCGGGTCGAGTTTTTTTACCATCTCTAACGGTCACATAAACTAATATCAATTTCTTTTTTCTCTTCTTTTTCCCTAAAACATACACTCTTCTAATATAACCTAATCGTCACTTCATCCTAAAAATTTTAATATTTCCATTTCCATTTTATGTCAACACAAATTAAATAAAAACTTTTGTTATAAAATTAAAACATTACATTAATAAAATTAAAACATTACATTACGATAAAAATAAAATATTAATAGCCAATCAGCGAAATTGAAAAGGAGCTAACACTCGTCGAAAGGAGAAAAGACAAGTTTTTGATCTAGCTAAAGGTAGAGCTTTTGAAATTATAATAACTATTTCATACATAAATAAAAATTCAGGGGCTATATTGAAGATATTTCAAAACTAGTAAAATCACGTGATAAATATGTTAATGTTCAGGGTTTCAAACGAAGACCCTCTCGATGAGGGCGGTGCCATTAAGGTCCTCGTAGACGAGGCAAGTTGACGACCCCTCGACGAGCTTGATGGGAGCACCTAATAAGATAAAAGTGAACTCTGGAGTTTTATATATTGGGAGGTAAATATGAGATTCTCACATCTAAACTTAGATTTGTAATTCTTTGCATTTTAATATTTTAATTCATTAGAACACAAATAAATAAAACTTACTTTTATTAATAAAATAAAACATTACATTAATAAAATTAAAACATTACATTAATAAAATTAAAACATTACATTAAAATTAAAACATTACATTAATAAAATTAAAACATTACATTTAAAATTAAAACATTACATTAATAAAATTAAAACATTACATTTAAAATTAAAACATACTAATAAAATTAAAACATTACATCTAATAAAAACTATAAAATATTAATAGCCAATCAGCGAAATTGAAAAGGAGCTAACACTCGTCGAAAGGAGAAAAGACAAGTTTTTGATCTAGCTAAAGGTAGAGCTTTTGAAATTATAATAACTATTTCATACATAAATAAAAATTCAGGGGCTATATTGAAGATATTTCAAAACTAGTAAAATCACGTGATAAATATGTTAATGTTCAGGGTTTCAAACGAAGACCCTCTCGATGAGGGCGGTGCCATTAAGGTCCTCGTAGACGAGGCAAGTTGACGACCCCTCGACGAGCTTGATGGGAGCACCTAATAAGATAAAAGTGAACTCTGGAGTTTTATATATTGGGAGGTAAATATGAGATTCTCACATCTAAACTTAGATTTGTAATTCTTTGCATTTTAATATTTTAATTCATTAGAAGCATGTGCCCAAATTAATTAGAACCAAACTAAATTTCACCAATTGATGTTTTGATCGATGGGACCACCAGCTTAAAGAGTTCAACGTTTATGTTAACATGCATATGCTATTAAAAAAAAAAAAAAAGTTAACATGCATATCATAAAATAAAATGGCAAGATACACTTGGATATTTTCGTCCTGAAAAAATTTGTGGAGGTTGGACAAAAGAGATGCCCTTTGATTGGAAAAAAGAAAGGTTGATACACTGTCAATGTCAGGACTAATTAAAGAGCGAGACGATATGCCGTTCAAAAAAAAAAAAAAGAGCGAGACGATAAAGATGGATTGTACTATATTATTCGGATTTAACCAGGCACATTTGGATGGTACAAAAGCTGAATGCAACACGTATACATCCAACAACAGAAGTCCAATAAAGAAGATAACTCCAGAGTCCAGTCTACGTCTGGTTCATGAAGGATTGAGCTTAATGATAACAACATCAAAAGGAAAATTTGACACGACTCAAGTTCACTCCACAATAATATGCACTCACTTTTTATCTCTATACTGAAACAAGAAAACAACAGATACTGACCGCCAAGTTGCAATACAGCCATATGTAAAGAGGTAATTAGAGGAATAGAGGTCTAAATGAAAGAGATATGCAAGATATTTTACATTACAACAATATATTCGTAGCTATATTGGTATATGGTTCTTTCGATATGTGATTATCCTAGTTATACAATATATCTATACAAGCTACATGTCCACTGATTTATTTCCAGAACCTAGGCCCCTTGTGGGATCTGCCATTATTTCTTCCATCCCATACAGATGACCAGAAGAAAAGAGACATCCAAAAAAGAACAGCAAAAAAAATCTGAGCACTTTCCTGTAATCTAGCGAGAGATACCATTGAACCTGTTCATGGACAATAACATTCGTAACTAACTTACTATAACAGCAGTTCCCATATGATATTTTAATCCAGCCAACACACTCTAATAGTTAACGCCTGTCTTTTCTACACAACGGGACTAGTTTAAAAATATTTCGTGAGAGAAGCATACAGGTGCTAAACCGCACATGACCACCAAATTTTGTAAGACCTGTATAATATGGTGCATATCCGACTAACTAGAATCTGTTGTACTAAAGATAAGACTGAAGTAAATGAGTGTTCCGCTAACTGATGTGGCCTTTTAAAACTTTGAAAAAGCCTTTAGTGACTTGTGTATTCAATTTAATTACAAAATCTATAATCTTAGACTTGTTATATGAATGGAACTAATAATATATTTATATGTATGCCTAAAAACGAATATATGCCATACAGTGTATGACGATGAATTCCAGTATTGCATTTAAGCACATCTATCACTTTTTCAAATATACTTTTGTATGCTGATTTTACATAAATGTTCTGTTACAAACCCGAACTGAAAGGCAAACTCTAGTTTACATGTATTGGTCTTGTTTAAATATAACCATAAGGCATCTTGAAGGCCTCACAAGAGACCGCAAGTCGAACCTCAGACGTTACTTTGTATAAACATCTTGAGATAGACAGAAAAAGTCTAAGAAACGGCCACGGGAATACCAATCAGGCTGCATACTTCGGAGCCAAAGGCTATGACTTTCCCAAGTAGCCTGAACAAGTATCCATCTTCATTTATCTGGTATTGTATAGATTGGGTTTTCGTGTTCTTTTAATACAAACTTGGAAAATGAACAACCTTAGTTCAAGGGATCAGATTCCAAAATCCTATAAACAACAAAATCAACCAAATGGCCCTGCCAATATAGGGAATCATATAACATCTTACAAGCTAGTCACTCATTAATAATTATACCACTTCGCTGAAAAACCCACATGCTCAGGTAATCAAGTGGATACAAAATAACCACAAATTTATAAAATTAAAAATACAAAACCCTAACAAAAACAGGCATATAAATTATGTATGTACGTATAATATATTCAACACACATTAATAAAATAAAGTATGAATTTAACCTGAATTAGAATCATGTTCATCTCCGGAAGGTGGTTCAGACTCCGGTGGAGTCGGCGAAGTAGCACCGCACCTGCCACGCCATAGATTACAATTCCGCCGCCAATTTTTGGAAGATAAGAAACGGATAGACGGTATATAAGTACCGCTTGCGGTGAGGATCGATGAGTTACGGTCAAAGTAATGGTGGTTTACGGCGGTCGGAGAAAAAAGACCGGACGTCATTTATACAATGGTAATATTTATCTGTGGCAACGAATTACAATTTTAATTTTTTATATAAAATCTATATAATGATTCCCATCCGATTCCTTGGGCCTTTAAGCTTTACTTTACAGTTTACACTACTTGCGTAAACATATTGGGCTTTTTGTGTTAGAGGTAGGCTCATCTACCAATAAACTAAAACAGGATTGACATGTTCTTGAAACGACACGTGGCGTAATCCTTGATCGACACGTGTCCTTTTAATTTATTTATTTTTTAAATTAGCTTTTTTAGTTGTATATAAATTCAATTTCCTTATTAGACTTAAAATTAAACTCTAACTCTTGGCTTATTAATACAAAAGACATTATAACCTTATTTGATTAATCGTTTTCTCATTAATACATTGTCTCTTTTTTTTCTCAATTATTCAACTCCTATTACTTATATTAATTATAATAAGTTATTAACATGAAGATTTCAAAAATTTGAGTTTACGATCCGAAATCACAAGGCTATTTGCCATCATCCACTATGCTTACAAGTTCCGATTTTGATGTAGTTCTAAAAATTTAAGGTAAATCCAAAATTCTAACTAAACATATATTATATTTATCAAAACTGTTTATTATAATTTAGCTTCGATAATCGATTTACTTTGACCACAATTTATTTCGTACTCACGAATCATGTATGAGGCATATTCGAATTTCTTTATGATACAATCTATATAGCTACCGTACATCATACGGGTATTAGGACTAATTATGTAATATATCAAGATGGGCTTATATAGTATTTCAATTTCGTTGGTGAAATATGGGCTTATATACCACGAACAAATTTTAAGATTGTACATTTTTGATATTTTGATCGACTCCAAATATCTACGTTATATTTATTTTTGATATTACCTATATTTGGTTGTTATAATAGTAGAATTTCATAATAGAGTTCTTGGTATACACCTGATAAAAGACTTATTTGAGTTGTTGGGTTGTTGCTAAACAAGTAATGAACAACTTATTATATTTTGTGGTGGTGAATTTTCTACTGATTTGTTGGATAAATGAAATGTTCGGAAATTTTATAATTTTGGTGGTGAATTTTCTACTGATTTGTTGGATAAATGAAATGTTCGGAAATTTTATAATTTTGCTTTTGAGAAATAAAAAAAAAATAAAAAAATGAGGTTGAAAGGTGGTGATTTTTGGTTAGTTATAGATGTTACTTACTGACAAATATATCGACATAAACACAGAAAAAGTCGCATTCGAGATTCATTTACAAAGCTAAAAAAGTCGCACGTATCGTTTTTATATAGAATGTTTAATTTGATTTATATAAACTAGAACCCCACCAGCATAATAAGTAAATAATTTTTATCACGTTAGATCAAATCTCTTAACACTGTATTGTTAAGATTTTTCTAATGAAGAAAGGAAAGGAATGGGAAGAGAAAATTTATAAAATGCATTCTTAAGATTTTTTAAAAGGTGGAAAGGAGAGGAGAGGAGAAGGAGGGGAAGTTACAGTGTAAATTGTTTCAACATCTTTCCTTTTAAAATTGGGCTGATTTGTTCCCCTTTCCTTTCCTTTCCTTTCTTCATTAACAAAAACTAAAGAAATTTCAAGTGGGTGGCAGTCTTCGAATTCACAACCGCTAGTTTAGAATTATAAACTACAAACTCTGGTAATGGTGTAATAATATATGGACTTGATGCTGGTGGCACATAAAATAAATATTATTATTTCTTAACAACTAAATGCAATTTAACATGTAATTTAACTTTCTTATATAATACTCGGTAATTAAGATACACAAATGTAGCTGTCACATCGCGTGAATATCCATATACAAAGTTAAAAAAACGTGGATCTACTATTGTTTATATATGAATTATTATTATTATAACATATTATATGGATTAGAATAAATAACTTTTTTCCTATATACTCATATATTATTATAAATGTAATATATTGATTTTTAAGTTTCGTTAAAAGATAAAATGTTCTGTTGCATTTGATTTATTATGCATGTTATTATTATTATAAAATCAAACTGATCATTTGATTTGTTGATTTGATTTGTTGGACTTTTATGTGTTCGGTTGATAGTAATATTTTTAAGTCATATGTATCTAGTTTTTAAAAATATTTGTATGTATTTTTGGGGTGTCAAATAGATATCTACCAATAAACTAAAACAGGATTGAGGTGTTCTTAAAACGACACGTGGCGTAATCCTTTATTGACATGTGTCCTTTTAATTTATTTATTTTATTAAATTAGCTTTTTTAATTGTATATAGATTCAATTTCCTTATTAGACTTAGAATTAAACTCTAACTCTTGGCTTATTGATACAAAAGACATTATAACCTTATTTGATTGATCGTTTTCTCATTAATAAATTGTCTCTTTTTCTTTCTCAATTCTTCAACTCCTATTACTTATAATAAGTTATTAACATGAAGACTTCAAAAATTTGAGTTTACGATCCGAAATCACAAGGCTATTTTCCGTCATCCACTATGCTTACAAGTTCCGATTTTGATGTGATTCTAAAAATTTAAGGTAAATCCAAAACTCTATTTATCATTACTGCTTATTATAATTTAGCTTCCATCATCAATTTACTTTAACCATAATTTATTTCATACTCACACATCATGTATGAGGCATATTCTAATTTCTTTATGATACAATCTATATAGCTACCGTACATCGTATGGGTATTAGGACTAGTAATTGCTAATTGATGTAAAATATTTCGTGTGTGTTATATAATAATTGATGTAAAATATATGGATAGATATAGTTTTAGATGTAATTTTTCATTGATATAACTTTCATTGGGTATTATTTTATATAAACAAAAATTCTTACGGTCAAAGTTAAAGAAGAAAGACTCGAAAAATCAAATTTGGACATTTAAATTGGGACGAAGGGAGTATATGTTTAGTTAAATTTTGGATTTACATTAAAACTTTACAATCACATCAAAATCGGAACTTGTAAGCATAGTGGATGACGGCAAATAACCTTGTGATTTCGGATCGTAAACTCAAATTTTTGAAGTTTTCATGTTAATAACTTATTATAAGTAATATAAGTAATAGGAGTTGAAGAATTGAGAAAGAAAAATAGACAATTTTATTAATGAGAAATTGATCAATCAAATAAGGTTATAATGTGTTTTGTATCTATAAGCCAAGAGTTATAGTTTAATTCTAAGTCTAATAAGGAAATTGAATCTATATACATAAAAAAAGCTAATTTAATAAAATAAATAAATTAAAAAGACACATGTCGATCAAGGATTACGCCACGTGTCGATTCAAGAACATATCAATCATGTTTTAGTTTATTAGTAGGTAATAAACAGGCGCGGCTACAAACCAATGTCTTAATATAATAATAATCTGAAAATCAAATGCTATCATCACCAGAACATTTTTTTTGTGGGTCAAAATATATATTAAGAGGAACGTACGCTACAAAAAAGAATTATTTAAATAAACATCTATGTCGACACTACTAAGATGAATACATAGACATATTGTAATAGTTTTTATTTGTAACTGAAAGTAGCCAAAGTGCAACTAGGGCCATTCTGGTCAAAGAAAAACGACACATGCATACAAACAAAAACCTGATATATCATACGTACAAATCTAATATCTTGGTGTTAATTAAAGTTGTTTAACAGTAGTATAATTCTTGTGATGTGACTAACAAAACGATGAGTCATTTAGACTTTGTCTCTGAGCTGGTGGTGGGGAACGATTTTTTAAGCCTGTGTGACTCTGTTGGCACTTTGACACTGGTGGCCAAACCCAGGGCTTCAAGGAAGCATATGATGTACCACGAAATGTCGATCTGCCACCACTCTAATCCATGTCGAGCTGAGAACTCGAATGCGTGGTGATTGTTATGCCATCCTTCACCGAAAGTAAGCACTGCCACCCACCTATATATAATCCAAGATAGATGGACTAATTAGGCCAAATGTATATAATCAATTAAATTCAGTAGTTTCAATTAATTAATTACGTTAGCGTAATCAAAAAAGATTTATGAAACATACCAGTTGTTCTTGGAGAGATCACCAGTGTTCCATGCTTGGTATCCCCAAATGTGACAAGCCGAATTAACGAGAAATGTTAGATGGTACACCCATACTGTCCTAACACCCTGCGTACGTACACCAATTAAGTTAACTAGTTACAACATCAATAATATTACAGTAAAACAAATTTAAACAAATTCATACTTTCTATAATACCATTCCAACGATAATGTTCATAACTTTATTGAAAGGTATCAACATGTCATCAATCAATCTTAATAATATAGCTTAGCTTTAACAATAACATATTATTACATGCTTCAAAATGATACGTTTTTTCTCTATGGAAAAACTAATTAAGTATATATTCTGTTATCCCATCTTCAGATATAAAAGATGGGAATCACCAAAATAGGCTTTACTGATAAAAGAAAAAAAAAACAGCCCAGAGTCAAAAACCAAGATATGTCAAACAACCGATTGCATATAATTAATAATATGAGTATTTGATAGTACCTATCTGATATCATATATCAATGCCAAAAGAAGACAATTTATTCCTAGATTACTCACACTTTGGTTTGGAATGATATGATCAACATTCTATCTATCATATTGTTCACCGTATGTCCATATCCTTTTGTCAGATGATTAATTGTTTATACATAAATGGAATATACATCTTGGTTTTAAAAAGCGCGCCTAAGAGCTTTTTGGTACCCAAGGCGCAGGGTGTACAATAAGCGCTCGCTTTTTGGGCTTTTTTGTGAGCCTAGGTGCTAAAAAGCGTGAGCTTTTTGTACACGAGGATTTTTTGTAGAAATAAGTAAAAAAAAAAAAATCTTACCTCTTCTTTCAACAAGATTGATCTCTTCTTTCTTTTTCCTCAACGAGACCAACAATCTTTTGAGAGTTTCTTTTCAAACACCAAATTTGATCAAAGCCGGACTTAAACGAGTATCTTACTGATGTTGTTTTGGTATTTTATGTGTTATAAATACTATATAAATAACTTCTGAATTTTTTTTTATAAGTGTGCGCCTCGCATACGAAAAGCTCGCCGCTTTTGCGCTTCCGAAATGGACCCTATCGCTTTTGTGCGCCTATCGCTTTTTAAAACCAAGATATACATTAAAAGTAAAATACAAAACAACCGGATAAAACCACAAGCAAGGTTGTCTAGTATTCAAGAGTCATGATATCATCATAAAAAGTCTTAGGCTCAAATTTTTCGATGTAAAACACCTACCAAATTAAGGTGGTCAGGAAAAAGGTTTGGAAATAGTCACGAATATATCCAATTAGACTGTGTATATCTGATTCGATAACTTGTCCGGCTAAATAGCCTGAATAAGAAAAAACCTTATTCCTCTATTTGTTAAAGCCTTAGTTTACAAAACAAGAAGATAACTACAAATGCATAAAAATATCTAAAAGTTATTTAATCATATACTTAGAAAACAAAAGCACCGCAAAATTGTCCAAATATGGCAAAGACTTGTATTCCCGGCCCATTCCATACCCATGTGGTCTCTTTCATCCATATTCGTCTTTTTGCTACCGTTAAAATATGAACACTACTTTAAGAAAACTAAGTTATTCAAATAAAATATCATAATAATCATGACTAGGAATCCATTATTTCAAATATAAAAAAGAAATCAATAAATAAAGATCAATCAAGAAATTAATCATACCAGGCCCCAAACGAGGTACGAAAATCCACCCCAAGCATACAAGAGAGCACCGCATCCAAGCACATGAAATTCATATGTTTTTCTAATAAACATATAGAACGCCTGCTTTTTTAAATCCTCCACATTTTTACGTTCCTTATACTGCATCAAAACAAATAGTACAATCCAATTTTCTCATGAGTTTATATATGTATCATAAATTTATAGCTTAAAGTCGTGATCGATAAGCACACCACACAACTTTTGATATATACATCATATTCATGCATTGACATATTTGTATAGGTCATGGTAAAGCATGTGCATTGTGACAGGGTGTCTCAAGGGTAAAGTTGGTCGAGTAATTATTTCTGATTTTTTCAGGCGCACCACTTTCGTGTATACGTATTATTTTTTATGAACGAATGAAGATCCATTCGTAAACCCAAAAAATGACCAAGTCTATTTTTTTTTATAGTCTCTATTTTTTTAATTAAAAGTTACGATACATATATCCCATTCTTTTTTATATACCTGGCACGAGTAGTACAAACAGTACAATCCAAATGTAGGGTATTTTAAATTGCTTAGAACGTGAGATTCAAACACAAAGGACTATATCAACTATATATCGACAGAACACGTCGAAGATTATAAAGTATAAGTTAAAATATAATCGAATCTAAATCTATGCAACGTACCTTTTCAAGGATATATCCGCTGTCAAAAAGCCAACCCATATGGCTAAACCAAAAGCCATTGATCGGAGAGTGCGCATCTTTTTCTGAGTCGACAAACTGATGATGATATCTATGCATGCTCACCCAAAATATCGGATCTCTCTACATCATTATAATTATATATATTTAATAATAATACTTTTAAGAAAATATATTCTTTACAATGAATACGTCGACCTAAAGCATGAATAATCTAAAAAGGCAATATACATGCCTAATCAGATCTATATTTAAAAAAAAGTCGTTACAGAAAGGGGAAAAAAAAAAAAAAAACCTGAGCGGCCAACACCCCAAAGTAAGCAAAGGTGTACTCTAGCAGTTTAGGAAGTTTAAGACTATGATGAGCTAAAATACGATGAAAAGCTAGTGTGACACCCAACGTTCCCGTTAACAAATAACCAACAAACGCAAGCCAAAAAGCATCCCAAGAAAATGTAAATGGTGCAAAGAGTGCCAAAAAATGAACCAACACAATCCATATCAAAACTTGTATATCTATCCTTCGCCAATTACGTTTCAAAAATTGGTTTCTAGTCCCTGTCACCAACACATCTGAAAATGGTATTTTCCGGTGATCGGAATTTTTAACAACACCGTCGGATTCGGAAACTGAGACTAACAAGTTTCTCATTATTATTATTATAGTATTGTCGTGGTTATGTTATTGTTACTTTATTTATTTTTTTGTTATTCTGTGACAAGTTGTTATTGTGCGGTTCTTATGGTGGTATATATAGCGAGATTTCAGGTTCGGTGGGGTTGATTTTGTAATTAATTATATTTAACCTTGAGGTATAGTTTGCTTTACAATTAGCACCCCTCGACCCAGCTGGTTAACTTTGTTGATTTACGAAAGTATCCTTGATCCGAATATTTATAGAGATCCGTTGGGAAAATGTGGTTTGATTTAACAAATGGAATATTAACTAATTGTCAGAATTTTCTTGTAATCATCTGATTTACACGTTATGATTTACTTTATGCATGTTAATTAATAAAAATAATATATAACTAATAATATAATTTAAATATCTTGAAAATAAATATCTATCTACTTAATCAATATGTCAAAGTTAAACTAGTACAGCACTTTGTCACAAATTACTTTACTACCTGATACATGCTTATTCCATATTAAACATCTAAAATTTATAATTATTATTATATATGATAGTATATACATATATACAATGATATATAAAAAAACAATTGTATATGAAGATAATAACAAATTATTGATAGTTTTGATATTATAAATATCATTAACTTAAATATTGATTTTTTTTTTCTTCTTGAACCGAGTATATCTTATTTTTGAATTAAAAGAATGACATATAAACAATTATACGATATTACCGCCGTAAGTTGTTGACTCGAAAGGATGTCACACTTTCCCCCATCAACACCTTCGTGCATGAGACTTAGATACCGTAGGTTCCCATGACAAGGCAAAAGAAACTTTCCAGGGATACAATAATAATAAAATAATGCTAAATCATACAGTAAAATTTACTAATTTTGACAAAAAACTATAAATCATTCTTAAACTAGCAAATGTCAATAATCTAAAAACCAACGGGCTTCTATCTCCAAATTAGGCGTTTTTTAGCCGTCACATCATATTTTTATAAATCCTTAAAATCTTTATTGATCCTTCAAATCTTTTAATTTCACCTCCAATCTTACAAACATCCTTACATCTATATTTTTATTTAATATATAAACAAAAAATAAATACTGTGGATATCTTAAAAATATCTAAAAACATGTCCTTAACTATGGATAAATATCCTATGGACAATCAAGAACGGGTATGCTTTCATGCTATGGACAAGAAAGAACAAGTAAGGATATGAAAGGATGTATAATATCTCCATTGGAGATATCCTTAGTTGGTTTTTTCTTCTTTTGTAGTCCATTCGGATATATTAGTTATATTTGTAATGATGCCAGCCGGAGTTCAAACACTTGGTTGAACTTTTCTTATTAAAGAGGTCGGGCTCCTAATTAACTACGGTAATTTAACGAGATAGGACTAGAAACTTCACTACAAACAATATTGCATTTGTTCACACTTTTCGTTAGCGTGAACAAATTAAAAATTTTATCACGCTTTTATATGTGTAAAATATGTAGAAATAAAAGTTTGTAGAAATTTCTCCACACTAAAAAGTGTGTAGAACTAAAAGTTCACACTTTTTAATGTGAACGATCATAATTATTTTGTAACACCTTATTTCTCCACGGTAACTAAAAAGTTAGCGTGGACAAATGAGGTGTTACAAAATAATTATGAAAGTCCACACTAAAAAGTGTGAACTTTTAGTTCTACACACTTTTTAGTGTGGAGAAATTTCTACACACTTTTATTTCTACATATTTTTACACACATAAAAGCGTGACAAAATTTTTAATTTGTTCACACTAACTAAAAGTGTGGACAAATACAACATTATTTGTAGTGCTTGGTGTTTGCATGTGTTTCAACATTGCTTTATGCCAGAAAGATTTAAATGATGAAGTTATGTTAGGCCACTACTAGAAAAAGGGCTATCCTTGACCCGCTTTTTATGACCCACGCTACAAGATGACGCGCAAAGAGCAAAGTCATAAAATAAGAGTCATTTCGAGTAAATTTTCTATTGGGGATGACTCGTTTTCAGAAGCGTCATAACATATGGGTCATAATCAGTTAAAATTTAGCCAGCTACCTGATATACCCCTAAAATAATTTCCAACTCCTATGTGTCAAAACACCCACAGACAATTCACACTCAAAATTCAAAAACACACACACATCTATCTCAAAACACACACACACACACACACCCACACCCCTACCTATCAAACCCGATCGCCATCCACGCCATCCATCTCCAACACACACACACTTTCCGACGGCCGTTAATGGCGGTTCCCGTCGATATCATCACCAAACCACCGTCGTCTTCTCCGTCGCCGTCGAATCTCCGGCTCGCCTTCGGAAATGTTCTCGCCTTCTTCATTCTGTTGCTGATCGGAGTACTTGCATTCTCGATCTTTTTATTTTCGGTATATTATTATTAATCATTCGGATCTAAATATTTATATTTAAGCTTGAATTTATTTAACTGATGTGTATTTTCTAATATATTTTTTATATTTTATTTTTGTGTTTGCAGGTTATTAAGTATGAAAGTGTTATTCATGAATTTGATCCTTATTTCAATTATAGAGTCACTCAGGTTTTTTTTTCTTTCTTTTTCTTTTTAAATTGATCTGATTATTCATATATATCAAAGGTTTTTGAGTATATTTAGATATATGTAGATTTATCATGAAGAACGTTTTGCTTTGAAAATAAAAAAAAATAAAAGGAATTTGCAGGATGTAGATAGTTACGGCATAATAGTGTTTTCATACTTTGTCTGATTGTGAGTGGTTGAATATTGAAAGTGTTTTGCTTTAAAGGTTATCAACGAAGAGAAGGAATACGAGAAGGAGGCAAGACCAGTTATGGTTGAAGCCTTATTGATGGTGTTTGAGGTAACTATTAAAGGGTATTTCTCCGGACGATTTGGTCATGGCATCTCCACTATCACCTGGTAAACTTTTGCAGTCACGAGTTTTAATATATATGTTTCTTGCAGGAGAGTGTCTAAAGCCGCCGTCGTCGTCTCAGCAGCTGCCCCAACGCCACTACCACCACAACATCGCCATGGTAACAGTTTTCTTGACAACGAGGTTAGTTCAAACTTTATCGTTGGTAAAAGCTGATGAAACCGAGTTAATGTAGGAAACGGGTTGGAGTTATGGTATAATGACTGAATTGCAAGTCGTTTTCCTGTAGTTTTGCACCTTAAAAATATCTGAATTAGTTCTGTACAGAACCTGTTTGTGCAGGTCGCTCTATACCTTCTTAGGTTGAGCTTGTTTCTAAGCATTTAATCTTGTGCAGGTCGCTCTATACCTTCTTAGGTCAAATTGGTCCTTGCATTGTCTAGCCATTTGAGTTCATATTAGATATGTAAAAGTGTTTGGCGTTAATTGGCAGCCCGCGAACTCGCTGCACAGGTTATGTGCCTTTCGTTTTACTCTTCTCTAGCTGAACTCGCATGACTGTTTTGAGCTCTAGACTTCCAGGTTCGTTCTTGTGTAATTGTTGATGTTATTCTAGTAAGAAGTAGTCCATTGTGTCCTCTTTGAATGTATAAAAATGTTGAGGTATAATTCTGGTCTTAAGCTCGAGGGGGCTGTTTTGTGCGAGTTGGACAGCTGCACCACTGCAGCTGATCAGCCTCATTTTCCAGCTTGTAATCTGATTTCGACATTTCAAACGAGTCCATATTGTTGTTCCTTTAGTTTAGTCCTTTGTGTTCCTGGAAATTGGGTAATAATTTGAGTTTGTCGGGTGGTCTAGAGGTCGAAAGAAACCTGTCAGTTGC
>CM067168.1:99697068-99704568 GCA_034093135.1 Erigeron breviscapus | reverse complement strand
ACTCGAAAATGACCATATTGGGGAGTTTCCTTGCACTTTTTGACTCAAATTTGAGATATGATGATAAGGAGAGGATGATGATTATTATTCTAGCTTTAATCTTGCTTAAATTTCAATAAATGTGATAGAAATATAGAAAGAGGGAGAGAGAGATATATGTGTTTGTGTGTTTCTTGCCAGAGAGATAGAGAGAGAAAGAGATGAGAGGTGAGTGTGTGGATGGAGAAGTGGAAGGGATAGGGTAGGATAGGGTTGGGTCTTGGGTAAGGATCATGGGTTTGGGTTGGATCCATGGGTTGACCCGTCTACATTTCTAGTTTATTTAATCATCGACATACATCATAATATCAATTAAGTCGCTCCAAATGGTCTCGTCTAGCATATCACACGTCCATAAGTCCTAAAGTGGTTTCAATTATATTAATAACTAGAATTGTTAGTCACTTTATACATAAGGTCAAACAGTCAAAAGTCACGTATGTTACACCTAGAATCGGAGTTAATCCCTAAGATGGAACCTAGTTTATTTAATAACTGTTTTGTTTGAAATTAAATCACACCATCAATCTCTTATCATTTAAAATATCTTTACCAACCATTTATATCAATTATTTTTACATCAATTATGTACACCACTTGACGTCATCACAACCACCAACATTTGCCACCACTACTACCAATCACCGCCATCACCACCAGTCTTCGCTGCTGCATCACGTGGGTACCGTTATTATCTTTGTAAATAAACATGATTTCAACATTAAACTCTTTGATGTATCATTAGTAACGATATGTTGTCTTAGTGACAATATCTATGTTGAAAATGGATGAGTCTTATCTATATTATATTATAAAAAGAATAATCTCCTTCTTTAAAATTACACGTGGAGAATTGTGTAAAATGTCCTTAATATATTAAATTATATTTTCAGTCATTTATCTTTTAAAATATCTCCGTTAACAATTTACATCAATTATCTCTATCACTCGATGCAACCTCTACCACCAACAGTTACCCCACCACCACACCGTCGCCGCTATGACCACGGCGTATTACGTGGATACCGTGCTAGTTTTAAATAAATAAATGTAGTTTTCGTGTCATGTAGCTGTGTATATAATTTATGGTAATTTATTTAACCTTTAAACTCTTTTTTTTGCCTTTTTATTAACTACTTTAGCCTTTAATATGTATTTATTGTTTCTTTTATCAATAATTTAGCATTATTTCATGCATGGATATGTTATTCTTTTTAGCTTAGTAAATGGATGTGAAAGGATAAAGTGAATGCGACTCAAGGATGTAACCATTTTCGTTAAGGTCAAACATTTTTAATGAATACTCTCATTACTCTGATATATATTATTTTGTTGGGTTTTGCTAAACGAAGCCCTAAGGGTTTTCGTTAAGGTGGATTAAATAGTTGTTCACTTACCATAAAATTCAGGAGGTGGGCTTTTGATATGGAAATATACAAGTTTTTTATGTACGTAAAGTGAAGCCCTAAGGGCTTCATTTAGCATTTTCCTATTTTGTTTTCCTTATCAATAATTTTGATCAAAACATGTTGAGATTGTGTATATGATGACAAAAATTATATTATGCTCATAACATTTATGATTTTTCATCTTAACACGAAGGATTGTTTTGTCTTTCTAAATAAATTAGAAAGTACAATTCCTTGAAAAAAAATATTATTCTCATAAATTCCACATGCATATCTACCAATAAACTAAAACAGGATTAAGACTTTTTTTGATCGACATGTGACGTGTTGCTTAAGCGACACATGTCAATCTAAATCTATATTTATCTTATTTTTTAGATTTTAGATACCATATACAATTAGAACTTTTAATTAATTATTTGATATATAGATATAGATTTCTAATATAATTATGACTCTTATATTAAATATAATATTTATTTATTATTACCATAAATATAGATTTCCATCACCAATTTATTTTTTGATAGTAAAATTTATAATTTAATTCTATATATATATAACTAGATTATTTTCTCACGTAATACGCGAGATAAACGTGATAAAATTTCATAATACTATAATTAATAGTTATAGATTAGACATGTTAAAATATAATAGCCGACCTACATGTGCTTTGATGGTTTTACAAATTAACTTGAAACCGTAAGTCATGTGTTCGAGCCTTCGAGGTCGGCATATTTATAAGCAGTTATATAACTATTTGGTATGTTGAAATATAATAGCATTATTAATTTATTATTCAAAAAAATATATTTTATATTAAAAACGGTTAGTAAGATATGTATGTTATATGTTTGTATAATGACGATGTTTGCTGAAAAAAGATAATATTGTTATTAGAAAATATTTTTTATCATAAATGGTTCGGAAGATATATATATCTTTCTATAATGACGATGTAAAATTAAATATTGATAGAACATTTTTATTTAGCGTAACAATAAAATTCTCAAAAAAACATATAATCTCTTTTTTTTAACACAAAATCAAATATTAAATTACTAACTTTAAACTATCGTATGTATCCATCTAATAAAGCAACATATAATTCACAGTAATGTTACATTACTAACTTTAAACTACAATATGTATTTTTTTGTGTGTTTTTGTTTAGAATAACATAATATATTACTCCTACTTTTAAATTACATAAATATCAGAAATGGAACTTAGGATTTTCGAAAAACTCCCCATTAATCATCCCTTACAAATGTAAGGAGTGAGACTCGAACCCAGATGGATCCTCTCAAGGTCAAAATTTTATCATTGGCCACCAACCCCATTGGTTTTATCTTAATTTATAACATCATTAATCTAATCCAAAAAGTGTAATTCGATATTTGAAATTCATCTACTTATTCTAGTTCAATCAAAAAATATTTTAAAACCCTTTTTTATATATTGGTAGATTCGTAGATCGGTAGAACATTCATAGATAGTCAATTATTTCATTAAGATATTTAAGGACTTATATATACGTGATATTTATATTTATAGCGATAGGATAACACATCGTTTTTTCTCACTTATCCATTTATATAATTATTATAGTATTTATAAAAAATTAAATATATGATTGATCAGCACCACATTGTTTGATAGCATACCGTCATGACCGCACAAAATGATTATAGTAAGATATAATTACATTACATGTAGTGTATTAGATTAATTAAATTAAATATATATGTAAGTTTTGGAGTTTATGTATTTGTTTTAGAAATCTCTGTATAGACGGATCGATATGTTGGTATTAATTATTAAAATATTTATGTGTTATTAATTTGTCCAAATATATAAAGTAAAAGTGGCAAGGTATATTAAATTTTAGTAACATTCCTAAAAAAATCTAAAAGTTTTCATAATATAAATATAGTATATAAATATAAATATAAATATAATATATGATTCCTAAATCGTTATTAAAAAAAACACTAAATAATATAAATATAATTTAGTATCCATATATAATAACTATTTTATGTTATTTCCATCTTGTAATGGAAGTTTTAGCCGTACATATATTATCATAATTAGGCTTTTTGTCTAACAATTATTTACACTTTATTATTATAATAAATATTTACGGTTTATAATTTAAGAGGGTATTTTGTCTAATTATATAAAGTATAAGTATTAATATTGTCATTTATTAAAGATGAAATAATTAAATTTGATCTAATGGTTCTAAATCAAAGATAAAATTCATCCAAGGGTTCTTATCTGTTTATGAATGAATTTAGGACCTTGTTATATATATATATATATATATATATATAAATATATATATATATATATATATATTATATAAATATAAATATATTTGGTTACATATATATATATATATATATATATATATATATATATATATATATATATATATATATATATATATATATATATATATATATATATATATATATATATATATATATATATATATATATATATATATATATATATATATATATATATATATATATATATATATATATATATATATATATATATATATATATATATATATATATATATATATATATATATATATATATATATATATATATATATATATATATATATATATATATATATATATATATATATATATATATATATATATATATATATATATATATATATATATATATATATATATATATATATATATATATATATATATATATATATATATATATATATATATATATATATATATATATATATATATATATATATATATATATATATATATATATATATATATATATATATATATATATATATATATATATATATATATATATATATATATATATATATATATATATATATATATATATATATATATATATATATATATATATATATATATATATATATATATATATATATATATATATATATATATATATATATATATATATATATATATATATATATATATATATATATATATATATATATATATATATATATATATATATATATATATATATATATATATATATATATATATATATATATATATATATATATATATATATATATATATATATATATATATATATATATATATATATATATATATATATATATATATATATATATATATATATATATATATATATATATATATATATATATATATATATATATATATATACATATATCTATATCAATTTAAATTTTACTCAAATATAATTATGTGTGTCTATATACCATGAAAAGATTGCATAAATTAATTTATTATTACGTAAATCCTTTTTTACGATGTATATCGCACATACATATCGTAAATCCATACATCGTACGGGTATTAGTTATAGTATGTATATATGGAATAAGTATCCTGAATGTAACAAACTTTGGACGAATGTCTATAGTAGGAAATAACTAAAGTCGTGTGTATTGTATGTAAACAACTCGAAATTATGTTTATTGTATGTAAGAAAATGTATCTGACCAATCAAAAACTAACAAGTGACAGCTATATATGGTTGTCACGTATGTTTTCTTACATACAATAAACATAATTTCGAGTTGTGTACATACAATACACACGACTTTAGTTATTTCCCACTATAGACATTCGTCCAAAGTTTGTTACATTCCAGGATACTAATCCCTATATATATACACAATTAATCCGAAATAGAAATAAAACTCACAAATCTGTTACTTCTTGGATCGATCTAAAATCATGATAAATCAATGTTTCTTTAATCAAATACACAAATATTTTTACACGTATCTTAAAAGCAATATTAATGTTATTTTATAATAATGCAAGCAAAGTGACTTTTATCCGGTAAGTTATGATGTTAGACCCACTATGCAAGCGACTTTTATCTTACATATAAGTTTTGTGGCGTCGATGGAAATTTAATTAAACGATACATTATACATGTTCCAAATGATTCATGTGTGCAGTGTGCCCAAATTGTTGTGGTTCTTGCGTTGAACGTCTCGTAATACAGTCGTTTAGTATAGTAAATCTTTTAGTTCTCAAAACAAACCATTGTTTTAATTTCTTTTTAGCAGCGTGTCTTAACTAAAACTATTATTAGTTTAAATCATAATTACCACCGATCGGGTTGTCTTCTAAATTTCATGGACTCTTTTTCTTTAAAGATTCTAGAGAAAATTTCATTATATCACCCTCTGGTTTGTCATTTTATCAATTTTCGCCCCTGTACTTTTTTATTATTATTACATCACACTGTGGTGACTTTTTGTATCATTAGAAACCCCTCCCTTTAACAGATGTTAGTACGACTCTGTTAAACCCCTCATGTGCATTGCACGTGAGGGCATTATAGTCTTTTTACTCAATTTCTTCCCTAACCTCTATCAATCATTATCTTCAAACACCATCATCATCATCTTCAAACACCATCATCAGTTCAAACACCAACCAGATCTATCAACAATCCAAAATCAAAAAATATTGTCACTGTAATCACAATCGCTTACAAAATATACACTGATATACATATAAATCTTTAAATTTCAATTACCAAAAGCATCAACTACTTAAAGATATAACCTTTCATTCGCAAAAAGAAAATTAAAAGATAAAAAAAAAAACGAGAGTATAGAAAGAAAGATAGAATGCACTGCTACTCATATATCCTAAAGAAATCTTCATATCATATCACTACTACTCCAAGTCTGCTACTTCCATAGATACACCACCAATCTAAAATCCATTTAATTATTTACTAATAATAATACTAATAATAATAATAATAATAATAATTATTATAATAATAATAATATAGTAATATAATAATAATAATAAAAAATTATATTTTAATTAATAACATTTAAAATAAATATACATAATTAATAATAATACTAATAATAATAATAATAATAATAATAATAAAATAATAATAATAATAATAATAATAATAATAATAATAATAATAATAATAATAATATCACTACTACTCCAAGTCTGCTACTTCCATAGATACACCACCAATCTAAAATCCATTTAATTATTTACTAATAATAATACTAATAATAATAATAATAATAATAATTATTATAATAATAATAATATAGTAATATAATAATAATAATAATAATAATAATAATAATAATAATAATAATAATAATAATAATAATAATAATAATAATAATAATAATAATAATAATAATAATAATAATAATAATAATAATAATAATAATAATAATAATAATAATAATAATAATAATAATAATAATAATAATAATAATAATAATAATAATAATAATAATAATAATAATAATAATAATAATAATAATAATAATAATAATAATAATAATAATAATAATAATAATAATAATAATAATAATAATAATAATAATAATAATAATAATAATAATAATAATAATAATAATAATAATAATAATAATAATAATAATAATAATAATAATAATAATAATAATAATAATAATAATAATAATAATAATAATAATAATAATAATAATAATAATAATAATAATAATAATAATAATAATAATAATAATAATAATAATAATAATAATAATAATAATAATAATAATAATAATAATAATAATAATAATAATAATAATAATAATAATAATAATAATAATAATAATAATAATAATAATAATAATAATAATAATAATAATAATAATAATAATAATAATAATAATAATAATAATAATAATAATAATAATAATAATAATAATAATAATAATAATAATAATAATAATAATAATAATAATAATAATAATAATAATAATAATAATAATAATAATAATAATAATAATAATAATAATAATAATAATAATAATAATAATAATAATAATAATAATAATAATAATAATAATAATAATAATAATAATAATAATAATAATAATAATAATAATAATAATAATAATAATAATAATAATAATAATAATAATAATAATAATAATAATAATAATAATAATAATAATAATAATAATAATAATAATAATAATAATAATAATA
>CM067168.1:99619568-99692068 GCA_034093135.1 Erigeron breviscapus | reverse complement strand
TAGGGTTTGAAGTTGTAGGGTTAGCTTAGCCGGCTAGCCCTACAACTTCAAACCCTAAACCCTAAAGCTCAATTGCTAATCCGAGGGGAAAGCTACATTCTAAAAACCTAGGAAAATCTAAACCCTAAATGCTAAACCCTAAAAACCTAAAAAGGATGAGGGTTCCCACTCTAGGGTTTAGGGTTTGAAGCCCGGCTAACCCTCGACCTTCAAACCCTAAACCCTAGAGCGGGATGTAGTAGGGGACGGATGTATACGGTACGCTTTAGGGTTTAGGGTTTGAAGTTGTAGGGTTAGCTAACGGCTAACCCTACAACTTCAAACCCTAAACCCTAAAGCTTAATTGCTAATCCGAGGGGAAAGCTACATTATAAAAACCCTGGAAAATCTAAACCCTAAATGCTAAACCCTAAAAACCTAAAAAGGATGAGGGTTCCCACTCTAGGGTTTAGGGTTTGAAGCCCGGCTAACCCTCGACCTTCAAACCCTAAACCCTAGAGCGGGATGTAGTAGGGGACGGATGTATACGGTACGCTTTAGGGTTTAGGGTTTGAAGTTGTAGGGTTAGCCGTTAGGAAACCACTAAAAGGTTTGAAGTTGTAGGGTTTAGGGTTTGAAGTTGTAGGAAACCACTAAAAGGTTCATCCTACACATGTGTATGACAAGTGAAAACCACTAAAAGGTTCATTCTACACATGTGTAGGACAAGTGGAAACCACTAAAAGGTTCATCCTACACATGTGTAGGGAAAGTAGAAACCACTAAAAGGTTCATCCTACACATGTGTAGGACAAGTGAAAACCACTAAAAGGTTCATCCTACACATGTGTAGGACAAGTGAAAACCACTAAAAGGTTCATCCTACACATGTGTAGGACAAGTGAAAACCACTAAAAGGTTCATCCTACACATGTGTAGGACAAGTGAAAACCACTAAAAGGTTCATCCTACACATGTGTAGGATAAGTGGAAACCACTAAAAGGTTCATCCTACACATGTGTAGGTCATCAAAGAATAATAACTTACACATGTGTAAGATGAACGTGATGAAAAAAAACGAAATTTAAAAAGTCGTCAAAAGTATGTCGAATTGCATCTCTAATGAAAAAGGACGAAATTCTAAGACTACCCATGCTTTTCTTTTCGTCTAACGATTTACGGTTTGTAAGATAAAAGTTTTTTAGTGAATTAGATAGAATTGTATTAATTTAATAAAGTAAGAGAGAGAAAAGTTGACAAAAGTACCCCTCTATTGTTGAGAAGGGTTTTTTATTTTTAATCTGGCTCATCCATTTTTTTTGATCCAAGGGTGTAGATGAGTTCTTGAGTTCTTTTTTTTAAGAGTTCTCATATAACCCTCCTCTCTCTCTCTCTCTCTCTCTCTCTCTCTATATATATATATATATATATGGGCAAATATACATGAAATGAGCCTATATTTGTACAAACTAGAAGAACAAAATTGATTCATTTGACTAAATAAATAAATCTATGAACATCACTTTAATTAAGTAATGATAAGTTTATCATCACAAGTATATGCTTTATGTTTATTTCTTGTATGTATATTTTAAAATCTTTACTAATAAATGGTCCATTTAACTATTGTATTAAGAAATTGAAGTCAAATCCAAATGAGGTGAGGGGATCGAATCCTGATATTTACGAGTAATTGTAAGTACAATTTATGGTCGTTGCTATATGAATTCTGTAAGGGAAATGGATTTGAGAGGTCGTAATTTAGGTGCAAAATACGACCTGCACAGAGATGCGAGGTCGTAAGTGCATGAAAGCCCACGTATGAAGAAGTCCAGCCCGTGTAGACTAGGGTTTTTGTGTCATATCATTATAAATACATGTAAAGGTCCTAGGTTTAGAGATGTCGACGAACAAACACTAGCTTTGTAGGTCCTCCACAGGATCATGAGGTGCTGCCTCATGATTCTGTTTATCATGTTGTAACATATTGTATCATCTATATTCTGTAACATCATGTGTGTATTTTACTGCCTCATTATCAATGAATATTTGTGGATTCCGCACACATGTATTCATATAGATCTCACAATTATGATCCTGCTAGGTTCTTATAATTGGTATCAGAGCGGGGGACGCATTTATTTTGCTTTGTGAGATCTGGTCGTGCGAAACTGCTAGGGTTTTTACTCTAAATCAGATTTTGTTTTCCTTCTCGCACGCTTTACAGAGTTAAAGCCTTGTGACAATGAAAAAGAAATCTGATTAGTTTTGCATGTTGAGGCAGAATCAAATTCGTGGCTCTTCAGGTTAAGCACGAATTCTGGAGAAGAAAAGGCTGCTGTCGTTCAATGAAGATGCTGATCAGGAAGATTTGCGACCTAGTAGAATTACGACCTCGCAATTGGTCTTCTGGATTGCGACCTCGTAATCTAGCTCTCTATATATATATATATATATATATATATATATATATATATATAATCAATATAAAAACTATATTTTAATATATATAATGTAATAGATATATATATATATATATATATATATATATATATATATATATATATATATATATATATATATATATATATATATATATATATATATATATATATATATATATATATATATATATATATATATATATATATATATATATATATATATATATATATATATATATATATATATATATATATATATATATATATATATATATATATATATATATATATATATATATATATATATATATATATATATATATATATATATATATATATATATATATATATATATATATATATATATATATATATATATATATATATATATATATATATATATATATATATATATATATATATATATATATATATATATATATATATATATATATATATATATATATATATATATATATATATATATATATATATATATATATATATATATATATATATATATATATATATATATATATATATATATATATATATATATATATATATATATATATATATATATATATATATATATATATATATATATATATATATATATATATATATATATATATATATATATATATATATATATATATATATATATATATATATATATATATATATATATATATATATATATATATATATATATATATATATATATATATATATATATATATATATATATATATATATATATATATATATATATATATATATATATATATATATATATATATATATATATATATATATATATATATATATATATATATATATATATATATATATATATATATATATATATATATATATATATATATATATATATATATATATATATATATATATATATATATATATATATATATATATATATATATATATATATATATATATATATATATATATATATATATATATATATATATATATATATATATATATATATATATATATATATATATATATATATATATATATATATATATATATATATATATATATATATATATATATATATATATATATATATATATATATATATATATATATATATATATATATATATATATATATATATATATATATATATATATATATATATATATATATATATATATATATATATATATATATATATATATATATATATATATATATATATATATATATATATATATATATATATATATATATATATATATATATATATATATATATATATATATATATATATATATATATATATATATATATATATATATATATATATATATATATATATATATATATATATATATATATATATATATATATATATATATATATATATATATATATATATATATATATATATATATATATATATATATATATATATATATATATATATATATATATATATATATATATATATATATATATATATATATATATATATATATATATATATATATATATATATATATATATATATATATATATATATATATATATATATATATATATATATATATATATATATATATATATATATATATATATATATATATATATATATATATATATATATATATATATATATATATATATATATATATATATATATATATATATATATATATATATATATATATATATATATATATATATATATATATATATATATATATATATATATATATATATATATATATATATATATATATATATATATATATATATATATATATATATATATATATATATATATATATATATATATATATATATATATATATATATATATATATATATATATATATATATATATATATATATATATATATATATATATATATATATATATATATATATATATATATATATATATATATATATATATATATATATATATACATGCATAGTTTTATGAATAATCCCTACTTGATTATATATGTTTAGAATATATAATTTAATGTATATATATATATATATATATAAATATATAGCACGAATTCTGGAGAAGAAAAGGCTGCTGTCGTTCAATGAAGATGCTGATCAGGAAGATTTGCGACCTAGTAGAATTACGACCTCGCAATTGGTCTTCTGGATTGCGACCTCGTAATTAGTCATCTAATTTACGACCTCGCAGTTGGTTTCTTAAATTGCGACCTCGTAAAGAACAAGTAAGATGCGACCTCACAATTGCTCAGAAATTGCGACCTCGCATATACAAGCAGCAACAGTTCTAGTCCACACACAGAAGAGGAGTTCTTATGCGTTTTAAGTTGTTTAATCAGAAGACTTTGATCGTGTTTCATAGTGATCTGAAGAAACAGTAGGGTAAGTTCCTGAGAAAAGACTCTTATGTTGTTGTAAAAAAAAAAAGTCTTTTGGCGGGAAAAATAATTTTTGCCCAGGGTCTTAAAATGGGATGAATCATGAAGATTTGAAGTTTGGTAGCGTTCGAAAAATTTTAGGTCAATTTTCATCCGTTGTCGACGCGGATTTGGCGAAAATTTTTAGGAATTATCAAAATTTTCCTATAATGTTCTCCAAAGTTTACATGGAATTCAAAGTTTCATGAGATAATATTTTGGCGGCAAAAATTTGGAGGGAAATCAGAAGTACCTTTTATACACTATTTTAGCATAAGAAGACCTCATCAGATTTACAGAAAGGAGATAGTAATCGACTGACAATTACATGTATTTAAGAGATAGACAAAAATTGGGCTTCTATCCAGATTTGTTGCAGAGAAACCGGTTTATTCACTTTCATATTTATAATGGTTTTTGGGCAAGAAATCTGAAGTGCTTGAGCTTACATCGATATCATTAGGTCATTGAGGTACTCATTGTACAGAGTGACAAATGATGTTTCTTTCACTTTCAAGACGCTCAAGTAGAATAAAGGAGTGAAAGCTGTTGTCGAAGTATCTTTATGATGAAGCTGGTTACTTGGTGTTCGGTATTTGAAGATCGAGCCTATTCATATTCCAAAGATTTATAATTGAGCAATTTTCGAGCGGTTGCAGAATTATAGATATTGGTGGGTTATACAACGAATGAGGGATCTGATAAGAAAGGCTTCGGGTAATTGGTAGAGTTATGAAGATATGGAGACATGGGTGAGACTGCTTTTGGAACAGGATTTATGCTTCTACAGTTTGTGATTCAAGCTACAAAGTTTCTGGTTTTCATGGAAGTTAACTAGTTCGGTGTTGATCATTGGAAATTCGACTTCTCTATCATATGTCGGTTATGCAAGGCGAGCAGAGACTCGAGCAATAGATCCAAGAAGGAAGATTGCATATGCTTAATTCGGAGGGATTCATCGTTGAGGGGGAGAACTACAATGAGATGTGTTGAATTAGTTGATTGTCATGACGATATAAGGATTTTGAAGTTTGCTGATCAAATTGCAGTTTCAGAAGATCGAGTTTCAATATTATCAACAGAATAGATATAGCAACGCCCAAGGGGGAGACTGTAAGTGCACGTTTTGGTGTACAATTTATGGTCGTTGCTATATGAATTCTGTAAGGGCTGAAATACGACCCCAATGGATTTGAGAGGTCGTAATTTAGGTGCAAAATACGACCTTTACAGAGATGCGAGGTCGTAAGTGCATGAAAGCCCACGTATGAAGAAGTCCAGCCCGTGTAGACTAGGGTTTTTGTGTCATATCATTATAAATACATGTAAAGGTCCTAGGTTTAGAGATGTCGACGAACAAACACTAGCTTTGTAGGTCCTCCACAGGATCATGAGGTGCTGCCTCATGATTCTGTTTATCATGTTGTAACATATTGTATCATCTCTACTCTGTAACATCATGTGTGTATTTTACTGCCTCATTATCAATGAATATTTGTGGATTCCGCACACATGTATTCATATAGATCTCACAATTATGATCCTGCTAGGTTCTTATAATAATTTACATCTTTAAAAAAAATTTCAAATGGTTCAATAAATGGATTAGGCGTTTCGACTAATTACAAGTTGTATTAAATCAAAAGATCAACTATAAAGTTATGAAATGAAAATCTTATTTTAAATGCACACTAAATGTAATAGCATAATTGCGATACATAACTTTTAAAGTGATATATACAGGAATTTGCTAACTAGGGCATCAAATATTTTCTTAAATATAAAATTATTTATTTATGATTTATATAAAAATAATTATCAGATTGAATTAATGAACATTAAATGTAATTTTTGATAATTTATGAAATCCGAAATTCATTGAATACACTATAGTTAAGTGTCCCAATGACACTAATTAGCCAATCCAATCTTTAATCCCTTATAAAGAGTATTGGATTAAGACTTTAAGCATATTTTTTGTTCCCAAAATGCCCCTTTCAGCATATTTATGATTCCCAAAATGCCTTCCACACACTACAACACTATTTAGTGTATGTATAAATATTATATTGGTTTGTTTTTTGCTTTATTATATTAGTTCACTATTTTTGTTATTAATTTGTAATTGATTCTAATTTAATTAACATTGATCTTTCTATATGGTTTTAAAACAATCGACAGAATCTCATAATCTATATTTTTGACACACTCTGTAACCAATGTATTTATCTCAAAAAGTAGTTATAAAAATCCGCCGCAACGTGCGGGTACTATGCTCGTATACATAATATGATGCTACTCTTATATGCTAACGACAGGCCGTTTATAAATAGACATCCGTTAAGTTGCCTTGAATTGAATTTTGAGTCTCGTTCAATCAACGTTGTCCATACATTATGTAAAAAAGTAACGGAAAATAGAAAGAAACAAAAAACAGTTAAAAATTTTGTATTTGCATATACAATTTTAGGTAACTATCGAACTTTATTATGCTAAATAAATTAAGAGATCTACATAACGTAACGAATATGGTGATTTATTCAGCAAAAGTATATTTACGGGATGCAATATTATTCTTTAAATTCTCTATGAATCTGCATCTTTTTTCAATACAATTCAATTCAATGTTATTTAAAAAGAGTGTTTTAATACTTGCCTTTTAAATAACAATAATAACAGATGGGTACTCGCGTGATAATGTTACGATTGATTAAAAAAATTGTTATTATTTTTCTAATGAAGAACTATAAAATATAAGCTATAATAAATTAAATTGATAGTTCAATGAGGTAATTGTATAAAAAAAAAGTTTGACCAAACGACTTAAGGGATAATAAAAATACGCCACGCGTACCCCGACCATGGAATAAAGGGTAACCGGACCAGAAACTTTCCGCGGCGATGTCGCCGCGGAAAGTCGGAAAAGACAAAAGTTTCCGCGGCGATATCGCCGCGGAAAGTGCGGGCCCCCATGTCATTAATGGCTAATCTGACAGAATTTTAGCGGGCCCCCCCTCATTAGCGGCGAGGTCGCCGGGGAAAGTCCGGTCCGGTTACCCTTTTTTAGGTCGGACTACATGGCGCCTAAAAATAAAAGTAAGATATTATAAGTGTATCAAGTGGAGCGTACTTTTAAAATAATTAACAATGTTGAAAGATATTTTAGAATTGGGCATATTATTACACATGTCTATAATAATTTTGAAATAGTTTTAATTATACATACTACGTATATATCATTAATATATAAACTAAAAGCACATATGTCGTTTAAATACCGTTTCGTGTGTCAATTGATGAACTCTGCAAACTTATTTTGGTATATTGCTAAATGACGCTACTCTTAGCGCGACCAACAGACCGGATATAGATAGATATCCGTCCAATTGCCTTGAATTGAATTTCCAAGTCTCGTCAACATTGTCTTACCAACATGATGCAAAAAGAAACTAAAAATAGAAAGAAACAGAAAACAGTGAAAGATGATAACATTAATCGTTGCTTTTGACTCTTTACCAAATCAAATTGTCTCGGAGGCTAAAAATTTCCTCTTCGAATCAATATCAATAGAAGTGATGGTACACCACCACGATGCCTTTAACAGACAAACCGGAACATAACCGGAACGTAACCGGAATAGTCGGAACGTGCCGCGTACGGCTACGTCTCCGGTCGATTGAGCGGGTGCGCGACAGGGTCTGGCTGTGTCGTACATGTACTGCCCCAGTACCCTCTCAGATGGCAGACCTTGTCCCCTCTTTGATACTACAGGACAAGCACCACGCTCTTAAACTCTCATTGGATCGTACAAAGGATCGAGGGGCCAACCTCGATCCACAACCCCTATAAATACCCATCTCAAATCCTCATTTGAGATATGACGCTATTCACATACCCAAAATACTTGGTGGCGTGGATGACGAATCCATCACCGTAAGGGAATTGCCAGCAAGTACCCGGAATCTTTCCGTCATGTCCTCAGCAAGATTAACCCCCCATACCTAAGCGAGAACCCTTGTTTAAACAAGAAGCAACCCATGTGGTCAAGTGGAACAAAATGTTTTGATCTTAAATCCAATCCAAAAAATTCACGTCTTTCAGTTGGGCATGTAGCTTGGAATTATAGAAACCCAAATCAATATAAGTTGATCGTAAATTCGACAACTCCAAGATCATGCAACATTTGTTAATCTTTATTTTGTTTTAATACTATACATGAGGTTTACGGCGTTATCAATATTAGATGTTAATTTATTATAGTTTAAAACTTAATATACTATTTTGAGTAATAAAAAATTGATCTATATATCAACACTTTGAATTTTATATTGAAATATGTTCATCGAAGTTGTTTACTCTTAAAATCTTAATATATTTACATTAAATTTTATTTATTTTTAATTAATTAATTTTATGTTTATATGATAGAACATACTATTGGATATATATTAGTTATTATTCAATTGGATATATATTAGTTATTATTCTATTGGATAAATATTAGTTATTATTCTATTGGATATATATTAGCTATTATTATTTATTTATTATATTAAAATTATTGGGTAAAAAGTGTAAATTTGTGATGGAAAACAAAAAAGTGTAAATTAAAGTCAAAATTGAAAACAAAAGTCAAACTTAAGAAATCAAGAGCTGTGATTGGTCGATAAGTTATTAGAACAACTCTGCTTTAGTATAATAAAAGATATTTTGTGTTGTTTGACCTCTGTAGTTGGTTTAGCCATGAGAAAAAGTAGGCCTAAACTGATGGGGAAAGTTACTCTAGCGTTTTTTGTTTTAAATCCAAATAAGCTTTGTCTGTCGGAGGACATGACCAATGAACGAATACTTAGAGGATTAGAATTAGTTCAAAGGAATATGGTAAATAAGTAACCCTTTTAGGGGTTTTAGGGGTAATTTTCTTGCCATGGTGGCGGCCAAACCTAATTTGTAACATAGGGTGATTAGCATATGTTATCTTATATGGGTTCGTCGGACCTTATGCTTTCTACGTAATACAATATCTACTTATATGTTTTATGTCATACAGGATACCTTTCTTATTTGCTCCTATGACTTGCTGGGAGGAGGATAAGGGAAGTTTTTGTACATGTTACTCCTAATTGTTGCTCCAGTCTCACATGCGCGGCTTTATTCACGTACTTGTGTTATGCTTTTATGTTGTTGTTTATTATTTTCAAATGAGTTCTTATATGTTATGTTTTGTTGGATATGTTGAAAGATGCGTTATGTTGTATGTTTATGTTACTCTAATCTATTAATAATGTAGCCATGAGATATTCGACCGTCAGGTTACACTCTACTTTTCTTTTCCCGTTTGGTCGGAGATCCTTATGGAAATAGTCTATTTACCTTTAGGTAGAGACAGAACTATTGACGTCTTATATCCCCCATCTCGCTTTGGCAATGATTAAAGGTAGAGACAGAACTATTGACGTCTTATATCCCCCATCTCGCTTTGGCAATGATTGAGTAAGTTTAAACTTATTTCTTGCTTCTTTTACTTTCTTACATGGTGTGTTTAAATCAATTTGGTATAAGAATTTACTTAAAACTTACTGAACCAAGGTTGTTAAATTCGTTAATAGGTTCTCAACCAGTCAAGTTTTCATGGAGGATAATGAATTACCCTTTTACAAATAATCAAAAACCTCTCGTCTTAGCAGACAAGAGCATCTTAAGTTGTATTTTTAGAAAACTTGTATACAAAACCTTTATTCAATGCAAAATTGTTTTGCAAATTGTAATATATATATATATATATATATAATATCATTAAGCGTGAGGCTAATGAACAGTGCCACCGCCACGTGGCACTGTTTTATTAGTCCACCTTCACCCGCGTTACTATTCGGATTTTACTATGGATCCCGTTAAGGTTTTTTTCTTTCGGTTTTTTTTGGTTTCTTGCATAATTTTTTTGCTTTTGTGTTGTCTTCTATTGGTTCATCTTATACCCCGCATCACTATCTAGATTTTGTCATTTCGGATCCCGTTTGGGGTTTTTGTTTTCGATTTTTCTTGGTTTTTCTCATAGGTTTTTTGTTTTTGTGTTCTCAACTAACATATTGGAAACTTTTATTCAACATTTTGTTTTCCCTTTCTTTTTGTTTTTTTCGTTTCATTGCACAAACTAAATGTATGTATTCGATATTGCAAACTTTTTGATGTGGTTTTTTTAGTTTTCTCGGTCAAACATTTTTTGTTTTTTTCAAGTTATTTATAGGTTTTTTCACACGTTTTTTCTTTTGAATTTTAAAGTAGGTTCAACGCAAGTAAACAAAACTGTTTCAACACGACAATTGGAGCCCCGCAAAGCGGGACCCAAACTTCCTAAGAACCATTTGAATTCCATGAGAACCTTTCAAATATAATTTGATAAATGATATGTTTATTAACGAATGGTATATGAACAGATCAAGTTATACGTAAATTTACATATTTTTAGCAAAATTGTTGTTCTCATATGAACTTTTATCATGTTTTCACATGTGAATTAAGTCATTTACATATCTATACTACTATATAAAGTATCAACCCCTCCCCATTTTCTCAAATTACAACTTTGAACCACCCAAAGTACCCATCTTCTTTATTTTTTTAATTTAAACATCTTTACCTAATATACATATAACACTCTTATCTATACTACTATATAAAGCATCAACCCCTCCCCATTTTCTCAAATTATAACTTTGAACTACCCAAATACTCCTCTTCTTTATTCATTAATTTAAACATCTTTACCTAATATACCTATAATACCCTTAATGAAATAATTTACAACATAAACCCGTCAACCCTTAAAATAACTACACTACCACCTTTAACATCAAATATATTAACATTCACCATCATTGCTGCCCCCACCGCCGACCCCACCACATGTCACCGCCACCGCTTCTGACACCACTGCCGCCGCCACCCGTCGCCGCCACCACACCGCCGCAGTTACCACTATCGCCGCCGCATTGCGCAGACATACCTCTCGTAATCTAATACATAATTTTAAGGTTCTCACGGTTATCGTAATTTGAATGGTTCTCGGAAGAACCTTTCTCTATATATCTAATACATAATTTCTTGCATCTGTATTTGCAAGAAATGGTGTTATTGACTTATTTCCCTCTGAAAATGGAGTAACATAAAGCCCATAACTAAAACATAACCAACCAATGAAGCCCTGTAGAAAATGGAGTAGCATATTCCTTCTCTACTAACGGTTTGGGCTGGGTTTTACTTAATTGTACGGAACTCCAATCCAGTTTATAAATTTATGGGCCTCACGCCCTCACCTTCCATAGTTTGCAGCATTACAGTGAAACACAATATAATTTTCTTTACATAATTATTAATTGGGATTTGTTAACCACAAGACATCGGTTAATATGAATTTAATAGGTTCAACTTTTTATTAAATAATTTAAAATGATATATAATGATCGTTAATTTAATTTAATTATTATCATTTTTATAAATAAGTAATGTAAACTTTTATATTTTACGAAAATTTGAATTCATTATGTATACTAGTTAATGACCCCGAGATACTGATTAGCAAATCTCTATATAAAATTACTATATATATATATATATCATTTTAATATATATATATATATATATATATATATCGTTTTATTGAAGGCCACATCATGAATCAATGAATTCAAGAGATGAAATTTCATATACGATATACTGAATTGAACTGTGAAAGTTACTTGTCAAAATGTTTTTGTAAGACTAGAAAAAAGTTATTTGTTTGTACCATAATTTTATAAGCATTGATAAATTTGGTAGACACACAAACACAAATGTCTAATCTTTAATTGGTTACCAATCAATTAGCTTAGAGACTAGTTAGCTAGCACGTGTCATCGTCCGTCTTAGTTAAGTCTTGGTTTTTGAGTTTCTGAATATAGATATAACTATATATCGTTGTGAATTAGGTTTTGTGAGCAATATACAATAGAAATTAGTTGTGCAATGTGTTTTATGCGCGTACGTAGTTACGTACGCGTAGCTAGCATCTCTCTCTATCAATTATTTCAAGGAGCTATAACATGTTTAACATGATATTGTTTCGGTTATGTGAGTTTCGTACAATATTCAAACCTTTGAATCTATCACTACTAGTCTACTACCAATATATCTACGTACCATGTATTTGCAACCATCACGTTTGTCAGTAAACTTAAGTCTGATTTGTTTCAAAACACCTATTTCGTCGACAGTTTTGAAGTTAGGTATTTACCATAGTTTTGAAGGCTTTTTTAGCGATATTTTAACAAGTAACTCATTAAACAATTTGTCAAAAAAAGAGAATGTGGCGGATCAAATTGTCTAAGGTATGATAGCATCAATGAAGAATGATTTTCGCTTTAAACACCCACAATTGCAATTTTTCACCAACAATATGAATATTTGAGAAGGTTATGACTATTTTAAATTCACGAAAGTAAGTACCCGCGCGTTGCGGCGGTAAGATGGTAGGGTGATAGGTCATAAAATGTGATAGGTGTGATAGTCAAATGCCTTATCCGTACGGGCTCCGCCCTCGGATTTAAAAATTCGTCGAAAGTATATCGAATGACATCTTTAATGAAAGAGCATGAAATTTTAAGAACACCCTTATAATTTTTATAATTTATCGATGTACGGTTTTTGAGATAAAAGATTTTGAATGAATTAGAGGAATAAAATGATTTATGGAGGAGAGAAAAAAAAATGAGTGGTTGAGATTTTAGGAGAGGGATGAAAATGAAAGTTGAAAGTTGTGGGGCATTGATGTATGATACATCATGCATTATCATGTGTACATTGTTGAAATTGAAAGTTGAAACCTTATTTGCTTTATAATATAGTATATAAATTCATATGTGTTTCATAAACTTTAAGATTTTATTGCAACAAGGCACTTCTATTTATATGATGAAAGCCTATGCTCACATATCATATTATCATGTGTCAATCAGTGGAGCACTTTGCCCAAAGAAATGGCACACATGATGATGAAAATTGAAGACTTTCCCAAATTCATTATAGTAGACAAGACCATAACAAAAAGTAAAAACAAAACCCAAACTAATTGTGTATTTCACAAAGCTATTGTCAAATTGTACAAATATCAACAGTCGATTTGACCTTAATTAACGAGGTCAAGATAACAAAGGCCGGCTTGTATATAACCCATCTCCATTATTTGATGTTTTATCGCTCAACGTGGCGTTCTTCATGTATTTTCCAGCAAGGGAATCGAATAGCATGCCGGCGCCTACTCCCACGGCCAAGTCAATGGTGTAGTGTCCTCTGGTGCCAAGTAACCTCACCACTTGTAGAAGGTTCAAAGTGTCGAATAGAAATGCCAACTCCCATCTACACATCCTTCTCATATCAAGTGATGCAATGACCGATCCTGCTACATGACCCGAATAGAACAAGAAGAACGAGACATTCCCCACCGGAAAGTCCACACCCGAACCCAAAAATCCCTGATCAAATACACGTACAATTAATTAAGTTGTCATTTTTTTTTAATATAAATTGATTATTGTTTTTTTTGGTCATTTCTAACTTAAGTGTTTAACCATGTTTTTTTTTTCTTACCAAGTACATTTCATACTGGTATATGTCTTTTGGTCACACCAAACTCGTGCAATGTTCAAAAGGTGGCCGGTAAGTCACGTTTTGCTTAGGACACAACCTTTTTCAAGTGGGGTATGATCAAAAGAAATCATATTTGGCCTTTTCAACTATATATATAGTATTTTATCATAATACAGTTGCAAGAAGATAACAGAATATACAAAAAGCGGTTAATCGTAAATTTATAAAAGTTATAAAACGGATGAGAAAGCTGATGATAGTATAACATTACTGAGATTTATTCAATAATAATAATATGGCGTAAAACATAAATTACTTTTATATATATAAATAAATATACTAAGGTATGCATATAGTCTCTACGTGGCAAAAAAAAATAGTATAATAAAGTATTTTTGTGGTAACTAAAATGACATATACATTTTCCATTGGAAAAAGGAATGTCGACCGTATTAAAATATTTTGTTCTAATAGCTGGAGGGCAAAGTAGACACGTATTAGAAGTTTGCCCGATTTGTCAACTGTTACCAACAAAAATGTCACACATCTTTATACGGATATCTTCTTTCACCATATCCTATCATTCTTTATTTCATAGTAAAGTATATTTTAACATATCTAGGATTTCACATATATATCATGCAGTAACATTTTTCTTTTGTATTAGAAAAGTGCATTAAATACAACTACAATTCTATTTTTAAACGTTTTGCCGATACTAATAATACCCCATTGTTACACGCCAATACATATGACATATCTTTATTACACAATTCTAAATACTGAAAGTTTTTGTAAATATTTACGTATAATAAATATAAAATCTGCCTTGTTTTTTAAAGGTATCAACTACATACTCACAAATGACGAGAAGTTTAGCACACATTGTTTTAATCAGATGCATACTAAGATACTCTCTCGCATAATAAATCTTTAATTTACATAACAATGTAAATGAACAAGCCAATAATTAAAAACATAACTAAAGGATATCATAAAATTACTATCAACCGTTATAAACTTATATATAGCATATAATTGTTGTGTTTTTGGCTCTCTATTTAGAGTTTTAATAATTATATTATCCGTTATTCAGATATTTGATAAAAATAAATTTATTTTAATATAAAAGATTTTACTGATTGGTCTAATGTTTTAATTAACCAATGAGAGCTTTTAAATATCGTTTTTAATTATAAATGAAATTTTGTTTAAATTAATACATGCATGTCTCAAATAATTTTATGCATGTCTAATCTAATCTTCTTTATACTGGTTGGATTTTCTTAATTTAATTCACTTGTATACAAATAGCGAAAATAAATATTTTTAGAGTTATATATTTACTAATAAAAATAATAATAATTAATTTCAGCTATTTTAATATTTGTAAAAAACTTTTTGTTAAAAAACCGACAACCAAAAAACATATAGAATAAGTATACAACACTAAATATAGTCAATAATCAATAATCATAAATAAATAATAGAATATTGTAAGCTAATTAATGAATGGACCGCCGGTGCAAGCTAGCTAGCTAAATGTATATGGACGGACGGACATACCTCCGGTAAGGGAAGCTGTGTAGAATAACCCAAAATCCCTCTGCAAGTGAACATGAACAACGCCGCCACGGTGGCTCTTGGTCGTCCTTCAATTACCCATGTTCCAATTATATACGCTGTTTGCATCCCCACAAACACCTTCAATGTATATATATTTCAAACAAATATTAAATTCATCTTTTAGTTACGTATGAGACATTGAAAACTAACCCTTTGCATGTGAATCATTATATCTTTTTTTCTTTTCTCTTTTCTTACCATCTTATAATTTTTTTTTCGTTATTAAACTGCATATCTGTTTATTGTATTTTGATACGGCAAATAAACAATTTTTATATATGCGAACACTTTTAAAACTAGCCATATATCTCGCTGAAAATCTGAACTTAAAAATGCATGTATTACGTTTTTGATAAATTTATATCAATTTTTTTTCTTACATATATGTTTGAATTACTTGTTCATACCGTTTATTTAATATTGTATCTGGATTAAATAAACGGTTGAAAACTTTAGTTATAATCTGAAACTGTTTATTATAGAGAAACACTAATTAATAAATAGTTTCGAGCATAACCAAAATGATAATATTTGGAAATGTGACAAGCGTCATTAATTTAAATATTACCGTATTAAGACCGGCAAGAATGGTATTAAGATTAGGACTAGATTCAAGAACACGGTGTAAATAAACGGTGGCAACAAAGCCAATATCAAAGGGTGGTGAAGAAGGTGGTATCATCCAAAGCGTGTATTCCACGCCCATAAAAAACAACAACGAAACGGCAAAGAAACACGGGACGGGATGATACTTGAACAAACCCAAAACATCCTGAGTCGTCCATTGTAAAAATGAGGCATTAGCCAAATAAGACCACTTATTAGAAATAATTATATCACCATTATTAATGTTGTTGGGATTATTCTTTTTAAGGTTAAAGTTATTAATGGAAACGTTATTGTTGGGGGTCGTTTTAAGGAGAGTAGTGGTTGTTTGTGGTACGGTACGACGGTGTAGTTTATTTCCAGACATTTTTTGGACGTAAAAAAATATATATTTAATTGAATGATGAATAATATATATGTAATTGAGGGAGGTTGATTTTTGATGTGAAATTAGTGAGGATAAGAAGGGTGTGTGTGTGTAATGTATGTGGTGTGTATTTATAGGTAGTGAGTGGCGGAGAATTCGATATGAGATTCTGAAAGTATGCAAGGTGTGTAACGATTACTACACTGTATAGCAATATATCATGTAAAATCTGACGTAGCTAGAGAATGAATTTTGTAGTTTGTACCTACGCGTATTTATTTCATTCATTAAATTGTGTGCTTTTTTAGGTTATTTGCCGCCCTACATAACCTTCCCATCTTGGACATTGTCGAGGATTTTTTGGCAATCCTCATCATTTATTTATTTTATTTCGTACCAAAATATTTAGTTATTGAAAAATATATATAATTTGTTGCGGACCCAAAATACGATTTTTTTAAACTCATTAAAAGGGTCATATACTATCAATGATGAGTTGGTGGAGTGGTTTGGAGTTTCCCTGTTGACCTATAGATCTCAGGTTCGAATCTTCATTCCACCAACTTTGAGATATAGGTAGTCCTTCTATGAGGGCTTGGCTTGGGTATACCCATGTTCAAGTCTGAGGGGCAGGGTTTACCCCTATTAATCGTCGTGCCTTCGGGCGGATTAGTAGGGGGTTTCCCCCATCGGGTATTTGAAATAGGCATTTCTACTTCGAGGGAGCTCTCTAGCGCGGACCCGGTTAAGACAACGTATGCTAGACCTCTCGCTGTCGAATCGCGACACGAAATTTCAAGCGAAATTCACCTTTAAAAAAAAAAAAAAAAAAAGAAAAAGGGTCATATACTATATAGATTTCAGAAAATCTTTGATCGGGGTATAAAAATCCGTGGTGTTTTGCCTATATTGGGAAAAAACTTGACACCGTCGAGCCCCCTTGTCTTCGTCTCTAAATATTGTTAGGATTAATACAATTTGTCACATACAAATAACACGAGTACGCAGCGGAAATAAATATGTAATATATAAATTAACAAAGTAGTAAATGTGTTTTAGCTAAGCTCCAATAAACAATATAATAATTGTTAGGGTTTAAAGTAAAACCCCTCTACGATCGCACACACGACACCACTATGTATGTATGCTAGTACCCGATCACGATCCTCACAACCCTTTTGTGTTTACCCTTTGATGAAGTCGAACAAACAAAACCGAAAAACCCTTTGGGTTTTGGTTTTCGGCCGAACCAAGAGAGAAGAGAGAAGGAGAGGTTTTTGTTAGGGTTTACCTTTTGATTGTTATACAAAACAATAACTCTTAACCCTCTTTATATAGGGTTAATTATTAGGGTTATTTAACTTGGTGAACAAGTTTGTGTTGGGTTACAAAACTCACCCCAAAACCGGCCCCCATATTAGGATTAGGAAACATCCCTAATTCTAATTTTCACTTAAGTCATCTCTTTTCAAACTATTAATTAATAAACGTATATTTAACATTTAACAAACGTTTAATTAATTATTTCGTGAACATATTAATTAATATACTACATTAACATATTAATTAATTACATAGTGTATTTGTGTCAATAAGTGTGCCCCGTAGACTTAAACATTTTCGGACATGCGTTTATTTAACGTGATCATATATTATTGTATATGATTTTGTTTTTATTTCTTTAAAAGGTATTACTCTATGATATAAAAGCACTACATATGTACGAAATTATTGTTGCCGACAATCAGCTACTCTCTTCGGACGTACCAATATTCAAAACTTGAAGAGCCTAAATGTTATTTATAAATAGTTGAGATCCCAAATTGAACAACTCTTATGAAGTTTTTATTATCACGTATATATAAACGTGTTTGTTAATATTAATTGTTAGGCGGAGCTCGGAATTAGCTTGCAAGATCCGTTCAATATATATGTTTTTACTAGATTAAACCCACACGTTGTGCGGGGCTGACTGAAAACATAAATAAAAAATACAATAATAGATAGTTACATTATTATTCATAATTTATGATAATATAAAAAACTAACAGATTACGACTGATGGAAACGATAAAATTATAGTCTATGAATATATAATACACGTCAAATATGTTAAAGCATGACTAATGAAACATAAATATTTATAAATCATAAAAATCTTTTTTATGATATATATTTTTTAAATATAATATAATAAATACTTTTTAAAAAATAAACATAATATAATAAACAATCTCATTTAAAAGATAATTATCATTGAATTAATAAAAAAAACATAGTATAATGTATATAAACATCTTTATACTCATATAAAAAATAGAAAAATAAATATTAATGATTAGTTATTGTAACACCCGTCGTTTAAAAAAATAAGGATTTCCAAAATTTTTTGCCTAACGGCGTCAAAGAAAGCGGAAGTAAACTTTAAAAGACCAAACCAAAAGAATCTGTTTGGTTCATTTATTATTTGGTGTTACTAGCCATATCATCAAAATAAGTTCAATTGGAAACCCATCGGTTACCCAACATTAAACAACCAATCACAATATCAATTCAAGACATAAACATCTTAACATAAAACAAATGTCTAAAATGAGCAGCCACTATGGGTAAACTATAGCCATCCTCAATTGCAATCTACCCATGCCTCGCACTTTAATCATCATCTAGCTCAAGCTTGCTAAACCTGAGGGAGCAACACGTTTCAAGAAACAAGTGTTAGCTAACGAATTAGCTAAGTAAGATAACACGTGGTTTATAAAGCATTTGTCCATTTAAAACTTTATAGAAAAGTCATTTGAATCGTTAAGGCACAAATCACATCATACATTACATCTCACATAACATATCATCACATTAAACATCTTCATATAGGATGGGTCATCCTAAATGTGCCTAGTCATCTTTTGCATCTTCACATATAACATCTAACATCTTTGTATTTGTGACATAAGTCACGCATCTCGTATAACATATACATCTTTGTAAGGGTGACATAAGTCACACCCGACTAGATGGACAAACCTTACGGATGTACATCAATGTCGTTAAGGAATGGCAAGCCAATACCGGAGTAATCCGTATGTTCAAGACGAATGGGGCGGGTCAGACCTCCCGTATTACTCTTCACATCTATGACCATGTTGCAAGGAGCCACCCGAGCAACCACATCTACGCACCCGCCGGGCAAGGGCAAGTACGGGTTAAGCTTAACACTTTCATCTAAATTACGAGCTCGATTTCACATCTCATATAGTTTAGGTGTTCATATTACCTAAACATTAACACATATACATCTTTAACGTTTGGTCCCTTAAACGTGCACGTGTCATGGAAACTTAATAAGTCTAGTGAACTAGATGAACAAGCCATACAATCATGCACATTTCACTAGTCATCAACATATATCACATTTCAATACATCTCAAGACATTACATAATATTTCATAGCATATCATTACATCTCATATTATTGGGACTGCATTTCAGGCCTCAATAGTCATTTACTAGCCCATATCACCTCCCGTGTAATCCCCGAATACCCATAAGCAATCAAGATATCAATTGGGAAGCTATTATATGAAACCATGTTTTTTGTTGAACCCACAGCGTGTCAAAGTAGTGTATCTTACCTCGAAGAAGCGCACACAAATGATAACTAAGGTTACCGTGCAAAGCAAGTATTCCCAACTACCTATAATGAACATAGGATCAATTAACGAGTATACACGAGGCTAAACCGGCCTACCGTCTATATACGTGTCGTATAATAGTCTCTTTTGACTACTTTCATCTATTGTAGACTACTTATTTGACTACTTTCATCTATTGTAGACTACTATACTCTTCTGTAGACTATTTGACTCATTTGTAGACTACTTGACTCTTTTTGTAGACTACTTTCATATCTTGTAGACTACTTTCATATTTTGACTACTTTCAGTTTTGTAGACTACTTTCATCTTTTGACTACTTTCATCTATTGTAGACTACTATACTCTTCTGTAGACTACTTGACTCTTTTTGTAGACTACTTTCATATCTTGTAGACTACTTTCATATCTTGTAGACTACTTTCATATCTTGTAGACTACTTTCATTCTTGTAGACTACTTTCATTCTTGTAGACTACTTTCATTCTTGTAGACTACTTTCATTCTTGTAGACTACTTTCTTCTTGTAGACTACTTTCTTTTGTAGACTACTATCACTCTTGTAGACTACTTGACTCTTTTTGTAGACTACTTTCATATCTTGTAGACTACTTTCATATTTTGACTACTTTCAGTTTTGTAGACTACTTTCATATCTGTAGACTACTTCATTTTGTAGACTACTTTCATATCTTGTAGACTACTTTCTTTTGTAGACTACTTTCATTCTTGTAGACTACTTTCTTTTGTAGACTACTTTCATTCTTGTAGACTACTTTCATTTTGTAGACTACTTTCTTCTTGTAGACTACTTTCATTCTTGTAGACTACTTTCTTCTTGTAGACTACTTTCATTCTTGTAGACTACTTTCTTCTTGTAGACTACTTTCATTCTTGTAGACTACTTTCTTCTTGTAGACTACTTTCATTCTTGTAGACTACTTTCTTTTGTAGACTACTTTCTTCTTGTAGACTACTTTCATTCTTGTAGACTACTTTCTTCTTGTAGACTACTTTCATTCTTGTAGACTACTTTCTTTTGTAGACTACTTTCATTCTTGTAGACTACTTTCTTTTGTAGACTACTTTCATTCTTGTAGACTACTTTCTTCTTGTAGACTACTTTCATTCTTGTAGACTACTTTCTTCTTGTAGACTACTTTCATTCTTGTAGACTACTTTCTTCTTGTAGACTACTTTCATTCTTGTAGACTACTTTCTTCTTGTAGACTACTTTCATTCTTGTAGACTACTTTCTTCTTGTAGACTACTTTCATTCTTGTAGACTACTTTCTTCTTGTAGACTACTTTCATTCTTGTAGACTACTTTCTTCTTGTAGACTACTTTCATTCTTGTAGACTACTTTCTTCTTGTAGACTACTTTCATTCTTGTAGACTACTTTCTTCTTGTAGACTACTTTCATTCTTGTAGACTACTTTCTTCTTGTAGACTACTTTCATTCTTGTAGACTACTTTCTTCTTGTAGACTACTTTCATTCTTGTAGACTACTTTCTTCTTGTAGACTACTTTCATTCTTGTAGACTACTTTCTTCTTGTAGACTACTTTCATTCTTGTAGACTACTTTCTTCTTGTAGACTACTTTCATTCTTGTAGACTACTTTCTTCTTGTAGACTACTTTCATTCTTGTAGACTACTTTCTTCTTGTAGACTACTTTCATTCTTGTAGACTACTTTCATTCTTGTAGACTACTTTCTTCTTGTAGACTACTTTCATTCTTGTAGACTACTTTCTTCTTGTAGACTACTTTCATTCTTGTAGACTACTTTCTTTTGTAGACTACTTTCATTCTTGTAGACTACTTTCTTCTTGTAGACTACTTTCATTCTTGTAGACTACTTTCTTCTTGTAGACTACTTTCATTCTTGTAGACTACTTTCTTCTTGTAGACTACTTTCATTCTTGTAGACTACTTTCTTCTTGTAGACTACTTTCATTCTTGTAGACTACTTTCTTCTTGTAGACTACTTTCATTCTTGTAGACTACTTTCTTCTTGTAGACTACTTTCATTCTTGTAGACTACTTTCTTCTTGTAGACTACTTTCATTCTTGTAGACTACTTTCTTTTGTAGACTACTTTCATTCTTGTAGACTACTTTCATTTTGTAGACTACTTTCTTCTTGTAGACTACTTTCATTCTTGTAGACTACTTTCTTCTTGTAGACTACTTTCATTCTTGTAGACTACTTTCTTTTGTAGACTACTTTCATTCTTGTAGACTACTTTCTTCTTGTAGACTACTTTCATTCTTGTAGACTACTTTCTTCTTGTAGACTACTTTCATTCTTGTAGACTACTTTCTTTTGTAGACTACTTTCATTCTTGTAGACTACTTTCATTCTTGTAGACTACTTTCATTTGTAGACTACTTTCATATATTGATTCATGGATTCATTACACACATTTTACAATTGTTTTGACACCCGAAATGACCTAAATCGACCAACAAACACATTTGAATCCCAATCAAACCTCTAGACCAGATGTAAACCCTATGTTGGTCATATTTAAACGTTAAAATGACATTAACAATGATTTCATACCTGTAGGAAATCTCTAGATACTAAATGATTGCAATAACAATCACCGATTGACTCGAAATCGTCAAATCTAACCACAAAATGATTGAAATCAACCATTACTCAATAGGTCCAGGTATGAACGAATTATATGGATGAAAATGAGTGATAATAAGCAAGTATTACCATCTATACCTTGGAGGATGATTAACGGATTGAATACGTGCATCGATTGATCATAAATCCACCCGAAATCGTAATAAACGCACTAGGATTGCTCAAGAGACCAAAGGGGCGGCTAGGGTTTGAATAAGAAGGAGAAGAAACTGATTTGTGATGGTAATTAGGGTCTAATTAACCCCTAATCCCGTTTTTAAGTTTCACCCTATGTCAAAACTAGTCCCTAGACTTCCTTATGACTCATATTAGGCTAAAATCACTTATTGGGAATACTTACAACACATTAAATACATCTTAAGTGTCTTAAACACATTAACATATAAATCATTAAGGCAGTAAAGCCTCACACATATGACACATTAAACACATATAGTCATTAAATCTCCTAGAGACTTAACGGACACGAAGTGTTGACTTCACGACTCAAGTCAACCGTTAATTAAAAGTTTGGGATGTTACAATTACCTCCCCCTTAAAAGGATTCTGTCCTGAGAATCATTTCGCCACTCATATATAAATAACTTATCCGTATCCTTAACTTTATCATTTCATTTCACGATTCCCTTGGGTTGTTCTTTAACTTAGCATAGCCAAACTCATTTAGCTTCTTACATAGTCCTTTCCACCTTTACTTTACCATTTCAACCGTTTTGTCATTTCTTTGGTTCAATCTTTAAATCAAACCAAGTAATTAACTCATTTCTTTAACCTTCATAAGTAGTACCCACATTACATTTGGCGAAGGCTATTCATTTGGCGATTAAGCCCCTCATACACGTATCCTTATTAACTTGCTACCATAACTCACATGATTCATTTGAACAAAGGGTCGACTCGCCATAACTTTATATGCATAACATATCCCTCCATGGAGTCTTATGGTTAGACCATAATATCCACTTTGTTCATAATAAGCTTTCTTTGCTCACCACAAAACATTTAGTCAATTTTGAGCTAATCAGAACACTTCTTTAACGATTCAAACTTTATGAACTATTATCTTCATGATCTTTGGCTCCACAACTTTCCTTTCAATAACATATCGTATCATGAAGTGACATCCAACGCCTATGGCATAACCATGGTTGCATATGAACACAACAATAATTCTCGATGCACCATCGCACAATCATATGATTTTCCTGAGTTTCTAAATCATTCTTTCTCTTCCCCCATCAATCTAGGAGTGATAGGCGTCATTTGAGTTCACCATTCCCTTCATACTTTGCCAAAACATCTTTGAAAATTATTTACACAACGGCCGTCTCGATTTGAAACATTCAACAATTAGCTTTCACACTTTAAGAGAACTTCTTTAACATACATCTTTTCTTTCATGTCCAATGAAACGGTGCAATAGTTCACCAAGAAATGAGCATTCTTGGACAACCTGCCTACTAATGGCTCCTATCATATCATTACCTTTAGCTTCCCACGCAACCTTGTCTCTTAGTCCATGATAACGTGACTCCTCACTTCCGTTAAAGGATCATTAAATAATTATTTTGTAAGAAAACTTTCGGTGTCTAATCTTGGATTTTAACCCAATCACACGTCGACATATAAGATTTACTACACCTTGTATCATAATAGGTCGTATCACATTTCAGGCGGCATCCAAATAAGCATGTCACCACGGTTCATAAGCCTCCTCAAGTACAACTTTTGGTTATTTCGTTCTCGGATACCGAAATCTTACTTTTAACTTATTACCTCATGATGGTTTATCTCGACTCTACTGACTATGCTCCAGTTCTACTACATTCTTTGTCCCAATGAACATTACCTTGAGCTGATTTGCCGTAGTCAAGCACTCACTATAACCTCGCAACCACGGACTTAGCTAATATATAGAACTTTGTTCCTTTCAACATTAAGCGTCAGCTGCTCCCTTAGCTTTTACTCACTTTTGACGAATTTAAAACTAAGCCTCTTCGAGTTGGAAATCGTAATAACGCTCTTTACGTAAACGTAATGTTCTTCATCATACTTAGAATAGGCACAATTTTCATTGATAGACGTAATGACTAAACGATCTAGAGAAAACTTTAGACTTGATTCCTTAAATTCATACACAACACGGGCTTTCGTTATCATGAAGGTATTTCTAGAAACTCAATAGGGTCATAGTGAAGGTAGAAATATCTTTGGCAGGACTTTCATCATCAACAAATGGTAGCAAAATCGTAAATCTATCTTACAGAAAGAAATACATCCCACAATAACAAACATTAACTTCTTCCTATAAGTGAGAACAAAACGGAAGGTGCGTTTGCATGAAAGTAGCACTAGTCACACATCAATTGAAGGTTCGACCTCGCGATTGCAACGAAACCGAGAACCTTATTAGAACGTCTCAAAACTACGAGTGGCCTTGACTTTAGAAATATAATCTTTGCCTTACATGAATAGATCACATAGGCGAGAAACATGATCAATTCGGAACCGAATGCTCCTGAAAACTTTTACTTCTTGTGCTTTAATAAACCATAAATAACTCCATCATCTTACCTCTTAACTTTTCTTAAGGGAAAACTCTTTTATCTTGAGAGGCAGTCATACATAAAATTTTGTACAAATATAAGATAAGATATCAACATCACCTTTACAATCATGCAATATAAGGAAGGATCTCTCCCTGTAGATACTTGTCCCAATCGTCACATATCGTCCCGAAGCGAAATCAAAACTAAACGAGTCGTAAATCCAAAACAGGCCAAAATATGCGCCGCATGGATGGTGCATGCGTCGCATATTTCAAAACTGGGCACATATGCGTCGCATGAAAGAAACATGCTCCGCATATTTCACCTATTTTGTCACAGAAAACACCAAGCGTTTGTGCAACACCAAATATGCGCCGCATGGAAGGTCCATGCGCCGCATATCGGGCTCCCTTCAGAAGACCCAATTTCAAAACTTGGCAGATATGCGCCGCATGGAAGGTTCATGCGCCGCATATCGGGCTCCCTTCAGAAGACCCAATTTCAAAACTTGGCAGATATGCGCCGCATGGATGGTGCATGCGTCGCATATTTCAAAACTGGGCACATATGCGTCGCATGAAAGAAACATGCTCCGCATATTTCACCTATTTTGTCACAGAAAACACCAAGCGTTTGTGCAACACCAAATATGCGCCGCATGGAAGGTCCATGCGCCGCATATCGGGCTCCCTTCAGAAGACCCAATTTCAAAACTTGGCAGATATGCGCCGCATGGAAGGTTCATGCGCCGCATATCGTCCAGTTCAACCAAGTACCCCATGCTTTAATCCTTTAAACAATTTCTTTCTCAAACTTCAAACCTTAATCCCAAGCACAACTTTAACACATCGCAGCTCGAATGTAGCCTCACATCATAACATAGTGTTCCTATAATGAAAGAGCTTCATGGTTAAAGGGTTCAATCAACCTTAGTGTTAGCTTCTTTACTTGCTTCAGCTTCATCATTCTTTATTCCGTTTATACGTGTTTACACTCCGCGTGGTTAAATATGATACCATTCAGTGATTCCATCGTTCTCATCTTCACTTCATTCGGATCAACACAAACACAGTCTCACAAACACACACATGTCGTGATACATTTACAATTACGTTCGCGACCGGAATTGTAACTGTATCTGTAACACCCTTCATTTAAAAATATGGGTTTCCAAAAATTTTCGCCTAACGGCGTTAAAAGAGAGCGAAAGCAAACTTTGAAAAACCAAACCAACTAAATCTGTTTGGTTTCTATATGCTTTGGTGTTACTAGTCATACCAGCAAAACAAGTTCAAATGAAAACCCATCGGTTGCCCAGCACAGAACAACCGACTACATAGCAATTTGAAATTCCGAAAATATCGAAACATAACAAATGTCTAATGAGGTGCAGCAACTATGGGTAGCTAAAGTCATCATCAAGCTATCTACCCACTCCACGCTCTTCATCCCTCATCTACTTCAATCGAGCTAAACCTGAGGGAACAACACAATTCAAGAAACAAGTGTTAGCTAATGAATTAGCTAAGTAAGATAACACCTCAGTATAAAGCTTTTGTCCATTTAAATCATCTCAACATATAGACAAGTCATTAAGGCACAACACACATTAAACACTTCATATCAACTACATATCAAATTAGGATGAACCACCCTAAATGTGCCTATTCTTCTTTTTACTTCACACACACAACTTCATTTCTGCATTTATTTACGAGCTCTATTTCACACTTCATATAGTTTAGGTGTACACACTTACCTAAACAAATACTACATATACTTCTTTTACGTTTGGGCCCTTAAACGTGCACGTGTCATGGCAACTTAGTAAGTCTAGTAAACTAGATGAACAAGCCGTACAATCATGCAATATAAGGAAGGATCTCTCCCTGTAGATACTTGTCCCAATCGTCACATATCGTCCCGAAGCGAAATCAAAACTAAACGAGTCGTAAATCCAAAACAGGCCAAAATATGCGCCGCATGGATGGTGCATGCGTCGCATATCGGGCTCCCTTCAGAAGACCCAATTTCAAAACTGGGCAGATATGCGCCGCATGGATGGTGCATGCGTCGCATATTTCAAAACTGGGCACATATGCGTCGCATGAAAGAAACATGCTCCGCATATTTCACCTATTTTGTCACAGAAAACACCAAGCGTTTGTGCAACACCAAATATGCGTCGCATGGAAGGTCCATGCGCCGCATATTTCACCTATTTTGTCACAGAAAACACCAAGCTTTTGTCCATTTAAAACATCTCAACATATAGACAAGTCATTAAGGCACAACACACATTAAACACTTCATATCAACTACATATCAAATTAGGATGAACCACCCTAAATGTGCCTATTCTTCTTTTTACTTCACACACACAACTTCATTTCTGCATTTATGTGCAACATAAGTCACACCCGGCTAGATGGACAAACCCCACACGGCTGTACATCAAGTGTCGTTAAGGAATGGCAAGCCAATCCCGAAGTAATCCGTATGTACAAGACAAGTGGGGCGGGTTAGACCTCCCGTATTACTCTTCTGCGTTTTTGACCATGTTGCAAGGAGCCACCCAAGCAACTACTACGTTCACGCACCCGCCGGGCAAGGGCAAGTACGGGTTAAGCTTAACACTTTCTGCATTTCATTTACGAGCTCGATTTCACACTTCATATAGTTTAGGTGTACACACTTACCTAAACAAATACTACATATACTTCTTTTACGTTTGGGCCCTTAAACGTGCACGTGTCATGGCAACTTAGTAAGTCTAGTAAACTAGATGAACAAGCCGTACAATCATGCACATTTTACACATCATCAACATAAACTACTTTTCAATACAACACAAGACACTACATATCACTTCATAACATAGTACTACATTACATTACAATGGGACTGCATTTCAGGTCGTTTATAGTCATCTACATAGCCCATATCACCTCCCGTGTAACCCCGAATACCCACAAGCATTTCAAGTTATCATTTGGGAAGTTATTATACGAAACCTTCTTTTATTGAACCCTCATCGTGTCAAAGTAGTGTATCTTACCTTGATACAGCTTACCAACAAGTTAAGAGTATCTAATAGTGCTTGTTACGTGCTCCCGACAACCTATAGTAAGTATAAGATCGTTCTATAAGCTAAACGAAACTCAAGTACCAAACTGGACCCTCTCATGCGCCGCATGAAATCTTCATGCGCCGCACAAAATAACCAAATTCATAGCAGAAACTTTGCAAAAATCTGAGCATTTGGCCTATGCGCCGCATAGATCCTCTATGCGCCGCATATCGGGCCCCTTCAGTAAATTAATTTACAAAACTCACCAGATATGCGCCGCATGGAAGTTTCATGCGCCGCATATCGGGCTTTTCCAGAAATCCATTTCTCAAAATTGGCATCTATGCGCCGCACAAAAGTCCTGTGCGCCGCATATAGCCTAGTTCGACCAAAATCCATCTTATCAAACCCTTTAATCGAATCCCAAACGAACATCAATCAATAATTCGACCTGGAGACATAAAATTAATCTTTTTGGAAACATTTTTACTGACTTTAATCCATCAATCAATACTTTAATCCTTTACATCATGAATCAATGATTCAATCACCCGTATAACATGAAATTGATAAACGTTTAATCATATAACCCAACCCAAACCCCATGGCCTGGATTGAATACTCAACTAAGACTCCAATAATCAGATTTCAAAGAGGATTATACCTATATTACCTGCACTTGATATAGGGGATTCAAGATCTAAGCAATACTTGATCGAAATGACACAAAAACGATTGGATCTAGGCTTGGAGAGGGAGGGGAATCGGCTAGGGCTTTTCTCACACACAAGTAGCAGCAGCTTTGTGACAATTAGGGCTGCCTAATTGTCCTCTTAACCCCTGGCCAGCCATTCTAAATCTTACACTTAGGCCCCTCCACTTCTAAACTTAACTTTTTTAGCTCAAACTTCTATCGAGAGTCTTAACACACTAACAAGCACATAACTACTTTACTTCACGATAACTACTTTCGTTAAAGGCTACATTAATCATTTCATTTTAACACACAAACATTAAATCACACAATCACACATAGAACCATTACACACAACAAACCTAACGTTAATTAACGGAAGGTCAAATAGTCAAACACGAAAAGTTTAGGATGTTTCAATTACCTCCCCCTTAAGAGGATCCCGTCCTCGGAATCTCATCAGAAGTGAACAATTCTGGATATTTCTCCTTCATTACAGATTCGGTTTCCCAAGTGAGACTTTCTCCATGGTTATGCTTCCATTTGATCAATACAAGATCAATCACTCTTCGGCGTAGCTTCTTTTGCTTCCTTCCGAGTATCGCTACTGGTTCATCAATCATTCTTTTCATTGGATCAATGCTTACATCCTCAATGGGAATCACACTCGATTCCTCCGCTAAACATCTCCTCAAGTAAGACACATGAAAGGTGTTGTGAATTCCATCCAATTCTGGAGGCAATTCCAACTGATATGCCAAGTCCTTGATGCGCTTCAAAATCTTGAAAGGTCCAATAAAACGTGGACTAAACTTTCCCTTCTTTCCAAAACGAATAACTCCTTTCCATGGTGAGACTTTCAGCATCACCATATCACCAACTTTAAATTCAACCGGTCTCCTCTTCTTGTCAGCATAGGTTTTCTGTCGTTCTCTTGCTACACGAAGAGCTTCTTTAGCAATATTAACTTTTTCAGCTGTGATTTCAATGATCTCGGGACCTGTAAATTGCTTCTCACCGGGCTCCAACCAACAACTTGGAGTCCTACATCTTCTACCATAAAGCATCTCAAAGGGTGGCATCCCAATACTCGCATGATAGCTATTATTATAAGCAAATTCAATCAATTTCAAGTGTTCATCCCATGCTCCACCATACTCTAATACACAAGCTCTCAACATGTCCTCCAATGTTTGTATGGTCCTTTCACTTTGCCCATCAGTTTGAGGGTGATAAGCGGTGCTCAAGTTCACTCTAGTACCTAATTCTCGCTGAAGACCCTTCCAAAAGTTAGACACAAATCTCGTGTCTCCGTCGGAAACAATGGATAAAGGAACACCATGCTTTGAGACTATCTCATCTACATATATCTTCGCCATCTTTGTCAATGGTACGTCTTGACGGGTCGCTAAAAAATGAGCACTTTTCGTCAATCTATCCACAATGACCCATACCATATCATTTCCCTTCGGAGTTCTAGGCAACTTGGTTACAAAATCCATAGTAGTATGATCCCATTTCCATTCCGGAATCTCCAATTGTTGCAACAATCCATATGACTTTTTGTGGTCAGCCTTTACACGAGCACAAGTCAAACATCTTTCAACAAAGTGAGCCACCTCTCCTTTAATATTCGGCCACCAATAAATAGGCTTCAAATCTGCATACATCTTAGTAGCACCGGGGTGAATTGAATATCTAGTTCTATGAGCTTCTTCAAGGATCAATTCTCGGTTACCATCAAGCAATGGTACCCAAATTCGACCCTTATACGTCCGGAATCCGCGGCTGTTCGTTTCCATCTCTAACCTCTTCTTCTTTCCAATGCTTTCCTTATCAATGTTATCCTTCATTAATGCCTTAACTTGTGCCTCCTTGATACGATCAAGTAATCCCGAATTTGCTTGTACCATCATACTCATCAATCTACAAGAAGAATTCTGCACCTTTCTACTTAATGCATCTGCCACTACATTAGCTTTACCGGGATGATATTTGATTTCACAATCATAATCTTTCAGAAGTTCCATTCATCTCCTTTGTCTCACATTCATTTCCTTCTGATTAAACACATATTGCAAACTTTTATGATCGGTGTACAAGGTACACTTAGTGCCATACAAATAATGCCTCCACAACTTCAAAGCAAACACTATAGCCGCAAACTCAAGATCGTGGGTTGGGTAGTTCTTTTCATGAGGCTTCAATTGACGGGATGCATAAGCAATAACCTTGTCCCTTTGCATAAGAACACAACCCAAACCAGAAATGGAAGCATCACTATAAACAACAAGATCATCGGTACTTTCGGGTAAGGCAAGGATAGGAGCTTCACACAACTTTGTCTTCAATGTTTGAAAAGGCTTTTCTTGTGCTTCAGCCCATACATACTTCACTCCCTTCTTTGTCAATTCAGTCATTGGCTTATCTATACGAGAGAAATCTTGGATGAACCTTCAGTAGTAACCAGCTAAACCAAGAAAACTCTTGATCTCTGTGGGAGTCTTTAGCTGCTCCCATTTAGAAACAGCTTCAATCTTTGGGGGATCGACTTTAATACCTTCAGAAGAGATGACATGTCCAAGGAATTGAACTTCTCGAAGCCAAAATTCACACTTAGAGAACTTTGCATACAACTTTTTCTCTCTAAGAACCTCAAGAACAACTCTTAAGTGCTCACGATGCTCGGCTTCAGACTTAGAATAAATCAGAATATCGTCAATAAAAACAATCACAAAATGATCTAAGAATGGGCGACATACCCGATTCATTAAATCCATAAATGCGGCTGGAGCATTTGTCAACCCAAACGGCATAACAAGGAACTCATAGTGTCCATATCGTGTACGAAAAGCTGTTTTTACCACATCCTCCTTTTTAACCTTCAATTGATGATAGCCGGACCGCAAATCTATTTTAGAGAAATAAGAAGCACCATGTAGTTGATCAAAGAGATCATCAATGCGCGGAAGAGGATACTTATTCTTAACCGTTCGCTTATTCAGCTCACGGTAGTCTATGCACATGCGCATAGAACCATCCTTCTTTTCGACAAAGAGAACCGGAGCTCCCCATGGCAAGGAACTAGGTTGTATGAAACCCTTGTCAAGTAGCTCTTGAAGCTGAGACATTAACTCCTTCATTTCTGTAGGAGCTAAACGATACGGTGCCTTTGCAACTGGAGTAGCACCGGGTACAAGATCAATCTGAAAAGTAACCTCTCGGTCGGGTGGAATACCGGGAAGATCATCCGGAAAGACGTCTGAAAATTCAGAAACTACATCAACATTAGCAATAGGAGACTTCTCTTTTCGTGCATCAATAACATAGGCAACAAAGTGGCTCTTATTCTGTCGAATGCACTTGAGAGCCTTCATCAAGTTAATGATCTTAATACCTCTTTTCTTCTTATCTCCATAGACCGAAACAACTTTACCATCCGGTGTAGAAAAACGAACTATCTTTTGCGAACACAAAATAGTAGCTTCATTTTGAGACAACCAATCCATACCTATCACTACATCAAAACCGGCTAAAGTGGTAGGCAATAGCTGGACCGGAAACAACCGATCTTCAATCTCAATAGTACAATCATCATAACCCTCACATATGTCACTAACAGTACCATTAGCAATCTCTACTTCTATAGAACAATCTAAAGGAGTAGTAACTCTTTCAAGCTTAAGAGCAAACAAGGTAGACACAAAAGACCTATTTGCACCCGAATCAAAAAGAACAGAAGCAGGTTTTGAATTAACAAGAAAAGTACCGCTTACTACCTCATCATTGTCCTTAGCAGCTTCCACCGTCATCTGAAGAGCTTGGACTCTTGTCTTTGGAGCAGCTGCCTTCTTTCCATCATTCTTCATCTGAGGACAATCAGCAATAAGATGGCCCGTTTCTTGACACTTATAGCAACGAATCTTATCCCTACAATCAGTTGCGACGTGCCCCGATCTACCACACTTATGACACCTCCGGGTCTTTTCAGAACATGGACCATCATGAAAAGACTTGCAAGTTGCACACCACGTACTACTCTTCTTCTTGTCCTTATCCCCATTCGAGTTAGAATTACCCCGGAACTTCTTATTAGAATTGGAAGACCAATTAGACCTTCTCTTGAACCCCGACTTCTTTTCATCAGCCTTCTCAACAACTTTTTCAGATTTGAGGTCATCATCCAACCTCTTAGACTCCTTTATCGCAGCAGACAATGTAGTGTGTTGCCTACAAAGGCCACGATAGCTAGCGGGGAGGCCATCACAATAAGCCTCAACCTGATCAACATCTCTACGAAACAAGTGACCAACAAACTTAAGCTTTTTCATAAATAAGTGAGCATACTCAGTTATGGCACCGGGCTTAGCGGTTAAAGCTCTGAAATCCTTCTCAACAACTTTTTCAGATTTGAGGTCATCATCCAACCTCTTAGACTCCTTTATCGCAGCAGACAATGTAGTGTGTTGCCTACAAAGGCCACGATAGCTAGCGGGGAGGCCATCACAATAAGCCTCAACCTGATCAACATCTCTACGAAACAAGTGACCAACAAACTTAAGCTTTTTCATAAATAAGTGAGCATACTCAGTTATGGCACCGGGCTTAGCGGTTAAAGCTCTGAATTCCTTCTCAATCAACCTCAATTCTCTAGTTCCAACATACTCTTCCAAGAACTTCTCCTTAAAGGTACCCCAAGGCATAGCAGCTAGCACCTCGGGAGTCAAAGAAACCGTAGCAGCCCTCCACCAATTACGAGCATTCTTCTTTAGCATACGAGAAGCACACAATACCTTCATATCCTCAGGACAATAACATGAAGCAAAGACAACCTCGATGTCATCCAACCATTCCATGGCAGCTACTGCATCTTGAGTACCATCAAAGTCTTTAGCACCACATTTCTGAAAACTCTCATACTTAAAGTTAGTGGTTCGAGGAGCAACCACAACACGAGGCTCCACCACATTTTCCACCCCGTTCACATCAGCAACCACATCCTCATGAGCAACCAATGACCTTACATTCGATGGCTCAGCCCGGTTTGAGCGGTTCGAATAGTTTCCATCTGAATGCTCATTCCGGTGCAAACTAGCATCCCTTTCTGCCCTCATTTGTGCTAACTCCTCTTCATTTCTCATCAAAAGAGATCGGATAGCTCTCAACTCTTCATGTAATTCAGCTTGATTAAGAACTTGTTCAATCACCGGGTTTGCCCTATCAATTTCCGACCTTGTGGGTTGTGCACCTGGAAGTGGCCTGCGGGGAGGCCATTGGTTAACACCATTTCCAGCCCCATTCCCATTAGGCGGAGCACCACTAGCATTAGTTCCATCCCGTTGACTATTAGCACGAGTATTTGCCATCTTTCTACAAGGCAATGATGACGGTTAGCAAGAGTTAAAGCGAGATTACAAAGATTAAGACCATACTTCAACTAAATTTCTGCATCATACAAAACATTCATGTCTTAACTTATACTCTCACACACTCCCCAACCCATCATAAAGCATCTCACTTTAAAGACTACACATCCTACTTAAGCCTATCATGTTCCTCATCAGTCTAAGTCCAAAATCCTACGGTCATGGTCGAATTTTGGTTCACTAAACCATTTCTCTGATACCAACATGTAACACCCTTCATTTAAAAATATGGGTTTCCAAATATTTTCGCCTGACGGCGTTAAAAGAGAGCGAAAGCAAACTTTGAAAAACCAAACCAACTAAATCTGTTTGGTTTCTTTATGCTTTGGTGTTACTAGTCATACCATCAAAACAAGTTCAAATGAAAACCCATCGGTTGCCCAGCACAAAACAACCGACTACATAGCAATTCGAAATTCTGAAAATATCGAAACATAACAAATGTCTAATGAGGTGCAGCAACTATGGGTAGCTAAAGTCATCATCAAGCTATCTACCCACTCCACGCTCTTCATCCCTCATCTACTTCAATCGAGCTAAACCTGAGGGAACAACACAATTCAAGAAACAAGTGTTAGCTAACGAATTAGCTAAGTAAGATAACACCTCAGTATAAAGCTTTTGTCCATTTAAAACATCTCAACATATAGACAAGTCATTAAGGCACAACACACATTAAACACTTCATATCAACTACATATCAAATTAGGATGAACCACCCTAAATGTGCCTATTCTTCTTTTTACTTCACACACACAACTTCATTTCTGCATTTATGTGCAACATAAGTCACACCCGACTAGATGGACAAACCCCACACGACTGCACATTAAGTGTCATTAAGGAATGGCAAGCCAATCCTGGAGTAATCCGTATGTACAAGACAAGTGGGGCGGGTCAGACCTCCCGTATTACTCTTCTGCGTTTTTGACCATGTTGCAAGGAGCCACCCAAGCAACCACTACGTTCACGCACCCGCCGGGCAAGGGCAAACACGGGTTAAGCTTAACACTTTCTACATTTCATTTACGAGCTATATTTCACACTTCATATAGTTTAGGTGTACACACTTACCTAAACAAATACTACATATACATCTTTTATGTTTGGGCCCTTAAACGTGCACGTGTCATGGCAACTTAGTAAGTCTAGTAAACTAGATGAACAAGCCGTACAATCATGCACATTTCACACATCATCAACATAAACTACTTTTCAATACAACAAAAGATACTACATATCACTTCATAACATAGTACTACATTACATTATAATGGGACTGCATTTCAGGTCGTTTATGGTCATCTACATAGCCCATATCACCTCCCATGTAACCCCGAATACCCACAAGCAATTCAAGTTATCATTTGGGAAGTTATTATACGAAACCTTCTTTTATTGAACCCTCAGCGTATCAAAGTAGTGTATCTTACCTTGATACAACTTACCAACAAGTTAAGAGTATCTAATAGTGCTTGTTACGTGCTCCCTACAACCTATAATAAGTATAAGATCGTTTTATAAGCTAAACGAAACTCAAGTACCAAACTGGACCCTCTCATGCGCCGCATGAAATCTTCATGCGCCGCACAAAATAACCAAATTCATAGCAGAAACTTTGCAAAAATCTGAGCATTTGGCCTATGCGCCGCATAGATCCTCTATGCGCCGCATATCGGGCCCCTTCAGTAAATTAATTTACAAAACTCACCAGATATGCGCCGCATGGAAGTTTCATGCGCCGCATATCGGGCCCCTTCAGTAAATTAATTTACAAAACTCACCAGATATGCGCCGCATGGAAATTTCATGCGCCGCACAAAAGTCCTGTGCGCCGCATATAGCCTAGTTCGACCAAAATCCATCTTATCAAACCCTTTAATCGAATCCCAAACGAACATCAATCAATAATTCGACCTGGAGACATAAAATTAATCTTTTTGGAAACATTTTTACTGACTTTAATCCATCAATCAATACTTTAATCCTTTACATCATGAATCAATGATTCAATCACCCGTATAACATGAAATTGATAAACGTTTAATCATATAACCCAACCCAAATCTCATGGCCTGGATTGAATACTCAACTAAGACTCCAATAATCAGATTTCAAAGAGGATTATACCTATATTACCTGCACTTGATATAGGGGATTCAAGATCTAAGCAATACTTGATCGAAATGACACAAAAACGATTGGATCTAGGCTTGGAGAGGGAGGGGAATCGGCTAGGGCTTTTCTCACACACAAGTAGCAGCAGCTTTGTGACAATTAGGGCTGCCTAATTGTCCTCTTAACCCCTGGCCAGCCATTCTAAATCTTACACTTAGGCCCCTTCACTTCTAAATTTAGCTTCTTTAGCTCAAACTTCTATCGGGAGTCTTAATACATTAACAAGCACATAACTACTTTACTTCACGATAACTACTTTCGTTAAAGGCTACATTAATCATTTCATTTTAACACACAAGCATTAAATCACACAATCACACATAGAACAATTACACACAACAAACCTAACGTTAATTAACGGAAGGTCAAATAGTCAAACACGAAAAGTTTGGGATGTTACAGTATCCTTCCATACGTGTGCCTGGTAACCCTTCTATGCATCACCTACTTATAACCCTTCAAGTATCTAGCATTAACTCTACTCGTCAAACTCCAAGTCCATGTCTTTTAAGCCTATGGGCTCCACATCACAATACAACACCTCATAGAGATCTTACCAACTTCATTACTTTCTACTCCGGTCAACACAAACATGGCCATACAAACACGCTCGCGTCGTGATACGCTTGCAATTATGTTCCAGACCATAATTGTAATTATATCACTTCACATGCATGTTAATTAAAACATTTGTGTATCACATTCTTTCACCAATTCCATTCACACAATCCTTATCGTCCATACAATAACTCATTTCCGTTGCGGTCCTTGTCACTAACCTCGTGGGTTGGACACCATTGACGGAACACCATTTCACCTATGCCCACAATTTCCATTCATTTCAACCACTTTACACATAAATTACAGTGCACCTCGGGGACCGTCTATCGTAGCAATAGAATAATTAGCGACGGAGAAGCGAGAAACGGGAGAACAAAGGCTAAAATACACATTCACATATCAATAAACAATCATCACATAGCCTTAATCCTACACTCTCACTGAATTCCAAACCCGTCCTAAAGCATTTCATCTCAAAGGCTAAGCATACCTACTTAAGCCTACTTGTCTGCTATCGGTTTAAGTCCAATTCCTATGGCAAACCTATAGTCGTTGGTTCACTTAAACCATTGCTCTGATACCAACTTGTAACACCCGTCGTTTAAAAAAATAAGGATTTCCAAAAAATTTCGCCTAACGGCGTCAAAGAAAGCGGAAGTAAACTTTAAAAGACCAAACCAAAAGAATCTGTTTGGTTCATTTATTATTTGGTGTTACTAGCCATATCATCAAAATAAGTTCAATTGGAAACCCATCGGTTGCCCAACATTAAACAACCGATCACAAATATCAATTCAAGACATAAACATCTTAACATAAAACAAATGTCTAAAATGAGCAGCCACTATGGGTAAACTATAGCCATCCTCAAATGCAATCTACCCATGCCTCGCACTTTAATCATCATCTAGCTCAAGCTTGCTAAACCTGAGGGAGCAACACGTTTCAAGAAACAAGTGTTAGCTAACGAATTAGCTAAGTAAGATAACACGTGGTTTATAAATCATTTGTCCATTTAAAACTTTATAGAAAAGTCATTTGAATCGTTAAGGCACAAATCACATCATACATTACATCTCACATAACATATCATCACATTAAACATCTTCATATAGGATGGGTCATCCTAAATGTGCCTAGTCATCTTTTGCATCTTCACATATAACATCTAACATCTTTGTATTTGTGACATAAGTCACGCATCTCGTATAACATATACATCATTGTAAGGGTGACATAAGTCACACCCGACTAGATGGACAAACCTTATGGCTGTACATCAATGTCGTTAAGGAATGGCAAGCCAATCCCGGAGTAATCCGTATGTTCAAGACAAATGGGGCGGGTTAGACCTCCCGTATTACTCTTCACATCTATGACCATGTTGCAAGGAGCCACCCGAGCAACCACATCTACGCATCCGCCGGGCAAGAGCAAGTACGGGTTAAGCTTAACACTTTCATCTAAATTACGAGCTCGATTTCACATCTCATATAGTTTAGGTGTTCATATTACCTAAACATTAACACATATACATCTTTAACGTTTGGGCCCTTAAACGTGCACATGTCATGGCAACTTAATAAGTCTAGTGAACTAGATGAACAAGCCATACAATCATGCACATTTCACTAGTCATCAACATATATCACATTTCAATACATCTCAAGACATTACATAACATTTCATAGCATATCATTACATCTCATATTATTGGGACTGCATTTCAGGCCTCAATAGTCATTTACATAGCCCATATCACCTCCCGTGTAATCCCCGAATACCTATAAGCAATCAAGATATCAATTGGAAAGTTATTATATGAAACCATGTTTTTTTTGAACCCTCGGCGTGTCAAAGTAGTGTATCTTACCTCGAAGAAGCGCACACAAATGATAACTAAGATTACCGTGCAAAGCAAGTTTTCCCAACTACCTATAATGAACATAGGATCAATTAACGAGTATACACGAGGCTAAACCGGCCTACCGTCTATATACGTGTCGTATAATAGTCTCTTTTGACTACTTTCATCTATTGTAGACTACTATACTCTTCTGTAGACTACTTGGCTCTTTTTGTAGACTACTTTCATATTTTGACTACTTTCAGTTTTGTAGACTACTTTTGGTATACATGACGACCAAATGAGAGAAAACTCAGTTCTTAACAAATGTATAGGACTCAAAGAGATTTTCAGAAATGTAAGGTTTGACTCTTGAAGAGCTCTAATGAACAAGTTATGACATTTTCAAAACAGGCGTGCACAACTTGCCTGAAATCCGACTACTATTGAAAATCAACATTTTTTGCCTATCTCTGAGCAAAATCAAAAGAAACTTTGTTCGTCGAATTTATAAGACACACAGAGCTTTTCAAAAATGTAAGATTCATCTCCTAACTCATTATTATAAAGGAGATACGATTTTTGCAATATGATTGAATTTTCAGACCTTATAAACACTTTGTTTTACGAAAAATCTCGACCATCAAACATCCATGGAAACTAACCATGACACCTACAATTCATATACACCCAAAATATGATTCAATTGACACTATGAAATCATATATTGATTCATGGATTCATTACACACATTTTACAATTGTTTTGACACCCGAAATGACCTAAATCGACCAACAAACGCATTTGAATCCCAATCAAACCTCTAGACCAGGTGTGAACCCTATGTTGGTCATATTTAAACATTAAAATGACATTAACAATGATTTCATACCTGTAGGAAATCTCTAGATACTAAATGATTGCAATAACAATCACCAATTGACTCGAAATCGTCAAATCTAACCACAAAACGATTGAAATCAACCATTACTCAATAGGTCCAGGTATGAACGAATTATATGGATGAAAATGAGTGATAATAAGCAAGTATTACCATCTATACCTTGGAGGATGATTAACGGATTGAATACGTGCATCGATTGATCATAAATCCACCTGAAATCGTAATAAACGCACTAGGATTGCTCAAGAGACCAAAGGGGCGGCTAGGGTTTGAATAAGAAGGAGAAGAAACTGATTTGTGATGGTAATTAAGGTCTAATTAACCCCTAATCCCGTTTTTAAGTTTCACCCTATGTCAAAACTAGTCCCTAGACTTCCTTATGACTCATATTAGGCTAAAATCACCTATTGGGAATACTTACAACACATTAAACACATCTTAAGTGTCTTAAACACATTAACATATAAATCATTAAGGCAGTAAAGCCTCACACATATGACACATTAAACACATATAGTCATTAAATCTCCTAGAGACTTAACGGACACGAAGTGTTGACTTCACGACTCAAGTCAACCGTTAATAAAAAGTTTGGGATGTTACAGTTATATAGAGAGAGTACTTCCCATCATAGCTCAGTGGTTGAGCACCAGCTTTACATATTGGAGGTCTCGAGTTTGAGACATGGGAAAGACATTTAAAGGTATTTCACAAATAAAGTCTTCCAGTGAAGCAGGTTTGAATCCTGCAGAGGGAGCAGAATTTTACCCCAATTAAATGTCGTGTCTTCGGGCGGTTTAGTTGGGGGTTTCTCCTCCTACTAGGTATTGAGGGTGAAGGCTCTCTAGCGCGGACCCGGTTAAGACAACGTAAGCTAGATCCCCTGTTGCGAGCAAATGATCCACACCTTTCAAAAAAAAAATATATATATAGAGAAATTTTTTTTTTTATTAATTAATGATGATTAGGATTAATATAAATGACATGGATACACACATGACAACTTAAAATTAGGAAATTAATGGGAAAATGACAACTAATACAAAATTCTACATGACATGCTCTCACAAATGTCAACTAAGCAAAAATATATCCTCTCTTAGTTTTATAAAGAGATAGTATTAAAGTTCTTAAATCGAGTGAATAATTTTATTAAAATAAGTATCAATATAGTTAATTACAAAACGAGCTCTAACTCTTTTTCAAGCCAAACTTGAGTATTAATGTAGAAGATTCATATATTTAAATAATATATGTCGTGTTTCCCTTAAATATGTAAAACCACTATTATAACCACACAAGAAACCAATGAGCAGATAAGAAATAAGATAAAATGGAAATCTCCAAGTATCAAGTTGCCAAAAACAAGCACCCAATTGCAGATTCACAAATACAGTAATACTCGAAGCTAGCTAGAGCCATACTCCATTCCATCCACCAAGTTCTATAGCTAGCCAACCAACATATTTACGAAGTTTTGAACATAAGACATCTTCTTGCTAACTATTAAATAATTACCTTCATACGGGATGGGTCGATGGGTATCCAATTGTGATACCGGGGCTAGGGTTCCCCCCATTTCCTTTTTTTATTAAATAATTACCTTGGCGAGGATTTACATATAACTATTATTGTTATAAAAATATCCATAGATGCTATTATGTTCAATTGTTCATATATTATTATTAGTATTAAATAGACTTAAATATACTGATTTCTTCTTATTTTTTTATGTATTGATGATCCACCTTATATATATATGGCTTGACATAACTTTTAATAACACATGCAGGTAAAATATAGAGATGAAAGTAATATCTAGATGACAGTAATATCGATTAAAAAAACAACTGCTAGAACTAATACCACAAATACATTTAAGGTTATTTTCTTTAATTTATTAAGAATATAAGTACTCAAAGTAATTAAATCTTTCAAAAGTAGTAAAATAAATACGTTTCCATTAGACTTAATTAAGTACTGATGGCTGCCCTCAGATTGACTGTGCTGGTGACGTGGTCGATCTCTACCAGACGATGAAGAGGCATGCCGTTGAGTCCAATCACCACTGCTGTTCAAAAAAAATAATTAAGTACTGATGGCCTATAAAAATGGTTAATGATACAAAATAGCAAATTAATATGTTTCATGTGAAAGTGATCGATAGGACTAGGAGAGATCGATGACGCGGATAGCTACAGTTCTTTTAATCAATATGATGTGGCTAATTAGTTAAGTGGTTAGTTGTATCTTTACATATGATTAAACAACATATAAACATTGATGACAAGTTGTTTAGCGAAATTTCGTTATAAGGAATGGTCTCATTATCGATCATACATTTTATAATAAGATAGAAATAGAAAAAGAAGATAACAATGATTATTATGTATGTATAAACCAACCAAAGTTTTAAAGAAAAAAGTGTGAAAATGTTTGAAATAAAAAACTTTTAGCCACAAAAAATGAAAGTTTATCGCTTAAAAAGGTGTCACCTGATATTATTATTAGAATCTGTTCAAATTAAAAATACTATAATCTACACCTACTTTTAAAATTCATTGGGTATATATATATATATAAGGTGACTTTCCGGTAAGAACATGTTGAAAATAAGAACAATGAAAACAATTTCTGATCATTGGATGAAAAAAAGTAAGGGCTAAGATGATTAAGGGTATTTTTAAAATATCTAATGGAATTAATGGTGAACAGTGGCGGAGCCACTTTGAACTGAGAGTGGGCCAAGGCCCATCCTAAGTATACTAGTGACATACATATATTATACATAGTCTGCTGGATTTTAATCTATCTTTACCATTTTGGCCCATCTCATATAAGAAGTTTCAATTTTCAAAAAACAAGTTAGTCAAATGTTTGGTCATCTTATAGCTGTAAAAGTATTTTTTTTTTAAGGAAATCTCGAAAATAACAAAAACTAAAAGGTAAAAACATCCTATGGTACGTATATCTATCATTTTTATGAACAATTGATTTTATTTCTGACATTAACTCGTTATTTATAATATACTAAAAAGCTATATGAATGTACAAGTGCCTTATGCATATAATGTACAAGTTGTCATAGCACATAATAAATTTTACCATTTTTCATTTTAACCCCCTAAACTTTCTATCTTATAACTTTTGCCACACATCAAAGTTTTCGTTTTTATTTTCTTGATACTAAATTTTTGGGTTCTCATGCTTTCATCAAATAACTTTCACTTGGTTACGATTTTACTTTTAAACATTTGGTTTTGACTATTTTTATCCGTCTTTTTATATATATATATAACATTTTTAATATATAATAACTTTCATTATCGTTACGTCTTACGTTCATATAACATAAAAAGCATTAATATAGTTATTGTTTATGTTTTTATACAAAAAGTCTATACACATTTACAAGTCCTTTATGCCTGAAATGTACACGTCCTTATAGCATATAATAATTTTTACCAATTTTTTCTATCTTTTAACTTTTGCCCTGCATCAAAGTTTTCATTTTCGTGACACTAAACTTTTGGATTTTCATCAGACAACTTCACACAGTTACGGATTTACTTTTAAACATTTGGTTTTGACTATTTTTATCCGTCTTTTTATATATATATATAACGTTTTTAATATATAATAACTTTTATCATCATTACGTCTTACGTTTATATAATATTTAAAACATTAATATAGTTATTGTTTATGTTTTTATACATCTTATTACTCTTTTACATTTTTTAATATTATTGATATATGTTTAATTATCTTTTTAAAATTTTAAGTTCGAATGTTTGACATAAGTCCAAAACGTTGTCGTATAAAAAGAGTACTCCGCGACAATGTGCGGGTACAATAACTAGTTATTAACTAATGATTAATATAACTAATAATTTTTCATTATCTTCAATACTTTATATAGCCTATTGTAAGGATGTCATTGGTTTTGCTAATTGTTTGTATTGCATCATTCTATTATTGTATACTAGGAAATTTCCGGCTCCGCGTTGCGGGGCATCATTTGTCGTGCTGAAATGATTGTGATATTTAGTATAGTTGCGTTGAATTGACAAACATTCTTTTATGTATAGGTTTGTTTAAAAGTTATTATATCAAATATATATTTATTTAAGGACAAAACCACGATAGTTTCCGTCTGCGTGTTGCGCGGTTTCAATCAGGTCGATTACTTTTTGTTATTGATGATTTATGTTTGCTAAAAACTTTGACATATAAAATATAAACTTATTCAAAGACAATACCACAAAAAAAAAAGTTTTTAATATATTGTTTGGAAACCTTAAAACGATTATGTTGTGTTATTGATGATGTGTCGCTATATATGTTTGTTAAGATTTTTTGACATATGAAATAGATATTTATTCAAAAGCAATACCACAAAAAAATAGTTTTCATATACTATTTGAAAACCCAAAAGAAAAAAAATATGTAAGATACCAAGAAGTAACCCGTAATTTTAAACCTGAAAGGGATCCAATGTGGTAAAATCTGAATATTGTTACAAAAAAAAGAATAAACGTTTTCAATATAACTATTTGAAAACCCGAAAGGAAAAACATATGCAAAAAACCAAGAAGTAACTCGTATTATAAAACCCGAACGGGATGCGGTTTGCCAAAATCCAAATAATGGTACGGGTTATAGCATGGACGAATAGTAACTCGCCACGCAGGCGAGTTACTATTCACAACCATTTCATTTATTATAGTATATACAAGAATTTTAACCCGGGCGTTGCCACGGGAGACATATCGCCGCCGCATCATGCAAACATACATCTAGCATTACCCAAAAGTTTGGACACTTAAAGTTTACTATAAGAAGTAGAAAGTAATGGATATATAAAGTTGAAAAAACCGAGAGGTCGATGGTAAAAGTTACTCGCCACGCAGGCGAGTTACTATTCACAACCATTTCATTTATTATAGTATATACAAGAATTTTAACCCGGGCGTTGCCACGGGAGACATATCGCCGCCGCATCATGCAAACATACATCTAGCATTACCCAAAAGTTTGGACACTTAAAGTTTACTATAAGAAGTAGAAAGTAATGGATATATAAAGTTGAAAAAACCGAGAGGTCGATAGTAAAAGTTAGAAACCTTATAATAAGAGAAAAAAAAGTAAAAATAAAGATTTGATGATTAAAGTTAAAAACCCAAAAGTCAATTGGTAAAAAGTAAAAACTTTGTTATGTAAGTTTGTATAAAAATGTTAGACTAAAGTTAAAAAAACCTAAAAGTTAAGTGGTAAAAATAAGAAAATTTAAAAGTTAAAAAAAAAAAAAAACAGAAAAAGACAAAATAGCTGACGTCAGCGTGGTACTGTAGCTACGCGCCGTACTGTAGACACGCGCCATGTGAAATGTTATATATATTAATGACGAGTTACTATTCACAAATTTCATTTATTATAAGTATAATATAATATAATATAATATAATATAATTTTTATTTGGAACTCCTTTAGAGTATTTCAACTTGTATATGTCTAACACGCGTTTATGTAATGTAGCTATATATTTTTAAAGTATAAAGTAGATTGTCTTTCACAAAACAAAAGTTAAAAACAAATGTTGTTTTACTACAATATAGATTGCTTTATATTATTTAAGACAAAGTATCAAAATAAGCTATATTATGCATACTTTTTAGACCGTTTTTACTTCTTTTTTGTAGCTAATAACATGTTTTTCCTGAAAAAAATATGGTTGACTTATTAACTGTTTTCATTCTTTGTAAAGGTTGTAACTAGGTTTGTTATAATGATTTTGTTCAACTACTGTTGCTAAAGCAGCTCAAAGGGCTTTCTCGTCTTGGTATTATTTTGCAGTTCTATTACTCAGTATATTATATTGTCGTTATTTGTTAGCGATATGTCTTATTAACTAAATGATATTGCGTCATCACCATTGTTCGAGTAGTGTTCACAGAAAAACGAGAATTTGGCCCTTCCTAAGTCAAATTTCTGGCTTCGCCACTGATGGTGAATATGTCTTTTTACATATATTTTAAAGGACATAATAGTAACTGAAAATAAGAAAAAGAAAATCAAAAAATAAATAAATATGCATACCGAGATAAAACCACGTTCATGGCAGTTTTCAATTTGCAAAAGAAGTTACACACTCCACCACGTTCATGGTTTTATTGTTGTAAGCTAAAAGTTGGAAGAATATTTATATAAAATACAGATCTATCAAACCTCTTGCAGATTCATAAGTAATTTACTCACTTATTATTGTATAATAGTATAACTACTAGATTTTAAACCCGTGTCCAACCCTGGACATGGGTTTACAATATTATCAATATTAGATCTTCATACATTTAAATCATAAAAGTTTATAATTTTAAAGATATACGGTTCTAAGTGTTATACTAATATAATAATATATTTGCAAAAGGTGTAAATTATTGAGACTTTTTCTACAATTAATATAAATACTAATATAATAATATATTTGGATAATGATTATTAGGATTTTTAATTTATAGTTAATCTAAATAATGACATAAGCGAGAGTCAATTTGATGAGCGATTTGATTGGTTAATAAGTCTTTAGTTCAACTGTCTTATAGTATATATTAAGATTATATCTCCTCTTTGGAGAATGTCTGATGGAAAATTCTTAGTAAAGGGAGAGAAAATGCATCCTACTTGGAGAATAAAAATGAGGAGAACCCTATAAACAACCCATTGAGAAACTCAAGTATCGAAATTTAACATTAAAAATTCATGATTTCTTTATATAGTTTGTTTGGATTACTATATAGTAGTTGTAAGTAAAAAAGATGGCTAGTGCATCCACTTTCGAGTTAAAAATGCATCCCCGTTATACAGGTATTGAACTTTAACATTAAAAATGCATCCTCTTTGTATAAAAATTCTGCATCCATTTTTTAGATGACATGTGCATCCAACGTCTAGTTATGCATCCACATTTAAGAGAAGTTTTGCATCTTCTTTTAATTTATAGCTGGGTCGTGCATTGATTTTTTAAGAAGATTTGTGGATCCATTTAATAGACGAGTTATGCATCCTTTTTATATAAGAGTTGTGCATCCATTTGTTTAAGATGACTTGTGCATCCAAGGAACTATGCATCCAAATTATAGAGGATGAATTGAATGTATACATATCGAAGGAAATCATTAGATATACAGATGTTGAATAAAAATACCGAAAAGTGAATGATAATGAAATCAAGTAATCCTTAAACACTTATTACACCTACTTTTAAGAAAATAAAAGTCGAACGGGACAATAAATAAGAAAACTAGACAGGCTTTGAGATTTAACATTAAAATATGGAACATGTAATTGGTATATAATAATCTAAGTGATTAAGACGTTCTAATATCAAATTAAATTTGAAAATGAAGTTAATTTTAATGAATTAACAACTGCTTGATAAAAAAAAATATAAATTAAATGTATTTTTGAATTGTCTAAATTATCCTTTTTGATGGATGGTGATGTGAAAGTTTGCAATTGGTTCTCACATGGTGTGTATTTTTATGTAGGGATGTATTGGATGGGCATATATATATATATATATATATATATATATATATATATATATATATATATATATATATATATATATATATATATATATATATATATATATATATATATATATATATATATATATATATATATATATATATATATATATATATATATATATATATATATATATATATATATATATATATATATATATATATATATATATATATATATATATATATATATATATATATATATATATATATATATATATATATATATATATATATATATATATATATATATATATATATATATATATATATATATATATATATATATATATATATATATATATATATATATATATATATATATATATATATATATATATATATATATATATATATATATATATATATATATATATATATATATATATATATATATATATATATATATATATATATATATATATATATATATATATATATATATATATATATATATATATATATATATATATATATATATATATATATATATATATATATATATATATATATATATATATATATATATATATATATATATATATATATATATATATATATATATATATATATATATATATATATATATATATATATATATATATATATATATATATATATATATATATATATATATATATATATATATATATATATATATATATATATATATATATATATATATATATATATATATATATATATATATATATATATATATATATATATATATATATATATATATATATATATATATATATATATATATATATATATATATATATATATATATATATATATATATATATATATATATATATATATATATATATATATATATATATATATATATATATATATATATATATATATATATATATATATATATATATATATATATATATATATATATATATATATATATATATATATATATATATATATATATATATATATATATATATATATATATATATATATATATATATATATATATATATATATATATATATATATATATATATATATATATATATATATATATATATATATATATATATATATATATATATATATATATATATATATATATATATATATATATATATATATATATATATATATATATATATATATATATATATATATATATATATATATATATATATATATATATATATATATATATATATATATATATATATATATATATATATATATATATATATATATATATATATATATATATATATATATATATATATATATATATATATATATATATATATATATATATATATATATATATATATATATATATATATATATATATATATATATATATATATATATATATATATATATATATATATATATATATATATATATATATATATATATATATATATATATATATATATATATATATATAAATTTTATTTGAATTTATATAGTTATCATATATAGATAATATATACTAGACAAGTCTCACATTATATATATTACTTTTTTTCAACTGATTTTTATTTTTACTATAATTACTATATGGAGTGAAGGAGTTACTCACTTTGAGCATCAAGTTTTCTTTTCATTTGATTTAGATGTAGCAACTTTTTTTAATTATCTTCATTTTCATAATTATTTGAATATCACATTTTAGATAATATTAAAAAAAAATTATATTTATTATTTTATAATGACGGATATGTTATGATTCGTTTAACATTGTTCGTCTCATAAGTTTTTCTAATTAACATCATTTTTACGGGGTTTTTTTAATACAACGTTTAAAAAAATAACGGATATTTTAACACCGGTTATTTTGATATGATTGTAATACTCTGATCCGTACTAAATAGTATGAGATGTATATGTCGGTTTTCATGATCATATATAGTTTAGTGACACACAATTTTATACTTCTTCAAAAATTGAATTAAAAAGATGTTATATGTGGTTGTTATATTATTGTTTATGTACGGTAAATGCATTCAACAATAATGTTGTATAATTTGTTGCTTACAAAGCGCAGAATAATTTACTTGTGCATATAATAAAGTAATGCATGATATTTAATTAAATAGTTAAACTAGACACTGTAGGAACATAATTTTTGCAATAAGACTAAAGAAGGCACCTACGTGGTTAGGTTTGAAACATGTGGATTAAAGAGCACAGTTGTCTCATATCTAAACGTGTTATTAATGTTACCATGCTACCATTTGACTTGCATTCAACACTCCAAATCTCCATTTAATTCTTTGTTGTTTATTCCCATCGTACGTGGTTTTACTTTTCAATAACAATATAAGCTTAGTCATTTAAAATTTGGACTTAGTAATATCTGGGTTAATATTTACTCCGTATTATATTTTCTTCATAGTTTTAGAGAATGTAAGAATATAAAAAAAAAAGTATTCACCAGTGTTAAAAAACTCAAGTAATTAGAACAGTTTGCAGGTTATCACTTTTGAATATTGTACGTCAAAACTTACTTGCCATTTGCAAACAGCAGCATGCTTGTTAATAACATTTTAATTGGCTTGTCTACGGCTGAGATATACTCGTAATTCTTGTCTAAATTTTCAACGCACCATCAAATTGGCAATCACAAAAGTCATTCACATTTTATTATTTTTGTAAACTAGTATAATTCGAGCCCCGCGTTGCGGACCTCAATTTTCGTTTTGAAATGGTTGTGTTGTTTTAAAGTACTTGTGTTGAACCTCTAACCGCCTAATTAAAAATCATTCTGTCATAGATAAGTTTGTTTCAAATATATATATATATAATATATATGGTCATATATATTTGTTTCAAATATATATATATATTTAATGGCAAAACCACATTAGCTTCCATCTGAGTGTTGTGGAGTGTCAATTATGGTGATTACATTTTGTTACTTATGATGTGTCACTATATATGTTAGCTTAAAACTTTTACCATATGAAATATTTATTTAAAGCAATACCACAAACGCATCTAAAAATTTATAGTATCGAATACATATAATTAATATGTACAAAGAAAAAAGTGGAAGGAAAGTTTTCAATATATTAGTTGAAACCACAAAGAAGAAAGTGTGCAAATAAGGGTACATAACGTTATAAAAGTTCAATATATTAGTTGAAACCACAAAGAAGAAAGTGTGCAAATAAGGGTACATAACGTTATAAAAAAGTTGCAATATATTGTTTGGAAACTCAAAAACGAAAAAAAGTGTGAAAAAGCAATAATTAACCCGTAATAGATGCCCAAACGGGATACGATGTGGCAAAATCCGAATAATGGTGATGGTACGGGATATAAGCATAAAATAGTTGCAATATATTGTTTGAGAACCCAAAAGGAAAAAGAGTGTGCAAAAAACCAATAAGTAACCCGTAATAAAAAAATCGGACGGGATGCGATTTGGCAAAATTGTACGGAATATTACGTGGACGAATAGTAACTCGCCAACGTGCGAGTTACTATTCATTTTGCCATTTCCTTTAATATTATATATATAATGTATATATTATATATATATAATATATATATATATATAGGAGAGAGATCAAATAAGAAGGTATGTTAAGGGAGAGAAGGTCCTATGAACCAATCAGAACGTGACATGTGGCTTTTAAAAAAAACGCGGTGGCATTTTTGTAAATAATTTGACTTCAAACCCAAGCTGACCCAACCCACCCCAAGCTGACCTCCCAAGCTGACCCAATCTCAAGCTGACCCAACCCCAAGCTGACCGCCCAAGCTTTTGTGAAGCTTGGTCAGCCTGGGTTCTGGGTCAGCTTGGGTTCTGGGTCAGCTTGGGTTCTGATCAGCTTGGTTGGTCAGCTTGGTCAGCTTGGTTGGGTCAGCTTGGTCAGCCTGGGTTCTGGGTCAGCTTGGTCAGCCTGGGTTCTGGGTCAGCTTGGTTGGTCAGCTTGGTCAGCCTGGGTTCTGGGTCAGCTTGGTCAGCCTGGGTTCTGGGTCAGCTTGGTCAGCCTGGGTTCTAGGTCAGCTTGGTCAGCTTGGTTGGTCAGCTTGGTCAGCTGGGTTCTGGGTCAGCTTGGTTGGTCAGCTTGGTCAGCCTGGGTTCTGGATCAGCTTGGTCAGCTTGGTCAGCCTGGGTTCTGGGTCAGCTTGGGTTCTACATTTGTGTAGATTAATCTACATTTGTGTAGATTATGTGTAGATTGTGTCAAGCTGACCCAACCTGACCCAGACCCCAAGCTGACCCAACCCAACCCCAACCTGACCCAAGCTGACCCAGAACCCAAGCTGACCCAACCCCAAGCTGACCCAACCTGACCCAAAACCCATAATCTACATTTGTGTAGATTAATTTACATTTGTGTAGATTATGTGTAGATTGTGTCAAGCTGACCCAACCCAAGCTAACCAAGCTGACCCAACCTGACCCAGAACCCAAGCTGACCCAACCCAACCCCAAGCTGACCACCACAGCTGACCCAACTGACCCCAAGCTGACCCAACCTGACCCAAAACCCATAATCTACATTTGTGTAGATTAATCTACATTTGTGTAGATTGTGTCAAGCTGACCCAACCTGACCCAGACCCCAAGTTGACCCAACCCAACCCCAAGCTGACCCAACCTGACCCAACCTAACCCCAAGCTGACCCAATCTGACCCAACCCCAAGCTCCCAACCTACCCAACCTGACCCAACCTAACCCCAAGCTGACCTGACCCAACTACCCAACCCCAAGCTGACCCAACCCAGCTGACCAAGCTGACCAACTGACCACCAAGCTGACCCAACCTGACCCAACCCCAAGCTGACCTGACCCAACCTAACCCCAAGCTGACCCAATCTGACCCAACCCCAAGCTGACCCAAGCTGACCCAACCCCAAGCTAACCCAACCTAACCCCAAGCTGACCCAACCCCAAGCTGACCCAATCTGACCCAGACCCCAAGCTGACCTGACCCAACCCAGCTGACCAAGCTGACCACCAAGCTGACCCAAGCTGACCCAACCCCAAGCTGACTGACCCAACCCAGCTGATCCAACTCAAGCTGACCAACCCAAGCTGACTGAGAGCCCAAGCTGACCTGACCCAACCCAACCCCAAGCTGACCTGACCCAACCCAGCTGACCAAGCTGACCAAACTGACCAAGCTGACCCTACCCAAGCTGACCCAACCCAGCTGACCAAGCTGACTCAACCCAAGCTGACCCAGAACCTAAGCTGACCAAGCTTCACAAAATTTTAAATTATTTACGATTATGCCACCGCGCAATTTTTTTATTTTGACACATGTCGCGTTTTGATTGGCCCATAGGACCTTCTCTCCCTTCTCTCCTTAAGACACCTTTTTCCAGGATCCTCACCCTATATATATATATATATATATACTATAATAAAACAAAAGTACCGGGGTTTGTGCCATCTCTCATTTACGTATTTTTTTATTTGTTTTTATGGTTTATGGGTTCTTGCCAATTTCAATATTTCGTTCACTCGGATATTAGATGCGTCAAATTTGGGCCAAAGGCCCACCTTTTTCAGTTTTCTCAATTATCATTTTTCATAAAATTACACTTACTAATTAATTATATATTACTATTAGTAATTTACTATATATTTCTATATTAGTTTTGGTTTGTAAATCGTAAATGTTTTCTTATCAATTGAATTGATAGTGTTTTAGTTACTTTTCATTTTTATTTCCTTGTAATAATAATAATAATTTGTAAATATCATAATTTTTATAAGAATGTTGTCATCTTTATTAATATAACACTTTTTGTTATAAATCTCTACTATATTACGGAGTATAAAGCAATTTTTTTTTTGAATTTCAACATTGATTTTAAGTTTCAACAATTCATGAAAACTATATTACATCAATAACCTAAACTACTCGCTATCACCGTCACCACCGCTGTCACCACCACCAGTCCTCACCACCGCCCGTGCCACCGCCGCTACCTCTGCGCGCCACCACAACCCGTCACCGCCGTCATTACATCGTCGCATCGTGCGGGCATAACTCTATCTAAATAATTTTTTTAACAAGTTATTTTAGTAGCAAAACATTGGACAACTCCGACCATATTACTATTTAGCTTAACACTTGCCATATTTATTATCATACCTTTTTCCCCTAAGCTGTACATAACAACTAGAACGAAATATTTCGTATCATTTTGTATATTTTATTTTGACCATATGTTATGTTAGTATAATACTTATGATAAGTTATTACATTATTACTATTATTTTAAGTGTTCTTATTTACATTAATATAGTTATTGTACGGTTTTCCAAAAATACGTTATAACTTTACATATTATCACATATAATAACGTTATGTTTCCGAGGCAACGCCCGGGATACAAAACTAGTTATATATAATAGTAAAAATCTCATTCATTTCTTGTCTTACTTTAACACAGGAAAAATAAATTAACACAGGAAAAACAAAATGACAAGTACACTATATATATACTAGTCATGTGACTGGTAGGGATGAGCCAAAAATCCCAAATTCCGATCCCGTCCCGGTACCGTCCCGATACCGGTCCCGAAAATTGGTACCGAATCCCGACCGGGACTTACTTTTTAGAGTTTTCGGGACCGGTACCAATCGGTACCGGGACCGGGAAAATCCCATAAATCCCGAATAGTCCCGTTAGTCCCGTAATTCAATTTTCTTTTGGTTTAGGATGCGTAGCTAGCTGATGCGCATAAGGCTATTGTCCAATTGGGTTGGGCTAATAAATGGTGTCCATAACACTGCCATAGTACCATATGCATTATAAAACAATTTAAATAGACAAATAGAAATCACCCAGCATGTGGTGGACTAGTCTGGTGCGCATGGGAATCTGCCTTTGAAAGTTCCATTTTGTTTTTCTTTCTAGTTTCTATTTGACTCACATATACATCATATATATATTCTGTATATATGAACAATCATCTCTAACCTTTATTACTGTATATCTTAGATTTTTCTATCTCAAATCCTGTTTCTTTCACAAATCTCTTTCTTTATAACAGTTTATTTATTAGTATATAACTAAACATGAGATATCTATCAGTTTCTTATAACATGAAATTTGTGTGTCACTATATATACACGACAGATCCAGATCAATACAAGTACTTTGTTAATTACGAAACCGCAACTCAAAATTCGGTGCTAGTCGGGATTTGGTACCGAAATCCCGGTCCCGTACCGATTCGGTACCAGTCCCGGTACCGTCCCATATGGGACCGGGATCGGTACCCACTTTTGGCCAATTTCGGGATCGGTACCGGGACCGGTACGGGACGGTACCAGTCCCATGCCCATCCCTAGTGACTGGTATAGTGACGAAATTAGTGGTGGCGGTTACGGGTGATGGCGACGGCAGTGGGCGGCGGCGATAGCAGTTTGATTATGAATATAAAAGTAATTGATGTAAATGAGGTAGTGTAATTATTTAAGAGTTAAGATTAGATGTTCTAAATTAAGCTCATTAAAAATATATTATAAGCATTTCAAATAGATATTATAAACATTTCAAGTAGAATTTTTGAAATACTCCAATAAATAAATAAAAAAGCATTTAAGATTATCAAAAGCTTAGTTGAAAAAAATTGAAGAGTATAACTATCCACTCTAACATATATTTCAAATTTTTTTATTTATTTAATTAAACAACATCAGTGAAACATAATAAATATACCACTACTTATGATACATACACCATAATTACGTATTAACATCACCATATTTACGTATTAACATCAACATATTTCGCTGTTCAAAAAAAAAAAAACATCAACATATTTATACGATCTGCTACAAAAGTTTGTATATTGAAAGTTATAATATCAATCTTAAAAACATTGCCACACCATTTATTTTTAACTTGAAATAATATTCGAGCAATTTTACAAACTGAATTAAATCCAACGATCCACCTTCTTACATGTATGTAAAATGTCTATAACTGGTGAGTTGTTATTCGTTACGAGTAATATTATTCTCCTTGCATATCAATTTCCTTATTTCTTTTGAATAAGTTGTATAAAATACCTTTCTTATCCGAAGTAAGTGTCCCAGTTTGAAACAGAGTTTCGACATATATATACTACAACATATATATATATATATATATATATATACATACAATATATATATATATATATATATATATATATATATAGTCAAAAGTTAGTATAACCTAACGAATTAACAACTGTAACTTTTAAAGGATAATAAATCACAGGAATCAAAACCGAACACTTCAACTACAGACACTCCTTGCAAGACTTTCAAAAGAAATAGACATAATCTGGCTGGGTCAACCCTCCAATAAGACAGACTTTCAAGCAGAGGAAACCTTGCACATACAGATCATCTAACCTGTAATCATATATCTTAATTACTTATTGACTAACGAACTTCTAATCACTCGAATAATGTCTGTTAGGGATACAAGACCCTCGAGCAGCCCATTATAGTTCACGACCCAAACACGGTGTACATGATTTGCCACTACCTTATCCATCACTTCTTCTAGCCGTGACTCGGCATAGCAGGTGACAAGCTCTCTCGGTGTTGACCCTGCCATGTTAGCTGACACGGATAACAAACTGGTGGTGTATTCCATAACACTTGCCGGCAAATAAGATTGCAAATGTGACACAGGGCACCCTCTTAAATCAGTCGCGGAAAATGTTCCAATTACCTTCCTTCCTTTCCCCTGCAAGAATATTGAAACAACTTAATTATAAACACGAATCTTGGAGTACTATTTATCAAACAAGCGGTACATATAAAAAGTGAGTAGTAAATTATATTGGGTATTAATTATTTTTTTTACATTTACGAGTTGTGAGTGATCTTCTGTTGTGGGATTTGTAGATTCAATTATTGGAACGGCGTTAAGAGAGCCAGCTCTCATTGCTTTTATAGCATCAATGACTTTCATATGATCAGTGACTCCAAAGATTGGTTCGACCACTGCACCCAGATCCTGCAGGGTTCGGTGGATGACATGTTTGAGTTCTGTCTCGTGACCCTTCAAGAACTTGATAAGGTCCATTTGTGTGAGCATTCGGTATGAGGATGCCGACTCTACAAGCTCTACTCCTGCTATGTTATCCATGGTACCGTCCAATGGTACTAAAGCTCGATGGATTCCTTTGCTAAACACCTCCATACAGTCAAGAATGCTGCCCAAACATATTTAACAAAAATCAATAGGCAACGGATTTTCTATGGGCCAGATTCGGAGTCTTAAGTATCTTGGAATGTAATTAACTATGACCAAATAATGTTTATAGTGAACCATCTAAAGTTTTGGACTATCCTATGTTCATATGTTGTTGATAAGTTGGTAAAAATATTCAAATTACATTATCGACCAATCAAAAATTTACACTGTGGGATCATATAATATGATTGTCGCATATACCATGTTATATAAGTAAACACCTAAATGTCGTCTTTTACGGATTTTGGGTCCAATACCCCGACGGTCTATGGGACAAATCACCCGGTTGTCCACTTACCATATCCAAAACCTTAGTTCGTTCTTACTTTAAAGATTTGATCATAATTAGTTTACATTTACATTACGAGTCACTTAACCCGTCAATCTTATGTATCTGAAATAGGACTAGAGTTTTTGCTATAAAAAAAAAGTCAACTTGGGAATAGTGGAATACTACCTTAATTAAATGAAAATAAAATGAACGAAAGATATTAAAGAAAAACACACCTGGTGCAAGGATTCAGAGTCCAAAGGCTAAGACTCTCGAGACAATGACCGATAACCGACGAAACCGGAACCGACATCCTCTGCTCGAGGTTGTTGTTCGAGTCTTGTTTATTATCACCATGATTATCAAGAGTAGTATCACCAGCAATATGAGCCAATACATCCAACATGGTAATCATCCCAATATAATGTTTCCTAACTGCGCCCGTTTGTTTATCAGACTCTAATATCATAGACCCGCCTGCTCCAATCCAATGACCAGGTGGTGCAGCCACCGGCACGGCCACCACCTGGTTAGCCACCAAAGCGTTCATGGTGTGAGCCAAAGTGGCTGTGTATGGTACCTCAACTAGCCTACGTTTATCTGATACAAGTTCCTTGACCTTTTTGTCCCTTAAACGTTGTTGCTGTGGTTGGTCAGTTGTTGCTTGTATGTTGTCGCTCTTCACACCCATCATTGTTGTTTGCATTTTTAATTTATTTACTGTAACTAACACAATTTTTTTTCCTTTCTCTTTCTTTTGTGTTTTTAGAGAGTTGAATGGTGTCACAATTTGTTATTTTATGCAAAATGTTATATAAAGGTCGGAAGAGGATAACAAGTGATGAGTACGTGTTCGTTAATTAGAGTGCATATGTATTGGTATGCATACCACGTGGTAATACTTTTCTTGATGCCCATCCAAAGACATGATGATGTGGCCGATATACGATATTTTTTTATAGTCAATATTCATGTCGATATGGTTGAAATGCCAGTTGAATCTGGCTTGTTTGACTAGGTAGATATTATTACATTACTTGGACTGTAAATATACATAGATTAATTAAGCACGGGGTAACACGACCAGGAAAAGGTCAACCCGACCAGGGGCATTAACGGCGACGTCGCCGCTAATACTCTGTTACTGACGGGGGGCCCGCTAATATTCTGCCAGATTAGCCGTTACTGACATGGGGGCCCGCAGTATTAGCGGCGACGTCGCCGCTAATGCTGCCTGGTCGGGGTTTGATTTTTTTGGCCTGGTGGGCTTACGCTCCTCGTTAATTAATTGAAATATATTTTTCAGCAGGAAATCAAAATAAAATTACTATTATTGAATTGATTTAGAAATGTGTAGATTTATGTATGTCATTACTTATAAAAAAAACCTCTTTGAAATTATGTCTTGTTTAAACACTGTTTAAAACTTGATCTTTATGTCATGTTGAAGTGATAACTGCCTAACCAATATATTAAAGAAATTTAAACACAGACAAAAAAGATTAAATGATAGATAAGCTAAAAGATTTCAAAGAAATGGGTTACAAAGAGTCTTGCTATTGAGAAACATAAAGAAGAAATGAAATATAGTTTATAAAGTCGTGTCTAGCTAGCTGAACCTTAATCCACAACATAAGCTACAGATAAGAAAGTTCAAATACTAAAACATATATACATACTAGGTTTATACAGGTGAACCAACAAGAAATCAAAGCTAAACACCTACAAATAGCACTACTTTTCAAATATGCGATATATTAGTGCCGATTTTGACATTTGAATCTCCCTCCTAAGAACAGAGACAACATCCTTGACTGAGATAGTACGCACGACAGTGTCACTCTTACTGGCATCTTGATTCCTTGAATATTTACTTATGGGACCTGTTACACATGTCCTTTGTAAGCATCTCAAGGCTCACAACTAAAAGCACCAACTTTACTTTCCAAAGTAATATATTTATCACCCTTTGGAAACAAATCCATTAACCAAATGAAAGAGGAAAGCTAAGAGTAACAGAACATGGGCACATGAACAGATATATAAAGATTGAATATTGAATATAAAAATATTTGACTTCTAGGTCAAAGGATGACAAATGACAGAGAACAAGGGAATTTGACAAGGTGACCACTGACACCAAGCATTGCATGTCATCTTTCCTTGAGTTTACAACGAGATACTTTTTGATGTATGTTTTTGATACGAAATTGGACGCTACATTGTACTAACTTACAACATCAAAGTAGTACCAAAGTGTCTTGGGCCTAGCAGTATGTGAACCAAGAGGTTGTGGGTTCTACTCTATATCCTTATGTAAGCATCACATGATTATGCGAATGCAAACACTGAAAATGAGACCGGCAATCCAAAGCGATAAGAAAAGTACTAGACACTTGAGTCTTGGTAGATAGTTACTATTTAAATTAGTTCAGGGGTTTTCTAGGACAATAGAAGATATATGAGACTAACCAGGAGTAGCATTGACAGCACCAGAAGTCCTGTCAGTATTTGGATTATCTTTAGAATTTCCCTCAGAAGTTGACATGGGCTTGGGCCCAACGTCTATAATCGGCTGAAAAGTTGATGCCGAGTCAGCCTCAACTTCACGTTTCTGGAGGACCTGCTCAGCCATTAGTTGCCATTTTGAGAGTATGTTATCTCCTCCTACAGCAGCCCGTGCAGCAACATTTGCAGCTGTTCGCATTTTCTCATCTTCATCTCTGGTTACCTTCACGTATTTACCCTTTTTATACAACTTCACCCTAAAACACTTAAAAGGATTCCAAATCAAATGTTATACCTTCTCATACCTTTGATGATTTTCCACCACCATGATCGCCACCACCACTATCTTCAGGCTGCAATAACAGAAGTCAATCAAGTCAAGATTGTTATATAATGATATGAATTGGGAAATAATTTGACATTTGCCTTGTCTGGTCTTTCGAGTTGTTCTGCATCACCCTGCTTCTTCTCAGATTCTTCCCGAGCCTTTTGATTCATTGATATAATTTGTTGTCGAATATCTGATGTGATAACAGTCCTATGTTTTTGCTTCTCAATGTTAACCCTCTAAAAGTTTATTTTACAAAATAAAAAGTTTAGATCTTTACAGTCAGAAGTGACATATATTAATCAGAACTGAAATACAAAAGAAAAGTTATTAAACACAGAACTACTTACCTGTCTTGAACGTCTGACCAGGTTGCTAATTAATCCTCGCATTCTTCCCTCTACAGACTGATCACCAAGTTGCATAGATCAATGTATGATTTCATAATTCTAAGAAAAGATAACTTGAAGCTCACCAGTGACAAGCACCGCTCCACATCGTTGCTTCTATTCTGTATTCCACATTTTGCCACTGATAAAGTGTATCACATAACAGAAGTATAAGATGCTGACAAGTTATAGAATGATGAAATGCGGATAACAAATTAAATACTAAACTGATTTCAGCCAACTTATTCTGAAGTGGAATTTTCTGCAAAAGCAGCCTTTCTTCTTCTTCTTGTACAGCCTTTCTAGAAGCTTCTGAAACTTGATTTTCTTCGTTAGACCCAGAAAACAGTTCTTCTTCTTCTTCCTAATGAACCAATCATCACCAAGTCAATTTAATGTTATTATCTTTTCTAAAACATGTTATTCAACATTGTTTATATGAGAAGATAACATACCCTGATATTTACTCCACTTACAGCAGTTACATCATTAAGTTGCTCAATCCATTGATCCGAAAATGCTCCAGATACTTTTTGCTTCTTACTGGTATGTACCAGAAAAAATAAAAGAGAATAAGACTCAAAAAATAAGAGCAAAATCGGATCATAGTTTGAGAACCGAAGGGTCTTTGTCGTAGCGATGTTTGAGGTGACCCATCAACCAAAAGGTTGTTGGTTCTAGTTCAAGGGTGGACAAATTGTAAATATATTGGATGTGTGTGAATGATATTTGCATTTCTAGAAAACATAAATAACCATGGTTTACAAAAATGTTCGGATTACAAAACTCAAAATACCTTATTGAATTAACAGGTGCTTCCAATGGTTTTTTATGTCCAACATATGGCTTTTGGAGGGGAGTCCTTGCATCAATTCCAGACACCGAGAAAGAGTTTCCAGAAGACTGTGTTCAAGATGTCAACCATTAGCAAAATAGTCCAACTATCTGGAGAAAAAAATATGAAACAAAAAGCATTGCTCATGATACATGGTGGACTACGTGTGTCATGATAAGATAGGCTGAGCTAATGAAAGGAATGGATTTAAGCCATCATCCAAGTAAATGGATTACAACCCAACCTATGCCTCAAGTAATAAGATTTGATGAACCATGCCATGATCAAACCTATTAGTTTTTTTCCCTCCCCTCCTTCGCCCACTCACCACATAACCTACCCCTTGTCCGCCCTTGCTAAATTTTTAGTTTTAGTTTTTATAAGGAATCGGCCTAGGCGGATCATGGATCATCCAGAGTATGACCCATCCATAAGGGTTTACCCTATTTGATCAATGAGTCAACTTGTTTGATCTGCAGAATCATATAAGTGGACAGCATCATTTTCAGATCAAGAGCCAACCCGTTGACACCTTGGCGTGGTAGTTAGAATAGTAAAGACAGATAAACGTTAGACATAAGTTTGTATTACCAAATTCTGGCAGTCCAGTTGTGCTGTGATGGACATGGACGCTGGCTTATATGTAGGTGCTGACAAACCAGGCCTTGAAGACATCATCTCAGAAGTGGCATCCTTTGAAGACCCTGGAACTCTACTACCGTATTCAAGATGAACCGGAGAAGATGAAAATGGCCCATGTTGTATTGACACCTGCGATTTATGGTGTTGGTCATTCATTTGATCCACAGAATCTGGTTTTGCATATGTCATAGGATTCTGATCCTTATCCATTGCTGGTTGCCAGTGGCCTGAACCTTGCTGCAAAACCGTACCACTATTAGAATGAGTGAGACCTCCCACGTGCAGTCTTTTCCTGTCACTACCAACATTTTGATTCATGGCTTGAGTGGCCTTGCCAGGATGCATTGGACCTGGCCTTATATGCGAATCATGGGTTTGTTGTTTGAAAGACTGTGAAGGCATGTTCATACTTGCACTAGGACCCAGGTGATGATCATCACTAGTATTCCCATAAGAAGAAGACGATTGTGGTAAGTCCATAGGATGTTGTTGTTGCTTCTGCTGCTGTTGTTGCTTAATAGTACCAATATTGGAAGTAGACAAATGGCTTGCTTTTACTGCATCAGAATCTGATTGAAGCTCAAACGATCGTGATTTCTGATCTTCATTATCCTCTGCTAAACTGCTTGAATCGGATGATTGATGGATCGATGAAGATAGAACATATGCAGATGGATCTTGAGTACTTCTTTTAGCAGAAAACTGAGCAGGACAATAAAATTGGTTAAGTGAATTATCGGAGATCTATGAAAAAACAAAAACAATCATATTTATTTATTAAAAAAGATACTACCATATCTGCTACTATCTAAGTACCCATTAGAATTTGCAGAAATATTAAAAGTTGCTTAAAATGGATATAAGTGAAGCTTTGCTATCCACTTTACGCCATTTGATATTTAAAAATTGACCTACAATGAACTTTAATAGTTTATAAAAGCAGATCAAGTTCTTGCAGGAAAAGTTTCTATGTATAATAGCATAAATTCATAAAGAGCAGAGAAATATTATTTGCTATACCTGCCCTTGGTTCACCTTAAAGACTGCCATCTTAAGCATATGATCTCCTACAATAGGTTTCATGTGCCGGGCAAAGTGTTCTTTGCTGATGATATTGTTCTGGAAATAACATAATCTTCATTAAGATCACTGGTCGACAATACAAATGCATAACACACTAAACATATGTTCTTTAACTAATGATTTGCATATCAAGGATGCTAAAGGGTCGACCCCTAGACTTACCCTTAATTGAGCATACAAACCATGAAGTTGCATAGCCCTGTCTTTATCAAGTTGCGGCATTATAACAGGAAGCAGCTTGGCAAAAGGCACATTTATGCCAGATGGCTGATTTACTGCACTAGCTGCTTGCCCTGTTGTTATGGTTGGCTGATTAGCCTTTCTTTGCATCCTATGCAACTGAGTTTCATTCTCTGAATTCACGGCCACAGTTTGAACAGAAATCTTAGCAGCATTCGGCTTATTCGTAGCTTGAGACAGGTGAAGAGTATGGTTGGCTTGCTGTGGGTACATACAGTCTTCGGTTCTGCTCGGTTGTCTTATATCACAAATGGTGTCATTTTCTAGCTGTCGACTTCTAGAACCACGTTCATGTTGATCGATTTCCATCGCAAATGATTGCTTCTTGTGTGCCTCTGCTTTAGCTTCCTCGTTTTGGATAGAAGATTGCCACTGTTGAAACAGTTGGCTTGGAGTATGATTGGCTCCTTGAGATAATGCTGCATGATAGATGAAATGTTCATGTCCGGCAAAACACTTAAAGCTGGTGAGAACAAAACGAGAATGGAAATACAAAAGAAAGCAGCCAAATAAGAAGATGAATTACATCAGATAAAAGCTATCTTCCAAAAAAGTGTTACATTAGATGCAAATATGCTTTTTATGTATGAAAACGTAAAAGAGATTGAATAAGACATCCCATACATTAAAGGATTGTATAAGAGATGCCAAGGCATTATAGACTTCAACAGATGGTTCAAAGAGTTACAACTAGATTAATCACAAGTAGAGGTCAAGAACTTATAAATTCACCTTTCATCTAAACCTACTTCTATACTTTGGAGTGGGTCTAATGACAACACTTTGTTCTACTATAAATCAAGAATATTATTACTCGAAAATGGGTTCGAGACCAAAGAGGGGGCTTAAATCGAATCTATCTTAATCTAAATACAGACCTTTGTGATTTCACCCAATGGATAGCATAAGTTAGATTTAGTCCTGGAATCAGTCAGACATTTCTCTGTGATAAAGGAGATTATGTGAAGCTCACTCTATCCTGTTAATACGTAGAGGAAGAGCAATTTTGTGCAATATATGGTAGTCCTAATAATATCAGAACTCAACAAAAACTTCTTGTTTGTGATAGGCAAATGGGTGGGCTTTCTAATAAGGTTCCCGCTTCTGTCATCTCTTTGCCTCTTTGTATTTGCACAGATATATGCATAAAAAAACACTAATGCTAATAAGCAACAAGAAGAAATTGAGCAAGTGGAGCTTTTTTAAATTAAAAAAAAAGAGAGAGAGAGAGAAAACAGCCCATTCATACTCTCAGGATGAATATAAAATACAAAAACTGATAAAGACTAAATGAAATACAGAGATCAAGCTAGCATCTTCCACATATTTATAGCATCTACCCATAGGAGAGTAAAGAAGTGATTTAAAGCAAAGAGTGTGGGCTATGTAAATTTAGAAGTCTTTGACATCATAAAATCAAAATTGAATCCTGGATAAAAACTACGAATAAAATGATGGGTTTCCCATATCTTTAACTGTTGAAAATTGCTTAAAAAACTCTTCCAGTTAGTAGATTATCCTTTTACATACCCAATATGAAGTCCAAAAGTAATTTGTTTGGCAACCAAGCTAAAATTACGTCTATGTATATTTAAAATACAAAAACTAAAGAACAGTTGAAAATATGTGTAATACCACGGCCAAGATCTGTATTAAAGGGAGGCTGAGATGTCGTATTGTCTTCTTCACTATCGTTGTTCAGGACCGCAGGGAAGGCTTTAACATTTGACCCTGAATGCATCGTTTCATCCTGTGAAAATAAAAGCCATATAAACCGAAACAAAAATAACAAAGTTTAAACACCAACAAGGCAATTACAATCAATTATACACACTGCCAGAAAAGGTTATATGTTTACGACCCGGCATCCTTAAGGAACTTCACTATGGAAAGATCCATGAGATAATAATTCAGGTGTGTATAGGAGATGATAAAAATGCATATAACTCGACAAATAATAGTGGCAATCTTCCGGAAGCAGTCACTCTACCATTGGGTAGGGGTATGACTGTTGTCATCTTACCTCCCCCATACTCTGCAAACCAGTGGATTCGGTATTTCTGTTGCTGTTATATAAGTGCCAATTAAAAATTTGCACAAAATCTAACAACATTGATTCTTTAAGCAGAGTCTTCTATAGAACTTAAGGATGGAAATTAAGTTCTTGCACAAACCAATCAATGTGATTTATAGTTTATATACAAGATCATAAACACCTAAAAAGGAATGAAGAAAAGTATTTTCAATTACCTGCCCTTTTTGTGATATACACACTGACTTCTTAAGCATATCACCCCCTACAAGAGTCTTCATGCACTGGACAAATTCTTCTTTGTTGACCTTATTCTTCTGAAAATAACATAATCAATCACCATGATCATTGATTGACAAAACAGATACATGACACAGTATAAACATTAGAAATTCAAACCAAAAGATAGCAATCTGCAGATAAAGGGTGCTATATGGGTCACCCCCTAAACTATACCCTTAATCGACCATATAGACGCCGAAGTTGCATAGCACTGTCTTTATCAAGTTGTGGTTTTATGACAGAAAACAGCCGGGAAAAATCCACCTGTGTGCCAGATGGCTGATGCATTGCATTAGCAGCTTGCCCTGCTGTTACAGCTTGCAGATTAGCCCTCAGTTGCATCCTTTGTAGTGGAGATTCATTATTTAACTCCTGTGCTAAAACTTGAGCAGAATTCTTATCAGTACTCTGTATGTTCATAGCTTGAGACATATGAACATTATGTTGATCAGCTTGCTGTAGAGACAAATAATCTTTGAGCTCGCTCGGTAGAGTTAGGTCGTTTGGAGGATGTTGAACTTCATTACCAACTACATGCTGATTGACTTCCATTGCAGATAATTGCTGCTCTTGTGTCTTTACCTTGATATCCTCTTGGTGGTTAGAAGATTGCCACTGTGGAAACAACTGGTGATTGGTTCCTTGAGATAAAGCTGCAATATTAATAGAATACATGTCTGACAAAGAACTGAAAGTAGATGGGAATTATTACGGAGCATCAATATGAAAAGATGAAATAAAAAAAACTATAAGAACAATTTACGTCAAATGGAGCTATATCATCGCCCGAAGACTTGTTATAGCAGACACCTTTATGAAAGGAAAATGTAAAAGAGATTGTATATGAATTATCAATAAAGAGATTATATAAGAGAGCCAAGGCATTATAGACTTCAACAGATATTTTATGAGTTACAACCAGATTAATCATGAGTACAGGTCTACAACGTTCAAATTTATATTCATCTAAACCTACTTCTATACTTCTGTATGGGTATAAATATAAGATTGCATCACTATGTTTTATTACAAAACACGATTACATTTTACTAAAAAAAAAGGGTTCAGAACCATAGTGAAGGGTTAATATCAAATCCAGTAATAATTTAATGATAAATCTTTCCACTGCCAACACACTTCCTACAGGTAGCCCAAAATTCCTGGAAAAAGAAGTAAAGAACCTTCGTGATTTTCATCAATGTAAAGCATAAACATGGGTTAAACACTTAAACTCCCGACATATGTTGGGCCTTTTTCTTGTGCAAAGGGGAACTATGTAAGTTCCTAAATTACGGTCTGACGTTAAGCAATTCAGTCAGGTCATAAATTACGGCCTGTTACGTACCCAATACGAAGTCCAAATGTAGCTAATTTGACACCCAAGCTGAAATTGCATCAGTATATATAAAAATTTATAAAAAAAAAACAAACTGGAAAACTGAAATACAAAAGCTAAAGAGCAGTTAAAGATTTATGAAACTGAAATACCATTGCCAACATCTGCACTAGAGGAAGACGGAAATGTTGAAGCATTGTCCCCAACAAGATCCCTCTTCAGAGCAGCAGTGAATGCTTCAATGTCTGCCCCTGTATGCATTGTTTCATCCTGTGAAAATAAATCCCAAAAAGGTAATGAAACGATATCAAAGATTTAATATCAATTAGGCAAAGTAAATATACACATAGGCAGATAAGGGTATATCTTAATGACCTCGTCTTCCTCAAGGAACTTCACTAAGGAAAAATCCATCAGATGAAATTCAGGTGTATATAGAAGACGCGATGCACGTATACACGTCACGTCACCACTTTTAGCGTTACTTTTGTCAACTTGTAACTTCGAGACTTTTCCTGATCTGGCCACTGAATTTAGTTGACCAGAAACTTTCTTCGGCTCCCAGCTATATTTTAACGAAGTTCAAATCAGCCATTGGCAAATGCCAATACAGAAAATATGATATCATGATTTAAAAAAATGACTACTAAAGAGACTGGGTTCAAAAATGTCTGTAAGTAGGTAATGAGTTCAGATCAAAAACAGTCAGGTAACAATATGGGTCCGGGTCAAAATGTAAAGTAACTCCCAATGCCGTCTTACACGGGTTTTTGGGTCCCAATACCGTCTTCATTGAACAAAAACATCATATTGTATGTACCAAACGTTAAAACATTACTATTGTATGTAATGACCTCCTTTAGAGTGAACGCTGTGGCCTTTTGTTTCACTGCGTGCTCTGCTTTACCGTGAAACCACGCCATCATGCTGCTTTGTGTCATTGTGTGTAAAGTAAAGTAACTCCCAATTGCCCTCTTCCACGGGTTTTGGGTCTCAATTACCGTCTTTGACGGTGTATGGGGAGGTTAAAGTAAAGTAACTCCTAATTACCGTCTTCAACGGTTTAAAGTAAAGTAACTCCCAATGCCGTTTTCCACGGGTTTGGGGTCTCAATTACCGTCTTCGACGGTGTATGGGGAGGTTAAAGTAAAGTAACTCCCAATTACCGTCTTCGACGGTTTAAAGTAAAGTAACTCCCAATGCCGTCTTCTACAGGTTTTGGGTCCCAATTACCGTCTTCAACGGTGTACGGGGAGGTTAAGATGTAGACAGTTTTACCTCTACCAAAGAGGCTGCTTCCAGGTTCTACCAAAGGTAGAAAAGGACCTCCAGCCTTGCTGGGCATGAGGATCGAACACTTGACCTCTTTCTCCGGAGGCAAACCACTGATCCAACCCGGTTGGTTTTGTGTCATTGTGTGTGTGTGTGTTATCACATTTTAAATTTAATTGATAAATATCAGTGTAACCATACCGGTTGCAAAACAAAAAGTGATTAAAGTGTGGTTTTAAATGAGGTACCGACGTTAATGCATTGAGAGAACTTATTAAGTAGTAATTCGTGAAACCCTAAATAAACGAAATTAAAACGGTGAAATATAACAATAATAATAATAACATATTTATGATTATGATATGATACCTTATGATGACGATGAGATTATCAAACGAGGGGGAATTCCCGAAATATAATGCCTGGTTTTGATCAGAACATGTTAGTATTTATTTGTTTATATTTAGTATTTGTTTAGTTATTTAATATTGAAATTAAATACAGCGAATGGGAAAATTTGAAGCGGGAATTGATGTGAGAGATGAATCAGTCGGACAATTGGGAATTTGGGGGCTTAGGCGATGAATACAAACAAAAAGTATATCCAATTTATTGATTTCTATTCAGCCCATTTAGCCCACCGATAACCTGTTTTTATATGGCCCAAGTTGACGGCCACAGTGCCTAAAGAAAACGTCTAACCCTAAAAATAAACTAATCAGTTTGAAAATATCGTAAATATATAAATAGATGAATATCATGAACTAGCGGGCAGGATTAGATCGCTTACCAACACTCTTACGGCTGACAAAACATGGTATTACTCCAACCACGTTACTATGCCCGTTTTGCAATATGAATGAAGAATCAAGCGACCATTTGTTTACCGGCTGCCCATTAGCTTTAGATGTTTGGAGCAAGGTTGGTAGATGGTGTAAAATAAGTCCGATATATGCCTTCCAGGTACGAGACCTGTCATGAAAGAAATCCAGGTAGCTAATCCTAATGCATGTAAATATTTGTTAGAAAGAAATCCTAAGTCTTGGTGTATGGCTTTTTTTGAAATTCATAGAGGCTGTGAGACAGTTGAAAATGGTTTTAGTGAGTGTTGGAACTCTGTCTTGTTGAAGGTTAGGAACAAGCCCATAATCACTCTGCTGGAAGCATTGAGAATAATTGTTATGCTTAGGTTAGAGTCCATGAGGGAATGAAGTCAGGGTTGGGAACATGATGTGTGCCCATCTATTAGGAAAAAACTATAAGCTATAAAGAATGAGAGGACTTGTTGGTTGACTATACATGCTGGTGGTAGTTTATTTGAGGTTAGAAATTACAATGATGCATACACTGTGGACATGGATGAACAGACTTGTACTTGTAGGATGTGGGAATTAAGTGGCATTCCATGTGTGCATGCTATTGAAGCAATCTATAAGTGTAATAGAGAACCAGAGGAGTACATCTCTTGTTGGTTTAGGAAATGGTTTTATGATGAAGTTTATAACAAGGTTGTGGTTCCAGTTGGTGGTATGGATACCTGTCCAGTAGTTGACTCACCCAAACCATTGCCCCCAAAACCTAGAACTATGCCTGGCAGGCCTAGAAAGAAAAGGATAAGAGCTGCCCATGAACCAAGGGTTGGGTCTACTAGAGTCACAAAACATGGTATGAAGATGACATGTAGGAAGTGCTGGGTAGTGGGCCACAATACCAGAACATGTACTTCAGAACCCAAAGAAAGACCTGCTCATATACCAAAGCCAAGACAGAAAAAACCAAACCCTGCAACTCAAGAATCAGATCCTGCAACTCAAGAATCACAGCCTGCAACTCAACAATCACACCTGCAACTCAAGATCACACCTGCAACTCAAGAATCACACCTGCAACTCAAGAATCACACCTGCAACTCAAGAATCACAGCCTGCAACTCAAGAATCACAGCCTGCAACTCAAGAATCACAGCCTGCAACTCAAGAATCACAGCCTGCAACTCAAGATCACACCTGCAACTCAAGAATCACAGCCTGCAACTCAAGATCACACCTGCAACTCAAGAATCAGATCCTGCAACTCAAGTATCACAGCCTGCAACTCAAGAATCACAGCCTGCCACTGAAGATCACACCTGCAACTCAAGAATCACACCTGCAACTCAAGTCACACCTGCAACTCAAGAATCACAGCCTGCAACTCAAGAATCACAGCCTGCAACTCAAGAATCACAGCCTGCAACTCAAGATCACACCTGCAACTCAAGAATCACACCTGCAACTCAAGATCACACCTGCAACTCAAGAATCCACCTGCAACTCAAGTATCACAGCCTGCAACTCAAGAATCACAGCCTGCAACTCAAGAATCACAGCCTGCAACTCAAGATCACACCTGCAACTCAAGAATCACAGCCTGCAACTCAAGTCACACCTGCAACTCAAGAATCACAGCCTGCAACTCAAGATCACACCTGCAACTCAAGAATCACAGATCCTGCAACTCAAGATCACAGCCTGCAACTCAAGAATCACAGCCTGCAACTCAAGATCACAGCCTGCAACTCAAGAATCCAGATCCTGCAACTCAAGATCACAGCCTGCAACTCAAGAATCACAGCCTGCAACTCAAGATCACACCTGCAACTCAAGAATCCAGCCTGCAACTCAAGATCACAGCCTGCAACTCAAGAATCCAGCCTGCAACTCAAGAATCACAGCCTGCAACTCAAGAATCACAGCCTGCAACTCAAGAATCACAGCCTGCAACTCAAGAATCACAGCCTGCAACTCAAGATCACACCTGCAACTCAAGAATCACAGCCTGCAACTCAAGTCACACCTGCAACTCAAGAATCACACCTGCAACTCAAGATCACACCTGCAACTCAAGAATCACAGATCCTGCAACTCAAGATCACAGCCTGCAACTCAAGAATCACAGCCTGCAACTCAAGATCACAGCCTGCAACTCAAGAATCACAGCCTGCAACTCAAGAATCACAGCCTGCAACTCAAGAATCACAGCCTGCAACTCAAGATCACACCTGCAACTCAAGAATCACAGCCTGCAACTCAAGAATCACAGCCTGCAACTCAAGAATCCAGATCCTGCAACTCAAGATCACAGCCTGCAACTCAAGAATCACAGCCTGCAACTCAAGAATCACAGCCTGCAACTCAAGAATCACAGCCTGCAACTCAAGATCACACCTGCAACTCAAGAATCACAGCCTGCAACTCAAGTCACACCTGCAACTCAAGAATCACAGCCTGCAACTCAAGATCACACCTGCAACTCAAGAATCACAGCCTGCAACTCAAGAATCACAGCCTGCAACTCAAGAATCACAGCCTGCAACTCAAGAATCACAGCCTGCAACTCAAGAATCACACCTGCAACTCAAGAATCACACCTGCAACTCAAGAATCACAGCCTGCAACTCAAGAATCACAGCCTGCAACTCAAGATCACACCTGCAACTCAAGAATCACACCTGCAACTCAAGTCACACCTGCAACTCAAGAATCACAGCCTGCAACTCAAGAATCACAGCCTGCAACTCAAGAATCACACCTGCAACTCAAGAATCACAGCCTGCAACTCAAGATCACACCTGCAACTCAAGAATCACAGCCTGCAACTCAAGTCACACCTGCAACTCAAGAATCACAGCCTGCAACTCAAGATCACACCTGCAACTCAAGAATCACAGATCCTGCAACTCAAGATCACAGCCTGCAACTCAAGAATCACAGCCTGCAACTCAAGATCACAGCCTGCAACTCAAGAATCACAGCCTGCAACTCAAGATCACACCTGCAACTCAAGAATTCACACCTGCAACACAAAACAACACA
>CM067168.1:99539568-99614568 GCA_034093135.1 Erigeron breviscapus | reverse complement strand
TTCGAGCCCGATGACTTTGGGTCTTGGAAGGAAAGGATGTTACTTCACATTGTGGGTGTGGAACCCTACCTTATGTCAATTCTGACCGTTGGTCCATATATTCCCACTCTGGTGCAAAGAACACCAGGAGCAACTGTTGATGCTCCTGAGATTGTGATTGACATCGTCAAACCAGAGGTTCAATGGACTGACGATGAGAGGAGACTTGTAAATCTTGATGCAAGACTTAAGAACATGATAATCAGCACTCTTCCTTCTGATATCATGAAAGTAGTCATCAGATATACCTCTTCTAAAGAAGTGTGGGATAGGCTCTGTAGCATGTATGAAGGCTCTGCTGCTACCATAGCCACTAAAAAGATAGACCTCAAAAGAGCCTATGAAAAATTCTTCTCTCTCCCCAACGAAGGTCTTAACGGCACTTATACCCGATTCAAAGGGTTGCTGAACGACATGACCACTGTTGGTATCTCTCATGATGACTTTGAGGTATGCCACAAATTTCTTGATAGTTTACCTATCAAGTGGCAAGGTCTAAGACAAATCCTTAGGACCACAGAGCGTCTTAATGGGCTTGATCTTGAGTCTCTCTTTGGCATTCTTCAATTTGAAGAGAGAGCTCTTGCTCAAACTTTAAGAGCCGCTGCTGACGCACAACATCGTGCTGGTCCCTCCTCTTCCTCTTCTTCAACCTCTTCTGCTTACACCGCTACTGACCCCCTTGCCCTTGTCTCTGCTGAGCCCATTAATTTTAATAATGGTGCCAGCTCTTCTCATCTCCCACCTCCTATTCAGTCTCTTGTTAATGATCTCGACGCTGATGAGAAACAAGAAATGTTCAGCGACTTTATGGACTTTGCCTTAGTCGCTGGTAAGAGGTACTCTCGAAAATGGAACAACCGTAAGTCGGTTGCTCCATACAAGCCTCCTGTTGACAAATCTCAAGAGGAGTGCTGGAGATGTGGTAGAAAGGGACACTACCAAAAGGAGTGCAGAGTTGCTTTACCAACTCCAGCTGCTCCTAAAACTAACCCTTCCAAACCTGCTGATGAGTACAGGAACAAATACTATCAGCTAAAAGCCAAGGTTGCTGAAATGGAAGATGCAAAAACTCCAGCAAAAGGGCTGGTAGCTGAAGAGCACGACTGGGCTGAATCAGATGATTCAGACAGTGAAGAATACGTCGATGCCATGTGTCTTATGGCACTCGCTGATGGTGATGCTCTGACTAAAGACCAAGTTTCTTCCAGTCAGTGGGTAAACGTCACCATTAAAAAGGTATGTGCTCATTCTTCTGCCTCTGACGAAGATAAACCTAAAATCTTCGAATCTCTTCTTTGTGATATCCAGTTCGTTGAATCTATACGAGCTGATATCCAATCCAAACTCGACTCTGTCTGTTCAGAGTTGAGTGAAAAATCTGAAAAACTCAATGAGTTGAGAAATGTTCACGTTGAACTTCAATCTCATGAGTTGTTGGCACAAAAGGTTCAACTTGAGAATGAAAAACTCAAGCTTGAAGTTGCCAACCTTAAGAAGATTGTGACCTCCTGGTCAAAAGCTTCCAGGTTTCACCACCAGTGCCTAAACGAACAAGTCCCTGCCCAAGTACAGGCAGTAATAGGCGGTGACTTTAATGCCGCTGCCTCTCTCTCTGACTTGTTTAATGATGAGGTGAAGCCTGAAATTTCTATTCCTCCATCTGCTGTCATCTCTCCTGAAGAGATGAAGAAATGGTATTTTGTTAGGGGTCTTAACGATTACCACAATGAAATGGAAGCTGGTACTACCTCTTCTACTACCAGTGACCCATCTAATCCTGCTGAGGAAAATGGTGCTGGCTCCTCAGCAAGCACCTGCAACCCCTATCCTCATCTTCCCATTGTTGGCATGATGCCAAACGAAGGAAGAGTTCAATACTCTTCTGGGGAATCTTATGAAGGGGATATTGGTAGTGATGGTTTTAAACCCATCGCTCCTCAGCAGCTCACCATCAGACCTTCTGAACCATTCAGAAGAAGTAAGGTTGCTGTCCCCTATGACTATAGCAAACCTCAGTTAGCTAATGCTGTCAGTCAGCAACCTCAACCAGTTGCTCAACCCTCTTCTTCTTCATCTTCTCAGCAAGCTCCTACCCTTGCTGACTGCAAAACTGTGCAGGATGATCGTGTCATGCAGAGACGCGTCAGGTTTGGTGACGCTAGATTTCAGCAAGTTGGACCATCTAAGGTCCGACCTGCTGATAGACAAGTCCTTCAGCATGTACCACAATCGATGCCTACTCCTATTTTGAGGCATAAAACTCCTCAAAAAGTGAGAATATCTAATACCCAAAATAGGTCTGTTACTCCTCAAAGAGGACACTTGCCTCATCAGCAAGTAAGACCTATCACTCCTCAAAGAGGACACTTGCCTCATCAGCAAGTAAGACCTATCACTCCTCAAAGAGGACACTTGCCTCATCAGCAAGTAAGACCTATCACTCCTCAAAGAGGACACTTGCCTCATCAGCAAGTAAGACCTATCACTCCTCAAAGAGGACACTTGCCTCATCAGCAAGTAAGACCTATCACTCCTCAAAGAGGACACTTGCCTCATCAGCAAGTAAGACCTATCACTCCTCAAAGAGGACACTTGCCTCATCAGCAAGTAAGACCTATCACTCCTCAAAGAGGACACTTGCCTCATCAGCAAGTAAGACCTATCACTCCTCAAAGAGGACACTTGCCTCATCAGCAAGTAAGACCTATCACTCCTCAAAGAGGACACTTGCCTCATCAGCAAGTAAGACCTATCACTCCTCAAAGAGGACACTTGCCTCATCAGCAAGTAAGACCTATCACTCCTCAAAGAGGACACTTGCCTCATCAGCAAGTAAGACCTATCACTCCTCAAAGAGGACACTTGCCTCATCAGCAAGTAAGACCTATCACTCCTCAAAGAGGACACTTGCCTCATCAGCAAGTAAGACCTATCACTCCTCAAAGAGGACACTTGCCTCATCAGCAAGTAAGACCTATCACTCCTCAAAGAGGACACTTGCCTCATCAGCAAGTAAGACCTATCACTCCTCAAAGAGGACACTTGCCTCATCAGCAAGTAAGACCTATCACTCCTCAAAGAGGACACTTGCCTCATCAGCAAGTAAGACCTATCACTCCTCAAAGAGGACACTTGCCTCATCAGCAAGTAAGACCTATCACTCCTCAAAGAGGACACTTGCCTCATCAGCAAGTAAGACCTATCACTCCTCAAAGAGGACACTTGCCTCATCAGCAAGTAAGACCTATCACTCCTCAAAGAGGACACTTGCCTCATCAGCAAGTAAGACCTATCACTCCTCAAAGAGGACACTTGCCTCATCAGCAAGTAAGACCTATCACTCCTCAAAGAGGACACTTGCCTCATCAGCAAGTAAGACCTATCACTCCTCAAAGAGGACACTTGCCTCATCAGCAAGTAAGACCTATCACTCCTCAAAGAGGACACTTGCCTCATCAGCAAGTAAGACCTATCACTCCTCAAAGAGGACACTTGCCTCATCAGCAAGTAAGACCTATCACTCCTCAAAGAGGACACTTGCCTCATCAGCAAGTAAGACCTATCACTCCTCAAAGAGGACACTTGCCTCATCAGCAAGTAAGACCTATCACTCCTCAAAGAGGACACTTGCCTCATCAGCAAGTAAGACCTATCACTCCTCAAAGAGGACACTTGCCTCATCAGCAAGTAAGACCTATCACTCCTCAAAGAGGACACTTGCCTCATCAGCAAGTAAGACCTATCACTCCTCAAAGAGGACACTTGCCTCATCAGCAAGTAAGACCTATCACTCCTCAAAGAGGACACTTGCCTCATCAGCAAGTAAGACCTATCACTCCTCAAAGAGGACACTTGCCTCATCAGCAAGTAAGACCTATCACTCCTCAAAGAGGACACTTGCCTCATCAGCAAGTAAGACCTATCACTCCTCAAAGAGGACACTTGCCTCATCAGCAAGTAAGACCTATCACTCCTCAAAGAGGACACTTGCCTCATCAGCAAGTAAGACCTATCACTCCTCAAAGAGGACACTTGCCTCATCAGCAAGTAAGACCTATCACTCCTCAAAGAGGACACTTGCCTCATCAGCAAGTAAGACCTATCACTCCTCAAAGAGGACACTTGCCTCATCAGCAAGTAAGACCTATCACTCCTCAAAGAGGACACTTGCCTCATCAGCAAGTAAGACCTATCACTCCTCAAAGAGGACACTTGCCTCATCAGCAAGTAAGACCTATCACTCCTCAAAGAGGACACTTGCCTCATCAGCAAGTAAGACCTATCACTCCTCAAAGAGGACACTTGCCTCATCAGCAAGTAAGACCTATCACTCCTCAAAGAGGACACTTGCCTCATCAGCAAGTAAGACCTATCACTCCTCAAAGAGGACACTTGCCTCATCAGCAAGTAAGACCTATCACTCCTCAAAGAGGACACTTGCCTCATCAGCAAGTAAGACCTATCACTCCTCAAAGAGGACACTTGCCTCATCAGCAAGTAAGACCTATCACTCCTCAAAGAGGACACTTGCCTCATCAGCAAGTAAGACCTATCACTCCTCAAAGAGGACACTTGCCTCATCAGCAAGTAAGACCTATCACTCCTCAAAGAGGACACTTGCCTCATCAGCAAGTAAGACCTATCACTCCTCAAAGAGGACACTTGCCTCATCAGCAAGTAAGACCTATCACTCCTCAAAGAGGACACTTGCCTCATCAGCAAGTAAGACCTATCACTCCTCAAAGAGGACACTTGCCTCATCAGCAAGTAAGACCTATCACTCCTCAAAGAGGACACTTGCCTCATCAGCAAGTAAGACCTATCACTCCTCAAAGAGGACACTTGCCTCATCAGCAAGTAAGACCTATCACTCCTCAAAGAGGACACTTGCCTCATCAGCAAGTAAGACCTATCACTCCTCAAAGAGGACACTTGCCTCATCAGCAAGTAAGACCTATCACTCCTCAAAGAGGACACTTGCCTCATCAGCAAGTAAGACCTATCACTCCTCAAAGAGGACACTTGCCTCATCAGCAAGTAAGACCTATCACTCCTCAAAGAGGACACTTGCCTCATCAGCAAGTAAGACCTATCACTCCTCAAAGAGGACACTTGCCTCATCAGCAAGTAAGACCTATCACTCCTCAAAGAGGACACTTGCCTTAGTACTCCTCTTCCTCTCTCTACTGATGACGCTGTCAGTAGAGAAGAATCCTCTGAGTCTCCCATCTTTAATCCTGCTGACATGTCCGTCAGTGAATTCAATAGTGAACCCATCTAAATCCTTCTGTTAAATCCATGCAGGGCTCGCTGGGAAAAGGTGTGTGGTACTTGGACAGTGGCTGTTCAAAACACATGACTGGCTCAAAGACCCTGCTGGATAACTACGTAGAGACTGCTGGCCCTACTGTAGTGTTTGGTGACAACTCCACTGGACAAACTGAAGGTTATGGTCTTCTCTCCAATGGACTCATTAAGTTCTCCAAGGTCGCTTATGTAAATGGATTAAAACATAATCTCATCAGCATAAGTCAACTTTGTGATGCTGACTACAAAGTGATTCTTGATAAACATCAAGGCACTGTGGTAAATGTAAACAAGGAAGTAGTCTTGGTTGCTCCAAGAAAACGAGATGTATATCTGGTTGACTTCACTCCTATCAAAACTGATAGTGAAACTTGTTTCTTTGCTAAGTCGGCTGCTGAACTAAACTGGTTATGGCACAAGCGTATGTCGCATGTGAATTTCAAAACCATCAACTCTCTGGCCAAAAAGAACCTTGTTCGTGGCCTCCCTCATCTTTCATTTGAAAAGGATAGACTCTGTGGTGCTTGTGAAAAAGGTAAAAGCCACAGAGCAACTTTCAAAACCAAGCAGGCCAATTCTATCTCTGGCTGCTTTCATCTTCTTCACATGGACCTTTTTGGTCCAGTGAATGTCCAAAGTCTAAAGGGTAGCAGATACACTTTAGTAATCGTGGATGAATACTCACGATACACTTGGACTATCTTTCTCCATTCCAAGAGTGATGCTGCTGAAGAGATTATAAATTTCATCAAGAAAATGGAAAATCTCAACAGCATAAGGGTGAAAGAACTTAGGAGCGATCATGGTACTGAGTTCAGAAACCACACTCTTGAAGCTTTTTGTGCTGATCAAGGGATCTCACAAAATTTCTCTTCCACCAGAACTCCTGAGCAAAATGGTGTCGCTGAAAGGAGAAATAGAACTCTCATCGAAGCAGCACGCACCATGCTCAGTGAGTCTTCTTTGCCTAGTAAATTCTGGGCTGAAGCTGTCAACACTGCTTGTCATACTCAAAATAGATGTCTAATAGTTAAAAGACATGACAAGACAGCGTATGAGGTGTTGAAAGGTAAGAAACCTCAAATCAAATACTTCCATGTATTTGGATGTCCTGTCTTCATCTTAAACAACAAGGATCACCTAGGTAAATTTGATCCTAAAGCTGATGATGGATACTTTCTTGGGTATTCGTCCATCAGCAAGGCATTCAGAGTATTCAATACTCGCCTTCAGAAGGTTGATGAATCCATTCATGTTACTTTTGATGAAAGTTCATCAGCACTAAAGGACATTCAATCTTCTTCATCTGAGGTCATTTTCAATGAGCTAGCTGACCCTCTTACTGAGGAAGCTGACTTATTTGTTGATGCTTCTTGCTCGCTGCCTGATACTATTCAGCATATCACAAAGGATAGTTCAGCTGATGCTGAACTAGAGCAAGTTGCTGCTCATATCTACTCGATTGAGCCAGTTGAGCCTATCTTAAGATCAATCCATGCAGCATCAGCCAATCCTAGATCACTGGCTGATGACTCTACTGAGGAGGAGTTTCATGATGCTTCAGCAAATGCTGAAGAAATGGAGTCTGCTGAAGACTCCACCATCAATGATAACTCAAATCAGTCGAATGGCTCCGCTGATCATTCTCCTGAACCCATTCTTACCACTGACCTCTCTACTTATAATACTCCTGCTGATCCCATCGCTCCAATTTCCGCTGCCACTCAACTTGGTGTCTCCAGTGCTCCTGCACTTAAGTGGACATCTAGTCATCCAGCTCACCAAATCATCGGTGATCCTCAGCAGGGGATTATTACTCGATCAGCGACAAGAAATACATGTCTGTATGTAAACTTCTTGTCTATGATCACTCCCAAAAATATAGGAGAAGCAATGGTTGATCCCTCATGGGTTGCTGCCATGCAAGAGGAACTCACCCAATTCAAAAGACAGAATGTCTGGTTTTTGGTTCCTCTACCTCCTGGAAAAGAACCCATTGGAACTAAATGGGTTTATAGGAATAAAATGGACGAAGATGGTGTTGTCACTCGTAACAAGGCTAGGCTGGTTGCACAAGGATACCTTCAAGAAGAAGGTGTTGATTACGATGAAACCTTTGCACCAGTGGCCCGATTAGAAGCAATTCGCTTATTCTTGGCACATGCTGCTTACAAAAACTTCACAGTATATCAAATGGATGTAAAGAGTGCTTTCCTAAATGGAAAACTCGATGAGGAAGTTTATGTTGAGCAGCCACCTGGTTTTAAAGATCCAGCCAAGCCACACCATGTCTATCGCCTCTATAAGGCACTCTATGGTCTTAAACAAGCTCCCAGAGCTTGGTATGACACTCTCTCTGAATTTCTTCTTTCTAATAAGTTTCAGCGAGGATCCATTGACAGCACCCTCTTCATTTATAGAAAGGGTGCTGATGTCCTATATGTTCAGATATATGTAGATGACATCATTTTTGGGTCCTCCAGCAAGAAACTTTGTACCAAGTTCAGCTCACTGATGTCCTCTCATTTTGAGATGAGCATGATGGGTGAGCTGACCTTCTTTCTTGGCCTTCAAATTCGTCAACTTCCAAATGGGATTTTCCTTAATCAGGAAAAGTACATTCGAGACATGCTGGCCAAGTTTGACATGTCTAATGTCACTACTAAGGCCACTCCCATGTCTCCTCCCAATAATCTTCATGCTGATCCTGATGGCAAGCATGTGAACCCCACTCTCTATCGGGGAATGATTGGCTCGCTGATGTATCTCACAGCAAGTCGTCCTGATATCATGTTTGCTACTTGCTTATGTGCAAGATATCAAGCCTCTCCTAGGGAATCCCATCTTCTCGCTGTAAAGCGAATTTTCAAGTATCTAAAAGGTACTTCAACATTGGGTCTCTGGTATCCCAAAGACTCCAATTTTGACCTAGTTGCATATTCTGACTCTGACTATGCTGGCTGCATGTTAGATAGGAAAAGTACCAGTGGTGGATGTCAACTGTTGGGGGGGAAGCTGACTAGTTGGTCTAGTAAGAAACAGCATACAGTATCCATCTCCACTGCTGAAGCAGAATATGTATCAGCAGCGAGTTGTTGTGCACAAGTCCTATGGATGAAAAACCAACTCGCTGACTATGACTTAGAATTCTCTAAGATCCCTATTATGTGTGACAATACAAGTGCAATTGCAATCACACATAATCCTGTTCAGCATTCTAAGACCAAACACATTGACATTAGGTACCACTTCATACGTGACCATGTCATGAAAGGGGATGTTGAAATCTACTTCATTCCCACTGATGAACAACTTGCTGATATTTTCACTAAACCTTTAGATGAAACCAGATTTAAATATCTGGTCAGCAAGTTGGGAATGCTGAATGGTGAATCAGCGACATGACTTGTCATGCCTGCTAATACCTCAACTTACATCTCTCTTATAAGTTGAAAAGTGACCTTATTTCTCTCAGAAAGTTCAAGTGTCTTACTTGCTGACCAAAACAAAAGTAATAGAGAGCTATAAGTCTCTATCTAGTCCAGCAGCAAACGGCTGCTGGTAAAGACTTCTCAAAACCGTTGATCCCTGTTGCTTTGGGAAAAAGCAAAACAAAAGCAATAGAGAGCTAAAAGTCTCTATCTAGTCCAGCAGCAAACGGCTGCTGGTAAAGACTTCTCAAAACCGTTGATCCCTGTTGCTTTGGGAAAAAGCAAAACAAAAGCAATAGAGAGCTAAAAGTCTCTATCTAGTCCAGCAGCAAACGGCTGCTGGTAAAGACTTCTCAAAACCGTTGATCCCTGTTGCTTTGGGAAAAAGCAAAACAAAAGCAATAGAGAGCTAAAAGTCTCTATCTAGTCCAGCAGCAAACGGCTGCTGGTAAAGACTTCTCAAAACCGTTGATCCCTGTTGCTTTGGGAAAAAGCAAAACAAAAGCAATAGAGAGCTAAAAGTCTCTATCTAGTCCAGCAGCAAACGGCTGCTGGTAAAGACTTCTCAAAACCGTTGATCCCTGTTGCTTTGGGAAAAAGCAAAACAAAAGCAATAGAGAGCTAAAAGTCTCTATCTAGTCCAGCAGCAAACGGCTGCTGGTAAAGACTTCTCAAAACCGTTGATCCCTGTTGCTTTGGGAAAAAGCAAAACAAAAGCAATAGAGAGCTAAAAGTCTCTATCTAGTCCAGCAGCAAACGGCTGCTGGTAAAGACTTCTCAAAACCGTTGATCCCTGTTGCTTTGGGAAAAAGCAAAACAAAAGCAATAGAGAGCTAAAAGTCTCTATCTAGTCCAGCAGCAAACGGCTGCTGGTAAAGACTTCTCAAAACCGTTGATCCCTGTTGCTTTGGGAAAAAGCAAAACAAAAGCAATAGAGAGCTAAAAGTCTCTATCTAGTCCAGCAGCAAACGGCTGCTGGTAAAGACTTCTCAAAACCGTTGATCCCTGTTGCTTTGGGAAAAAGCAAAACAAAAGCAATAGAGAGCTAAAAGTCTCTATCTAGTCCAGCAGCAAACGGCTGCTGGTAAAGACTTCTCAAAACCGTTGATCCCTGTTGCTTTGGGAAAAAGCAAAACAAAAGCAATAGAGAGCTAAAAGTCTCTATCTAGTCCAGCAGCAAACGGCTGCTGGTAAAGACTTCTCAAAACCGTTGATCCCTGTTGCTTTGGGAAAAAGCAAAACAAAAGCAATAGAGAGCTAAAAGTCTCTATCTAGTCCAGCAGCAAACGGCTGCTGGTAAAGACTTCTCAAAACCGTTGATCCCTGTTGCTTTGGGAAAAAGCAAAACAAAAGCAATAGAGAGCTAAAAGTCTCTATCTAGTCCAGCAGCAAACGGCTGCTGGTAAAGACTTCTCAAAACCGTTGATCCCTGTTGCTTTGGGAAAAAGCAAAACAAAAGCAATAGAGAGCTAAAAGTCTCTATCTAGTCCAGCAGCAAACGGCTGCTGGTAAAGACTTCTCAAAACCGTTGATCCCTGTTGCTTTGGGAAAAAGCAAAACAAAAGCAATAGAGAGCTAAAAGTCTCTATCTAGTCCAGCAGCAAACGGCTGCTGGTAAAGACTTCTCAAAACCGTTGATCCCTGTTGCTTTGGGAAAAAGCAAAACAAAAGCAATAGAGAGCTAAAAGTCTCTATCTAGTCCAGCAGCAAACGGCTGCTGGTAAAGACTTCTCAAAACCGTTGATCCCTGTTGCTTTGGGAAAAAGCAAAACAAAAGCAATAGAGAGCTAAAAGTCTCTATCTAGTCCAGCAGCAAACGGCTGCTGGTAAAGACTTCTCAAAACCGTTGATCCCTGTTGCTTTGGGAAAAAGCAAAACAAAAGCAATAGAGAGCTAAAAGTCTCTATCTAGTCCAGCAGCAAACGGCTGCTGGTAAAGACTTCTCAAAACCGTTGATCCCTGTTGCTTTGGGAAAAAGCAAAACAAAAGCAATAGAGAGCTAAAAGTCTCTATCTAGTCCAGCAGCAAACGGCTGCTGGTAAAGACTTCTCAAAACCGTTGATCCCTGTTGCTTTGGGAAAAAGCAAAACAAAAGCAATAGAGAGCTAAAAGTCTCTATCTAGTCCAGCAGCAAACGGCTGCTGGTAAAGACTTCTCAAAACCGTTGATCCCTGTTGCTTTGGGAAAAAGCAAAACAAAAGCAATAGAGAGCTAAAAGTCTCTATCTAGTCCAGCAGCAAACGGCTGCTGGTAAAGACTTCTCAAAACCGTTGATCCCTGTTGCTTTGGGAAAAAGCAAAACAAAAGCAATAGAGAGCTAAAAGTCTCTATCTAGTCCAGCAGCAAACGGCTGCTGGTAAAGACTTCTCAAAACCGTTGATCCCTGTTGCTTTGGGAAAAAGCAAAACAAAAGCAATAGAGAGCTAAAAGTCTCTATCTAGTCCAGCAGCAAACGGCTGCTGGTAAAGACTTCTCAAAACCGTTGATCCCTGTTGCTTTGGGAAAAAGCAAAACAAAAGCAATAGAGAGCTAAAAGTCTCTATCTAGTCCAGCAGCAAACGGCTGCTGGTAAAGACTTCTCAAAACCGTTGATCCCTGTTGCTTTGGGAAAAAGCAAAACAAAAGCAATAGAGAGCTAAAAGTCTCTATCTAGTCCAGCAGCAAACGGCTGCTGGTAAAGACTTCTCAAAACCGTTGATCCCTGTTGCTTTGGGAAAAAGCAAAACAAAAGCAATAGAGAGCTAAAAGTCTCTATCTAGTCCAGCAGCAAACGGCTGCTGGTAAAGACTTCTCAAAACCGTTGATCCCTGTTGCTTTGGGAAAAAGCAAAACAAAAGCAATAGAGAGCTAAAAGTCTCTATCTAGTCCAGCAGCAAACGGCTGCTGGTAAAGACTTCTCAAAACCGTTGATCCCTGTTGCTTTGGGAAAAAGCAAAACAAAAGCAATAGAGAGCTAAAAGTCTCTATCTAGTCCAGCAGCAAACGGCTGCTGGTAAAGACTTCTCAAAACCGTTGATCCCTGTTGCTTTGGGAAAAAGCAAAACAAAAGCAATAGAGAGCTAAAAGTCTCTATCTAGTCCAGCAGCAAACGGCTGCTGGTAAAGACTTCTCAAAACCGTTGATCCCTGTTGCTTTGGGAAAAAGCAAAACAAAAGCAATAGAGAGCTAAAAGTCTCTATCTAGTCCAGCAGCAAACGGCTGCTGGTAAAGACTTCTCAAAACCGTTGATCCCTGTTGCTTTGGGAAAAAGCAAAACAAAAGCAATAGAGAGCTAAAAGTCTCTATCTAGTCCAGCAGCAAACGGCTGCTGGTAAAGACTTCTCAAAACCGTTGATCCCTGTTGCTTTGGGAAAAAGCAAAACAAAAGCAATAGAGAGCTAAAAGTCTCTATCTAGTCCAGCAGCAAACGGCTGCTGGTAAAGACTTCTCAAAACCGTTGATCCCTGTTGCTTTGGGAAAAAGCAAAACAAAAGCAATAGAGAGCTAAAAGTCTCTATCTAGTCCAGCAGCAAACGGCTGCTGGTAAAGACTTCTCAAAACCGTTGATCCCTGTTGCTTTGGGAAAAAGCAAAACAAAAGCAATAGAGAGCTAAAAGTCTCTATCTAGTCCAGCAGCAAACGGCTGCTGGTAAAGACTTCTCAAAACCGTTGATCCCTGTTGCTTTGGGAAAAAGCAAAACAAAAGCAATAGAGAGCTAAAAGTCTCTATCTAGTCCAGCAGCAAACGGCTGCTGGTAAAGACTTCTCAAAACCGTTGATCCCTGTTGCTTTGGGAAAAAGCAAAACAAAAGCAATAGAGAGCTAAAAGTCTCTATCTAGTCCAGCAGCAAACGGCTGCTGGTAAAGACTTCTCAAAACCGTTGATCCCTGTTGCTTTGGGAAAAAGCAAAACAAAAGCAATAGAGAGCTAAAAGTCTCTATCTAGTCCAGCAGCAAACGGCTGCTGGTAAAGACTTCTCAAAACCGTTGATCCCTGTTGCTTTGGGAAAAAGCAAAACAAAAGCAATAGAGAGCTAAAAGTCTCTATCTAGTCCAGCAGCAAACGGCTGCTGGTAAAGACTTCTCAAAACCGTTGATCCCTGTTGCTTTGGGAAAAAGCAAAACAAAAGCAATAGAGAGCTAAAAGTCTCTATCTAGTCCAGCAGCAAACGGCTGCTGGTAAAGACTTCTCAAAACCGTTGATCCCTGTTGCTTTGGGAAAAAGCAAAACAAAAGCAATAGAGAGCTAAAAGTCTCTATCTAGTCCAGCAGCAAACGGCTGCTGGTAAAGACTTCTCAAAACCGTTGATCCCTGTTGCTTTGGGAAAAAGCAAAACAAAAGCAATAGAGAGCTAAAAGTCTCTATCTAGTCCAGCAGCAAACGGCTGCTGGTAAAGACTTCTCAAAACCGTTGATCCCTGTTGCTTTGGGAAAAAGCAAAACAAAAGCAATAGAGAGCTAAAAGTCTCTATCTAGTCCAGCAGCAAACGGCTGCTGGTAAAGACTTCTCAAAACCGTTGATCCCTGTTGCTTTGGGAAAAAGCAAAACAAAAGCAATAGAGAGCTAAAAGTCTCTATCTAGTCCAGCAGCAAACGGCTGCTGGTAAAGACTTCTCAAAACCGTTGATCCCTGTTGCTTTGGGAAAAAGCAAAACAAAAGCAATAGAGAGCTAAAAGTCTCTATCTAGTCCAGCAGCAAACGGCTGCTGGTAAAGACTTCTCAAAACCGTTGATCCCTGTTGCTTTGGGAAAAAGCAAAACAAAAGCAATAGAGAGCTAAAAGTCTCTATCTAGTCCAGCAGCAAACGGCTGCTGGTAAAGACTTCTCAAAACCGTTGATCCCTGTTGCTTTGGGAAAAAGCAAAACAAAAGCAATAGAGAGCTAAAAGTCTCTATCTAGTCCAGCAGCAAACGGCTGCTGGTAAAGACTTCTCAAAACCGTTGATCCCTGTTGCTTTGGGAAAAAGCAAAACAAAAGCAATAGAGAGCTAAAAGTCTCTATCTAGTCCAGCAGCAAACGGCTGCTGGTAAAGACTTCTCAAAACCGTTGATCCCTGTTGCTTTGGGAAAAAGCAAAACAAAAGCAATAGAGAGCTAAAAGTCTCTATCTAGTCCAGCAGCAAACGGCTGCTGGTAAAGACTTCTCAAAACCGTTGATCCCTGTTGCTTTGGGAAAAAGCAAAACAAAAGCAATAGAGAGCTAAAAGTCTCTATCTAGTCCAGCAGCAAACGGCTGCTGGTAAAGACTTCTCAAAACCGTTGATCCCTGTTGCTTTGGGAAAAAGCAAAACAAAAATGGCTTCTTCATCAAAAAATCCACCTCAATCTCCAACACATGTTGAGTTGCCTGATGATCTGGCTACTCAAAAGGCTCTTAAAAATGTTCCCCTCTACATGCATTCGAAAACTTTTGATCCTGAAAAAATTGCTCCCTCTTCCAAAGCCAAATTTCAAGCCCATACAATCTCAATCAAACCTAATAATTATTTGGGGTCCATTGAAGTTCCATCTGGTATCACTGGATATCAACAAATGCTGGACTTTATAAAGGCATGTCCTGCAAGCAGTGCTATTTATGCTGACCCAGAAGATATGTATGTCTATCTTCTTAGAGAATTTTGGTGGACGTGTGATTATCACGTAAGCATAGGTGCTATTTCTGGAACCATTAAAAAGAAGCAGGTACGCATATCAATAACACCCAAAATTCTTCGAACTGCTCTTGGTCTACCTGACCAAACAAAAGAAAAACCTTTTGTAACTCCGGCAACAGTTGAACAATGGAAGGAGTGGTTGCCCACCATTGGGTATGGTGCGAACTTGGAAAAACCAGAAGTTGTTCCCAGCAACCCCACCAAGAAAAATCTCCCTGGTATATGGAGATTACTTTTTTCTCATGTTATACAATGCTTGGGAGGCAATTCTGGATCTCATGATCAAGCCACAGCTGCAAATATGCAAATTATTCATGCATTAGCCACGGGAAGGTTTATTGATTTTGCCTCAGTCATTTTTGAAGACATGAAGGCTAAAGTCCAAGCAAGCAATCGTTCCTACACAGTTCCATTCACAAGATTTTTCTCCCTAATATTCAAACAAGAGTTGAAAGAAAAGTACAATCAATTTGGTGCCACTATCTGCAAAGCACCAAGAATTGGTCCCTCTGTCTATAAACAGCCAGCCTGTGATAGTAATCTTTTTGATAGCAAGTTTGCCTCTCTCACTCCTCAAATGAAAGAAGTTCTATTCTCTGCTTATCCCTCTATGTATAAAAAAGTTGGTGGCAGTGAGACTGCACCATCCTCCTTCGTGATCACTGACACTAGTACAAAAGCACCAAAGAAGGTAAGAACCAAGCTCACCAAATCTGTTGCTCCATCCTCATCCGCTGCCGATGCTCCAAAAAGAAAGAAGAAAACAGCAAAAGGTATGATGATTAAGGGGTTGGAATCCTCTCAACTTTCTCTCATTGATGAGGAAGAAACCCCTGCTGCTATTGAAAACATAAAACAGCAACAAACTGATGCAGAAGCTCTTCAATCCCCCAACCCAATCAGCTTCTCTACTGCTGAAAGGGACGCAACTACTGCTAATAATCCTGAAGTGCAAGTTACTGGGGGTGAAAATGTAACTGAATTGGCTGAACAGAATGTTGGTGATGTTGAAATTGAATGTGTTGAAGAAAGAAATGTGGAACCTGATGTTGGTATTATTGATGTTGAAAGTGAACAAACGGTAGTTGCTGATGAAGAAATTGATGATGAAAGTGATTTTGACTTAGATGATTTTGTTGCTGACGATTTTCAGCTTGATTCTTACAATCATGCTGATGAAGAAATGATGATGAAAGTGATTTTGACTTAGATGATTTTGTTGCTGACGATTTTCAGCTTGATTCTTACAATCATGCTGATGAAGAAATGATGATGAAAGTGATTTTGACTTAGATGATTTTGTTGCTGACGATTTTCAGCTTGATTCTTACAATCATGCTGATGAAGAAATTGATGATGAAAGTGATTTTGACTTAGATGATTTTGTTGCTGACGATTTTCAGCTTGATTCTTACAATCATGCTGATGAAGAAATTGATGATGAAAGTGATTTTGACTTAGATGATTTTGTTGCTGACGATTTTCAGCTTGATTCTTACAATCATGCTGATGAAGAAATTGATGATGAAAGTGATTTTGACTTAGATGATTTTGTTGCTGACGATTTTCAGCTTGATTCTTACAATCATGCTGATGAAGAAATGATGATGAAAGTGATTTTGACTTAGATGATTTTGTTGCTGACGATTTTCAGCTTGATTCTTACAATCATGCTGATGAAGAAATGATGATGAAAGTGATTTTGACTTAGATGATTTTGTTGCTGACGATTTTCAGCTTGATTCTTACAATCATGCTGATGAAGAAATTGATGATGAAAGTGATTTTGACTTAGATGATTTTGTTGCTGACGATTTTCAGCTTGATTCTTACAATCATGCTGATGAAGAAATTGATGATGAAAGTGATTTTGACTTAGATGATTTTGTTGCTGACGATTTTCAGCTTGATTCTTACAATCATGCTGATGAAGAAATTGATGATGAAAGTGATTTTGACTTAGATGATTTTGTTGCTGACGATTTTCAGCTTGATTCTTACAATCATGCTGATGAAGAAATGATGATGAAAGTGATTTTGACTTAGATGATTTTGTTGCTGACGATTTTCAGCTTGATTCTTACAATCATGCTGATGAAGAAATGATGATGAAAGTGATTTTGACTTAGATGATTTTGTTGCTGACGATTTTCAGCTTGATTCTTACAATCATGCTGATGAAGAAATTGATGATGAAAGTGATTTTGACTTAGATGATTTTGTTGCTGACGATTTTCAGCTTGATTCTTACAATCATGCTGATGAAGAAATTGATGATGAAAGTGATTTTGACTTAGATGATTTTGTTGCTGACGATTTTCAGCTTGATTCTTACAATCATGCTGATGAAGAAATTGATGATGAAAGTGATTTTGACTTAGATGATTTTGTTGCTGACGATTTTCAGCTTGATTCTTACAATCATGCTGATGAAGAAATGATGATGAAAGTGATTTTGACTTAGATGATTTTGTTGCTGACGATTTTCAGCTTGATTCTTACAATCATGCTGATGAAGAAATGATGATGAAAGTGATTTTGACTTAGATGATTTTGTTGCTGACGATTTTCAGCTTGATTCTTACAATCATGCTGATGAAGAAATTGATGATGAAAGTGATTTTGACTTAGATGATTTTGTTGCTGACGATTTTCAGCTTGATTCTTACAATCATGCTGATGAAGAAATTGATGATGAAAGTGATTTTGACTTAGATGATTTTGTTGCTGACGATTTTCAGCTTGATTCTTACAATCATGCTGATGAAGAAAGAAGAAGTAGAGATGCTTAAAGAAAAATTCATCTCCATGGCTGCTGATCAACACAAAATCAATGAATCCACCAAAGTTATCAAGCATGATCAGCAGATCCTTCGATCTAGTGGCTTGTCGCTACTGAAATGTGCCAACTCCACCAGCTACTCAGCAAAGAAGGCAGCGTCTACTAGCAAGTCTGCTGCTGCTGGTGTCAAGAAGTTAAGTGGTCTCATTCCTCTTCTGACCACTCAAGTAGAAAATAACACTAAGGCAATTCATGCCTTAGAAAAACAAGTGGCTGATCTTCCTATTCCTAAAGTTTCTTTCACTGAGGAGGATCGCCAGCGGCAAGTTAAGCTGGAGAAGGAGGTTGATGAAATTAAGAAATTGTTGGCGCAACTTGTGAACCAACAACCTAAACAGCCAGCAACTGTGGAAGTTGTTATTAACACTACAACTTCCAAGGGGGAGAAAGTTGATACTGCTGTTTTAGATCTGGTAACTGAAGCAGTTAACAAGGCAGTTGCCCAAATCTATGAAGACTCTGCTGAAGGGGTACTAGAAATGGATACTGCTGATGATGTTCCCCCTGCTGGTGTTGAGGGGGAGATTGAGAAAGATGGAAATGATGAAGCTCCCCCAGCTGGTATTGAGGGGGAGCAACAAATTGTTATATTTAATGAACCTCCTGCTGCTGTTAGGGAGGAGTTTGACCCTAAAGAACTTGAAACAGCATGGAAGGCCGGATTTGATGCTGAAATGGCCACTGATAGATCCAAGGAAATACTTCCTATTTTTCACAACCGCTTCATGGGAAATGCTGAAGTCACTCCTCTCTCTGATGATCGTCGAAGACAGCTCACTGAGTCTGGACTCTTCAAGAGATCTACTGCTCTTCCAATAATTGCTACTCCATCCTCTCTTCCTGCTGCTCAACTCTCTATTCAATCATCAGCAGGCCATCAACATCAAGCAATAGATATACTTGCCTTGACTGCTGATGGAAAAACTCAAGAAGAAGCTATCAAGGAGTTGGATAGGATCAAGGCGAATCAAGAAAATGAAAGAAAAAATCTTGAGTATATCAAGCAGCTACCTATCATTGAAAAAGATCAGCTAGATGGTGAGCAAAGGATGCTGCTGATAGCTGGTGGCGCTGAAGCTCTATACAGGCAAAAGCATAAAGAAGTTGAGAAGCAAGTCAGCGAGAAGAGAGCCAAGTTTGAGGAAGAAAAGGCTAAGTGGTTGAAACTTATGAATGATAGAAAGAGGCCCCAAAAGATTATTGCTGCTGAAGCCTTTCGTGCTGAAATGGGTCTTAAGACAAACTTGAAAATCTTAAGACAAGGTGCTGACAGTCCCATCAAACTGGAAGGTGTCAAGCCAACCTCCTTGGGTGCCTCTGAATGGGCTGAAGTTTACATGCTGGTGAAGGACAAAAAGGCTGCCAGCTATGAGCAACTTCTAAAAATGCTCAAGGATTATTTCGAAAAAGCCAGGGAGTATGAAACAAAGTTTAAAGCTGACTTGCCCATGCTGAGGCAAGTGTTTGGTACTCCAGCAGCTGTCTCCTCGTCAGCAGGAAGAAGGGTTCAAAGAAAAAGGAAGGCAGAACACCAAACCTTGACAATGAATCTTCCTCCTATCACTGGTGATGCCTCGCTGAACACCAGACTTCCTCCCAGAAGCTTATTTGAGGAAGGGAGAGTGATAGAAAGTCCTGCTGGCATCTTCTTCACAAACTTCCAGAACAATCAACTGTTCTTTCGCTTGGATGAACTTGAAAAAGCTACCACTGGGTTCATCTTAAGCATAAGAAGAAGGTGTGCTGAAACATCCAACAACAGATGGTTCATCAGCAAGTTGGATGAAGAATTGATAAAGCCTCATAGAAGGGATGACCCAGCGATCAGAATGGCCAAGCAAGAGGAAGCTTGGGAATTTGAAGCTGACAACTTATAGATGTCTTAAAATGTAAATGCTGAATATGTCAGCTTGTAATATTTAAAGATGATATATAAGACATCTTTTCATCATTCCTTATTCTTATCAAGTCTAGTCTACTCAGCAAGTCTTCTCAGCGAATAGGGGGAGATTGTTGAGTCAAGGATTCGCTGACCAGACTTGGTCGCTGGCGTGAGTCGCCAACAAGTGATCAGCGAGTCAATGACTCTTGTCAGCGAGTGGCTTACTTCCCAAGTTGTGTGTCAAGGCGGGAAGTTTTCAAACCATAAGAAGACAAGATGTCACATGGTGGTTCTTCCAACTGAATATTACCGTATATGGCAAAGGTACAGTTGGGACCAAAACAAGGGTTTCTCTCTTTCATACCCGTTTTGGTAAAGAAGACAAAGGCTCCTGGATCAAAGTACAACGAGCCTATGAGAAGTCGACAACCACCATTCTATCACTATCATTGTAAGGCTGTGTTGCCCTAATTCCTCCCCTATATAAAGCAACACAGCCGCATCTTTTATAATGTGTGTTTATCACCACAAAGTGTTCGTGTCACTTTATTTTCTCTCTTGTAATTGCTTAAGTTTATAGTGTCTAGACTTAGCAATTATTTAGTTCATTTGTATTCTTGTAAGACAAGTTGTAATATCGACCATGTATTCATCGTTTAATCAATGAAACATATGATTATACTTGCTTAGATATTTGCATTTGAACTTATTCTTGTTCATGTTCTTTACTTTCTGTTCTTAACTTTCTTGTCTAAATAAAACTAATATAAGTGTGCAAATTGTGGACTGTCAACATGCATAAAGTTACCATAAAATTCAGTGCGCTTGGTTGTGGAAAACACCTATTGTTTTTCATTTTTGTTTTTTAAGAAAATATAAAAAAAAAAATAATAGAAAACATAGTAATTAAAAAAAAAAAAAAAAAAAAATAATAAAAAAAAAAAAAAAAAAAAAAAAAAAAAAAAAAAAAAAAAAAAAAAAAAAAAAAAAAAAAAAAAAAAAAAAAAAAAAAAAAAAAAAAAAAAAAAAAAAAAAAAAAAAAAAAAAAAAAAAAAAAAAAAAAAAAAAAAAAAAAAAAAAAAAAAAAAAAAAAAAAAAAAAAAAAAAAAAAAAAAAAAAAAAAAAAAAAAAAAAAAAAAAAAAAAAAAAAAAAAAAAAAAAAAAAAAAAAAAAAAAAAAAAAAAAAAAAAAAAAAAAAAAAAAAAAAAAAAAAAAAAAAAAAAAAAAAAAAAAAAAAAAAAAAAAAAAAAAAAAAAAAAAAAAAAAAAAAAAAAAAAAAAAAAAAAAAAAAAAAAAAAAAAAAAAAAAAAAAAAAAAAAAAAAAAAAAAAAAAAAAAAAAAAAAAAAAAAAAAAAAAAAAAAAAAAAAAAAAAAAAAAAAAAAAAAAAAAAAAAAAAAAAAAAAAAAAAAAAAAAAAAAAAAAAAAAAAAAAAAAAAAAAAAAAAAAAAAAAAAAAAAAAAAAAAAAAAAAAAAAAAAAAAAAAAAAAAAAAAAAAAAAAAAAAAAAAAAAAAAAAAAAAAAAAAAAAAAAAAAAAAAAAAAAAAAAAAAAAAAAAAAAAAAAAAAAAAAAAAAAAAAAAAAAAAAAAAAAAAAAAAAAAAAAAAAAAAAAAAAAAAAAAAAAAAAAAAAAAAAAAAAAAAAAAAAAAAAAAAAAAAAAAAAAAAAAAAAAAAAAAAAAAAAAAAAAAAAAAAAAAAAAAAAAAAAAAAAAAAAAAAAAAAAAAAAAAAAAAAAAAAAAAAAAAAAAAAAAAAAAAAAAAAAAAAAAAAAAAAAAAAAAAAAAAAAAAAAAAAAAAAAAAAAAAAAAAAAAAAAAAAAAAAAAAAAAAAAAAAAAAAAAAAAAAAAAAAAAAAAAAAAAAAAAAAAAAAAAAAAAAAAAAAAAAAAAAAAAAAAAAAAAAAAAAAAAAAAAAAAAAAAAAAAAAAAAAAAAAAAAAAAAAAAAAAAAAAAAAAAAAAAAAAAAAAAAAAAAAAAAAAAAAAAAAAAAAAAAAAAAAAAAAAAAAAAAAAAAAAAAAAAAAAAAAAAAAAAAAAAAAAAAAAAAAAAAAAAAAAAAAAAAAAAAAAAAAAAAAAAAAAAAAAAAAAAAAAAAAAAAAAAAAAAAAAAAAAAAAAAAAAAAAAAAAAAAAAAAAAAAAAAAAAAAAAAAAAAAAAAAAAAAAAAAAAAAAAAAAAAAAAAAAAAAAAAAAAAAAAAAAAAAAAAAAAAAAAAAAAAAAAAAAAAAAAAAAAAAAAAAAAAAAAAAAAAAAAAAAAAAAAAAAAAAAAAAAAAAAAAAAAAAAAAAAAAAAAAAAAAAAAAAAAAAAAAAAAAAAAAAAAAAAAAAAAAAAAAAAAAAAAAAAAAAAAAAAAAAAAAAAAAAAAAAAAAAAAAAAAAAAAAAAAAAAAAAAAAAAAAAAAAAAAAAAAAAAAAAAAAAAAAAAAAAAAAAAAAAAAAAAAAAAAAAAAAAAAAAAAAAAAAAAAAAAAAAAAAAAAAAAAAAAAAAAAAAAAAAAAAAAAAAAAAAAAAAAAAAAAAAAAAAAAAAAAAAAAAAAAAAAAAAAAAAAAAAAAAAAAAAAAAAAAAAAAAAAAAAAAAAAAAAAAAAAAAAAAAAAAAAAAAAAAAAAAAAAAAAAAAAAAAAAAAAAAAAAAAAAAAAAAAAAAAAAAAAAAAAAAAAAAAAAAAAAAAAAAAAAAAAAAAAAAAAAAAAAAAAAAAAAAAAAAAAAAAAAAAAAAAAAAAAAAAAAAAAAAAAAAAAAAAAAAAAAAAAAAAAAAAAAAAAAAAAAAAAAAAAAAAAAAAAAAAAAAAAAAAAAAAAAAAAAAAAAAAAAAAAAAAAAAAAAAAAAAAAAAAAAAAAAAAAAAAAAAAAAAAAAAAAAAAAAAAAAAAAAAAAAAAAAAAAAAAAAAAAAAATCATATCTAGTTTCCTAAAGAAAAATGATACGCAGGCCTAAAGATTAACACCTAAAAATCAGCCTAATGACTTAACAGTGACACGTGTTGTTATCTTTAAAAGTCTAGTTAATATTTTACGGTAATCCTATTATGCCCATGTGTTAATTATTAATTGAATTGAATAGGTCAACTAAGTAAACATTTTGAACGCTCATACTCTGATCATATTAGACATTGGTTCCTATATATTTTTTATCCTATGTCATTTGTAAGTCTAATCCATTAAAACCTCTATTTATGTATATTGAAATTCTTAATATGTATAATATGAAACTTTGTTAATTATTAATAATTATTGTATTGTATTTTCATTTATATCTTCATTGTAACAAATATTGACTTTTGATATGTAGTGATTAATCATTATCAAAAACTCTTATGAGTTTTATTTTTCAAGTTCAATTAGATTGGATGTTATATATTACTGTCAAGTATCAATGATATGTAATTGTGCTTTACCAAATCGTTTTGTGGCTTTAAAAACTTTTACTCTACTTGCACAAAAAAGTCATGGTATCATAATTGATATGATTGTAATATGATCAAGATTAGATTTAAAAAATAATATTGTTAAAAAATATGACATTAATAATATGTAATTTAGTTGGTGTAAATATTCATTTCTTGCAATTATGCTAGATACTACTTGTTCATTTCTTTTTTTTTTAATTGTGGTGTACTATTATGTATGATGCATATGTAAAAAAGATTATGTATGCATGCATATGTTAAAAAAAATAAATTATAGCAAGAAATAAATTTAAAAACCTACACAGTTAGACGAAAGTGATTAAAAGCTACACACTATGATGTAGTATTATTTTTAAATAGTCTTTTGAACCACTTTTTATTCTCCGCGTTGTAATTTTTTAGTTTTATGATACGCTTTTATAATGTACGTTTATCTTTACGCATATGTCACCGATTTAATACACATTGCAAGTTTTACGTATCGTTATGTTTCCCGGGGCAACGCCCATGTTTAAAAACTAGTTAGATTTGTTATTCAAGGGTATATTCGGGAAAAAAATTAAAAGTTTTTGTTTCTTCTAATAACGATACAGGTGGTAACATTATGTTGTTAGGCTTATTTGTAGGCCAATTAATTAGGCTTCTATATCAAAATTCTTTTCTAAAAGAATCCGTAATGATAAAAAGTCTTGTAAAGCTTTTGAATTGCCACCTCATTAATACATTAACTTTAAGCTATAAAAAGAACTATTTATTCAAATGAAAAGTTTTGTCTAAAATTTTGTTGAAACTTAATTTGAAAGAACTTTTTCTTCAAAAGTTTGAGGATTTTTAATCTATTCATAAAAAAAATTTATTTAACCCGATAACATCAATCTTTTTCAGAGAATTTTTTCATAAAAAAAAAACTTTTTATCAACTTATTATTGGGCTCAATCATAAAACAAAATTACTAAATTACAAAAAAAAAAAAAAAAAAAAAAAAAAAAAAAAAAAAAAAAAAAAAAAAAAAAAAAAAAAAAAAAAAAAAAAAAAAAAAAAAAAAAAAAAAAAACAAAAAAAAAAAAAAAAAAAAAAAAAAAAAAAAAAAAAAAAAAAAAAAAAAAAAAAAAAAAAAAAAAAAAAAAAAAAAAAAAAAAAAAAAAAAAAAAAAAAAAAAAAAAAAAAAAAAAAAAAAAAAAAAAAAAAAAAAAAAAAAAAAAAAAAAAAAAAAAAAAAAAAAAAAAAAAAAAAAAAAAAAAAAAAAAAAAAAAAAAAAAAAAAAAAAAAAAAAAAAAAAAAAAAAAAAAAAAAAAAAAAAAAAAAAAAAAAAAAAAAAAAAAAAAAAAAAAAAAAAAAAAAAAAAAAAAAAAAAAAAAAAAAAAAAAAAAAAAAAAAAAAAAAAAAAAAAAAAAAAAAAAAAAAAAAAAAAAAAAAAAAAAAAAAAAAAAAAAAAAAAAAAAAAAAAAAAAAAAAAAAAAAAAAAAAAAAAAAAAAAAAAAAAAAAAAAAAAAAAAAAAAAAAAAAAAAAAAAAAAAAAAAAAAAAAAAAAAAAAAAAAAAAAAAAAAAAAAAAAAAAAAAAAAAAAAAAAAAAAAAAAAAAAAAAAAAAAAAAAAAAAAAAAAAAAAAAAAAAAAAAAAAAAAAAAAAAAAAAAAAAAAAAAAAAAAAAAAAAAAAAAAAAAAAAAAAAAAAAAAAAAAAAAAAAAAAAAAAAAAAAAAAAAAAAAAAAAAAAAAAAAAAAAAAAAAAAAAAAAAAAAAAAAAAAAAAAAAAAAAAAAAAAAAAAAAAAAAAAAAAAAAAAAAAAAAAAAAAAAAAAAAAAAAAAAAAAAAAAAAAAAAAAAAAAAAAAAAAAAAAAAAAAAAAAAAAAAAAAAAAAAAAAAAAAAAAAAAAAAAAAAAAAAAAAAAAAAAAAAAAAAAAAAAAAAAAAAAAAAAAAAAAAAAAAAAAAAAAAAAAAAAAAAAAAAAAAAAAAAAAAAAAAAAAAAAAAAAAAAAAAAAAAAAAAAAAAAAAAAAAAAAAAAAAAAAAAAAAAAAAAAAAAAAAAAAAAAAAAAAAAAAAAAAAAAAAAAAAAAAAAAAAAAAAAAAAAAAAAAAAAAAAAAAAAAAAAAAAAAAAAAAAAAAAAAAAAAAAAAAAAAAAAAAAAAAAAAAAAAAAAAAAAAAAAAAAAAAAAAAAAAAAAAAAAAAAAAAAAAAAAAAAAAAAAAAAAAAAAAAAAAAAAAAAAAAAAAAAAAAAAAAAAAAAAAAAAAAAAAAAAAAAAAAAAAAAAAAAAAAAAAAAAAAAAAAAAAAAAAAAAAAAAAAAAAAAAAAAAAAAAAAAAAAAAAAAAAAAAAAAAAAAAAAAAAAAAAAAAAAAAAAAAAAAAAAAAAAAAAAAAAAAAAAAAAAAAAAAAAAAAAAAAAAAAAAAAAAAAAAAAAAAAAAAAAAAAAAAAAAAAAAAAAAAAAAAAAAAAAAAAAAAAAAAAAAAAAAAAAAAAAAAAAAAAAAAAAAAAAAAAAAAAAAAAAAAAAAAAAAAAAAAAAAATGTATTGTTTTATTTTCCAACTGTTTAGTTGATTAGCTAATTACCCAGTTGAAATTAGCTAATTTTATGATATGGTAGGCTAAACTTTAGTTTAATTAGGGTTTAGGGGTTAATTTTACTGCTTTATTATATACTGTGCTGTTAATGGAATTTGACCTGACGATTTAATGAAGTTAGTAAATTAAGTTTTTGAGTCTGTTCCTGATTTGCGGGTTAGTACAAATGTTTATAAATCCGTGTCTTTAGATTATAAAATTTAAACGGGTAAAGGGAGAAATCCGGAAATCCCCCTGTTCAGGCTAGCCGAAAAAAAGTTGAGCCTTTGGCTCTAATGTGCGCGGCCTGACTAGCGATGTTCAAGATTTTACCTAGTAACGTTCGCCTTACCACTAGACCACCTTGGAGATTATGATTATTAACCTTTGGCTTGTAGATTTTGTGATTGCTTTTCGATTGTTTACAATCTATCAAAGGGATTATGTGTGCTGATTGGGCAGAATATGTTATTGTTAACATAAACAGGAAAGAGAAAGGGAAAAAAGAATCAACATGGAGGATATTTTCGTTGAAGGAATTGCATGCTGCTACAAACAATTTTAATTATGACAACAAGCTTGGTGAAGGTGGATTCGGCAGTGTTTATTGGGGTCAGCTATGGGATGGATCTCAAGTAATCAATACACCTTTTCACTTATTTTCCATATTCAATGTCTTTCTACTAACTCAATAACTTGTGTTTTTTCTGATGGTGATTGATTATGACGGGTATCTGATTTTAAGTAATCAGGTAGATGATATTAATTTGGGCAGGGGACAAGTGTTCTAGACTACACTGATATTTTGTCTATTAGAAAGAGGTGGCCCTGGTTCACCAAGGCTATCATTGGCCATATGAGAAGAGGAGAGAGTAGAGTAGTCGTACTGTTGCATTTTGCTTAAAGTATTCCTTGCACAAACATTTTATGATGAAGATTCTGATTTTGACTTGTCTTACTTATTTAACTTTCTTTTCTAGTTCTGATTAATTGAATAGGATGTGTTTCGGCTTTCTAAGTAACTTGGGTAAGGGAATAAGGGATATAACTTTGATCTATGAACAAGTGTTCAAGACTTCTTGCGTAGACTTGGAAACAGCTTTGGAAGTCGGTAACAGATATAACTCTGAGATATGAACAAGTATTCTAGACTTCTAGTGTATATTTAGAAACGCCTATGTCAGTAACTTGGGTAAAGGATATAACTTTGAGCTATTAACTAGTGTATTACCAAATTTTTGTAAATAGCAACTCGATTATAGTTGTTCAAATTCAGATAACCAGAAGTTCTAAGTAAAAAAGTTTAGAAGGTTGTAAACCCTTAAAAATACTTTGCGTGACGTTTGACCCGTTTCTTTTTAGTTAAATTTTGTAGTTTTCCAAAGTTTACCCGTTTTGAATAAACTATAACCCAATTTGATGCATTGTCACATAAATCTATTAAAATGGCCACATTTAATCATAAGCGAGGTAACTCGACTTATGAAAATTTGCAGTTGGTGCATCAAGCAACCTTGAAAAGCGCAAGACAAGCTAGTGTGTTTGACAATCTTCCTATTGCACTTCAGCATAGTATTGGCAAGGCTAAATTAGCCACTCCAACCAAGCGAATTAGCATAATATAGAATATTAAAACACGAAAGTTTGCCTCTTGAGTAGTAAAAAATGTATTTTCGTAAATAGGGTCTATTTGATTGTTTAGAAGGTTTAGTTATTATAGTCTTGTACTAATTCAATGACTGTAAGCCTGCTGTCATGAATTCTAAGCCGACAGTTGTGTGTATTCAGATTGCAGTGAAAAGGTTGAAGGTCTGGAGCAATAAAGCAGAAATGGAATTTGCTGTTGAGGTTGAGATACTCGCTCGAGTTAGACACAAGAACCTGCTCAGTTTACGTGGCTATTGTGCCGAAGGACAAGAAAGATTAATTGTGTATGATTACATGCCTAATCTCAGTTTACTCTCTCACCTTCATGGTCAACACTCCGCTGAAAGTCTTCTTGATTGGCCACGAAGAATGACTATTGCAATTGGGTCTGCAGAAGGAATTGTGTAAGTTTTTCAATCACCCATATTTTGTGCTCTTTTGATAACTAACACCCAATTGAATTATAACTTGCCACTAGAGGCGGCAAAATGGGTGGGACAAACAGGTTGGGTAATGGGTCAAAATGGATTCTTGTCAAAACAGATAGTTTTTGCGCAGGCTAAAACGGGTTGGATTAGGTTACCTTGTAACAATTTTGTCCAAGGTTTTTAATTTTAGAATAATTGGTGCATCAATTATGATTACCAAAAATTGTAGTGTAATATTATCTCAGTTATTATCTAACCATGTGAATATAATAATTTAGGAGGTTTTCTGAATTAATAATGACTTTCGACCTACGAATTTGACCCGTTTTCTGGTAACCTATCTTCCCACTCATTTGATACGTTACGAATAAAACATCAGTACTTGGGTATTAATTGCCTCCTCTAGGTTCCCCATATGGATGTTGACTCTACTTTCTTGTTTTATCCAGTTATCTTCACCATCATGCAACACCACACATAATACATAGAGATGTTAAAGCAAGTAATGTGTTGCTGGACTCTGATTTCAAATCCCAGGTGGCTGATTTTGGATTCGCAAAGCTAATACCTGATGGTGCAACACATGTAACCACCCGGGTCAAAGGGACTCTAGGGTACCTAGCCCCAGAATATGCCATGTTAGGAAAGGCATCAGAGAGTTGTGATGTTTACAGTTTTGGGATTCTTTTACTCGAGCTTGCTAGCGGCAAGAAACCCATTGAGAAGATAAATGCAACCACAAGAAGATCCATCACAGAATGGGCTCTACCATTGGTATGTGAAAAGAAGTTCAGTGAAATGGCAGATCCAAAGATGAACGGGAAGTATGTAGAAGAGGAGTTGAAGCGAGTTATACTTATTGGGCTTATATGTGCACATACTCAACCCGATAAAAGACCCACAATGCTCGAGGTGGTTGAGTTGCTAAAAGGAGAATTGAAAGACAAATTTGCTGCTATAGAAAACGATGAGATGTTTGTAATGGGTAAGGCTGCTGAGCACAATGATGGAGTATCGGTTGCAGACAATAGTTCGGACTTCATTTCGGAAGAGAAAGAACAAATACAAGAAATTGAGAAGATGAAGTAGGATTGTAAAAAGGCATGGTATTTTTTCTTATTTTTGCTAGTATGTTGGTTCATTATATATGCCATCTATTTAGGGTGTGGTGTGTATGTTGTTGCAGATTTGTGTGATATGGCTATTCTAGTGTTAATTAAGGTTGGATTTGTTAACTTATTTATATAGTACTAATGTATTTGGAGAATCATAGTTTTTAAAGTGGTTTTTGTTGATATTTGTAAGTTTTATTATGCTTGCTATACAATGAGGGCATTTAATTTATAAAGTCTGGAATCGAGGTATCACCAGTACGTACTGTTATAGTGTCATCTTCCAGAGCTAAAATAATCAACGATCATGTTTACGAAACAATTTTAAACATAATTACAGAGGATGAAGCCCAAGTATGCAGATACATCTAATCATAAAACATTTATACGTAATGAAACCCATAAGTAATGTATTTTTATTATTATATTGATAAGCATAAGCATATGATAACCATAATCATAGTAGACCACAAGTCATATACAAAATTGTTCTCGTACAAGAGAAACTGGCTTGGGCACTACCTGATACTACAATATAATATCCGCAAAATACTACAGTCGTAATATAATATCCGCACAAAATTTGTCTATAGAGACAACATATAAAACTTGCTAACACATACGGTTAGCAAGCCTAATTAAAGTTAAAGCACAACTTAACCTATATATCTTATTGTTATTGAAGGAGAAAGTATTATCATTATATATGTAGTTTATTAAAGATGGCTTGATGAAGGATGACCAACAAAGTAGTTATGTGGGCATGAAGAGTAGTAAAAGGGGGCCCTACTGAAGTAGACTGCTGAAAGAGTAGCCCTGTGGTTACGTGCCTCCAACACCGATACTCGACTAGTCATACGTTGCAATTCACGTTCCAGCCTGCGCACTTTCAGTTCCAGCATCTTAGTTTCCACACTCATCAGTAACTGATCATGATCAGCATCATCACGACGGGGTCGCAGCATTTGTTGGGTTATATAACAATTATCTTAATCAAATAACAATGGAAGATTAAACTATGCAATTAATTAATTAACCAAGGAAAGAAAGCATGTACCTTTAATTGAAGATGATAAAGCAAGAAACTTTATAATAAGGTTTAAAATAAAACCTCTCTACGATCGCACACACGACTCTAGAATGTATGTATGCTAGTACTTGATCACGAACCGGCAACGATTGGCTTGCTCCTTCTTCTTGCTTTGATCGAAATCACCAAGAACCCTAAAGGGTTTAGAATTTCGGCTATATGAACCGAAAAAGAGAAGAGAGAGAGATATTTAGGGTTCTTGAAAACCCTTGAGAATTGAATAATAAAAACAATTAGCTTAGGCCTCCTTATATAGGTGTAGGAAAACTTGATGACAAGGGTTTTGAAAAACCCTCCCCCTTTTGATGGTCGGCCCCTCTAGAGAACATTCTAGAGGGTTTCCTAATTGTTTCTTAAATTACAATTATCTCCTCCGTTAACTCCGTTAGTTAAGTACCGTTAACTCTTTAACACTTAACGGATGGCCGTTAGTTTTTCGTGATCTAATTAATTAATAAATTACACAATACCATATATAATATATTAATCAATTATGATTACATTTGAGTCGAGACGTGTGACCCCGTAGGCTTAAATACTTTCCGGTCATACGTTCATTTTACGTGATCACATACTAACAGCATTATTGCGACTTCTTCTTCCCAGCATGAAACCATAAACACTACTACTAATAGAAGGCGGCACAAAGGCATGTTGATGGGCTGCTTGACCACCACCACCCAGGAAGTGGAAGCCTACTACGATCAGTAGTAGTAGTAGTAACCGTGATCACCTCAGGCTCAGGGGATGAGTTGCCCGGTGAAACTGGCTCCGTGATCACAACCCTTTGTCTCTTATTTTCTGATGACCCAGCAGCAGGATCCGAACCATTATTATTGTTATTTGACATTTCTTGACCAAATTGGTAAACAAAAAAAAGTACGAACTAAAAAGTGTACAAAACGAGGGGGATATTCTCGATCTCTGTAAGCAGGGGTGCTTAGTGTCCTTCTATATAGATGATGGGGCAAGTCTCGTTATAGGGTAGGCCTAATGACGGGATACGTCTGTGACCGCCACCTGCTCTTGCTGGATACGTGGTTAACTAATACTCGTATCCATTACCTCAAATCATTACTTATGTGTCCACTTGATGATCATGAAATAACCATCTTAAAGAAAATAGTTACAGTCCACTTTGGTTTATGTGATTGGTCATTGCCTCATTGGTGCTACATTATACTTTACTTATATACAGAATATACAGAAGACAGAATACATAGTGTAGTTGTGTGTAACGAATAAAGTTAGGGTATAAAAACAAAAATACAGAAAAAGAGTTTTGTGGCGTAAAATAGTATAACATCGGTTATCCTACCTCATGTGATAATTTCGCTTTCTTAATAATAATTGAAAAACAAACAAATAAATAAGTTAAAAGGTATCAACAACAACAAATTTTAAATTTGGATGATGCTCCTTTCAAATTATGTATCAGCTTACTAGATTAAGTTGTGGTTTCCTTGTTAGAATATGAGGGATCAGAATCTTCGTCATCATATCCCGAGTTTACAATGGCCTCAGTATGTATCGTAGGGCCCAAGCCCATCATGTTAGAGTTGGAAGCCCATGTAATTAGTGTCGGTCATTTGACCTAATTAGGGTTAATTTGTGTATAAATATGGGACGATTTGTGTTTCCCTGAGTATGAAAGAAATAAAAATAAAAACCTTTTCTTTATCACTGATTAACATGGTATCAGAGCCGTCAATCGGTTCATTCATCTACACAATAACCCTCTGTGTATCACCTAAAATCAAAACCCAAGCCACCATGGCCGAAGAAGAAGCCGGCAGCTCAAGTAATGATTTGGCAATACAATTAGCCAATTTGTTACAAAACAATAACAATCAATCACAGAATCCCAAACTATCAGACAACTTGCAAATCAACCTCAAATTAAACAACCAAAATTACGCTTTATGGACTCGGATGATTCGAGTCGCCATAGGCGGAAAATCCAAATCATTATTAAACCATTTAACCGAAGAACCACCAACAAAGGCAACTATTGAAAAATATGAAAAGTGGGAACAAGAAGACCTGATCGTGTTTTCTTGGCTCATTCAGAACATTGAACCCATATTGGCCGGAAATCTCACCGAGTTCTCCACGGCCAAAGAACTATGGGATGCCTTAGCAATCACTTACAGTAGCGGAAGAGACAAGTTACAAACTTTTAACCTTCATGTTAGATCCAATGAACTGAAACAAGCTGATAAATCCCTTGAAGATTTCTGGATCGCCCTTCAAGGGATCTGGGGAGAAATCGATCGGATCGACCCTAATCCCATGAAGTGTCCAGATGATATCAAGACTTTTGCCAAAATCAGATCTGATCAAAAGCTATTTCAGTTTCTTAATGGTTTGGATCGAAAATTTGAACCCATCAAACGTGAGATTCTTCGAATCGATCCACTTCATACCGTCGAAGCCGCATATGCCTCTGTTCGAAAAGATGCCGCTCACCAAAATATTTTGGGAGCAACAAGAAATGAACTGGAAGGTATAGCTTCTGGCTTTGTTGCCGGAAAATTTAGTGGCGGTGGTTCAAAGGGATTCCGGCGAATCGACGGCAAGAAGAAAGAGGACAAATCACATCTTTTATGTGATGAGTGCGGTATGTCTAAGCACACCAAGGAGCAATGTTTCGAGATTATTGGATATCCCGATTGGTGGGTTGGCTCGAAGAAACCTACCAAGAAAAACACCAACTCAACCACCGCATATAATAAAGATGACCGGAAAGTGGAGAAAGGAGTTGGTGGTGTTGCGGCGGCTGTGATTGGAGAAGAAAGGAGTTTCTCGGTGGTTGAGGGTAAGCAGAGAGAAGATAAACTCTCAAAACCATCACAACCACCTGCATATGAGTGTCGACCACAAACAAAACCAATAAATAATAAGTTTCCTAAAATATCTTTACCCACTAATAGAAATAATATGGTAAATGGATCGGGTAGAAGGCTCCATAATGTTTTTGGGCTCAAAAATAATTATGGGCCAAGTCCAATTGCTAAAAGCTTTATGACCCGATCTAGTCAATCTAATTCGGATGGATCTTGGATTTTCGATTGTGGTGCTACCGACACTATGACTTATGATTTATCTGATTTTTCAGTTTTTTCAAAACCAAGGAAAACTCATATTCGGGCTGCAAATAAAGGGAAAATGGATGTTATGAATGGAGGAACTGTCACAATTACTCCAAACATAAATTTAACTAACTGCCTCTATGTTCCGTCTTTATCTCACAAACTTTTGTCAATCAGTCATGTGACAAAAGAACTAAATTGCTCAGTACTCATGCATCCAACCTTTTGTTTATTACAGGATATCAGGATGGGACGGATCATTGGGCGTGGCACTGAGAGAGAAGGACTGTATTATGTTGATGAAGTTACTGAAAGTGGGTCTGTCATGCTTGCTCATGGAACTAGTGAAAGAGAACAATGGCTATGGCATAGAAGATTGGGGCACCCGTCAGTTAGTTATTTGCATATTTTGTTTCCAAAACTTTTCCCGTTAAATAAAAAGATTGAATGTGAAACCTGCATTTTAGCAAAAAGTCATAGGCAATCTTTTAAACCTCGTAATGATAGAGTTGAGTTTCCTTTTTCTTTAGTTCATTCTGATGTATGGGGCCCTGCACCGGTCAGTGGAGGTCACAATTTTAAGTATTTTGTGATTTTTGTGGATGATTGCACCAGAATGACATGGATTTATTTTTTGAAAAATAAAGATGAAGTTTATGATAGATTTACTGTGTTCTACAACATGGTTCAAACACAGTTTCAGACATCTATCAAAATTATGAGAACAGATAATGGTGGGGAGTATGTGAATTCACAAATGAATCTGTTTTTCCAATCCAAGGGAATAATCCATCAAACCACTTGTCCTCACACCCCCGAACAAAATGGTGTGGCTGAAAGGAAAAATAGGATCCTTTTAGAGATAACTAGGGCTCTTATTATTGAATCCTTAGTTCCTAAAAGTTTTTGGCCCGAAGCCTTAGCAACTGCCACCTATTTAATCAATCGTCTTCCTACAAAGATTCTTGACATGAAAACCCCGTTGAAAGTACTCTCTGAATTTCATAAGCCACCATCAGTTCTTACTTTACCTACTAGAGTTTTTGGGTGTACTGTTTTTGTTCATATTCCAAAATCATATCGTACCAAACTTGAACCATGTGCTGAAAAATGTGTCTTTGTGGGATATGGGGGTACTCAAAAGGGGTATAGATGCTACAATCCTCATACTCGTCGTATGTTTACTACGATGAATTGTGATTTTTTGGAAACCAAGTATTTTTACTCTCAAAAACTCAGTAGTCAGGGGGAGGAACAAAGTGACATACTGAGTTGGCTTCAATATTCATCCGAAGGTCAACCAAGTTCTTCTACAACTGATAAAGATTCTCCGGATAAAGATTTACAGTCCTCCTCTCAAAGTGACAACCCGGGTCCAGACCTGATATCCGAGGTAAGTAATTTTGACACAAGTCATACTTTGGATATTCCTGCTAATGAAATGCAGGAAAATATAAATGGAGAGTCAGAAAATGTAGAAGAAGAAACTGTAGAAAGTGTTCCAGAAAGATATGTTCTTCCACCACGCTCTACCAGAGGGATTCCTGCAAAGCGATACTCTCCAGAAAGATATTCTCGGTCTACTAAGTATCCGGTAGATAGCTTTGCTAATATTGTAAAAGGTTTTTTCTCCAAAGAAGCAAGAGCATTTGCAGCCAAATTATATTCTGAAGAGATTCCTTCAGGAGTAGAGCATGCTTTGAAACTTAAAAACTGGAAGGAGGCTATGGATAGTGAAATGGAGGCACTTATTAAGAATGATACGTGGGAAAAGTGTGTCCTCCCGACAGGGAAGGATCCGGTAGGATGCAGGTGGATATATACCATCAAATATAAACCAAATGGGGATGTAGAAAGATACAAAGCAAGACTGGTTGCCAAAGGATACACTCAGACCTATGGCATTGACTATTCAGAAACTTTTTCTCCAGTTGCAAAGCTGGATACAATAAGGGTTTTTTTCTCAATAGCAGCAAATTTGGGTTGGCACCTTCATCAATTTGATGTGAAGAATGCTTTCTTGCACGGAGAATTACAAGAAGAAGTGTACATGGAAGCTCCTCCAGGATTTGCTCACAACTTTAAGAATGGAGAAGTTTGTAAGTTGAAGAAGGCCTTGTATGGGCTTAAACAGTCACCCAGAGCATGGTTTGGAAGGTTCACTCTTGCTATGAAGAAATATGGATATTAACAAAGCAACTCAGATCACACGTTGTTTCTTCGTCATAGAGGGAATCTTGTGACGTGTCTGATAATTTATGTTGATGACATGATTATAACAGGAAATGATGAAAAAGAGATTAATCAGCTAAAATCAGCTTTGTTTGCAGAATTTGAAATGAAAGATCTGGGAGATTTGAAGTATTTCCTGGGAATAGAAGTTTCAAGATCTAAAGGTGGAATTTTTATTTGTCAGAAGAAATATATATTAGATCTTCTGGCAGAAACAGGAATGATTGATTGTAAGCCAGCAGATACACCCATGGTCATAAATCAGAAGTTGTTTGTGAAGACAGATGCCAAAGCCACTGATAAAGGAAGATATCAAAGGTTGGTGGGGAAACTTATCTATTTGGCTCACACTCGTCCAGACATTGCATATGCTGTTGGAGTTGTCAGTCAGTTTATGCATCAACCTCAGGAAGATCATATGGATGCAGTTCTGCGAATCATTAGGTATCTCAAAGGGACTTCAGATCATGGGGTGTTATTTAAGGCTAATGGTCACCTCAAGATTCAGTTGTATACAGACGCAGATTGGGCAGGAGATAAAGGTAATCGAAGGTCCACTTCAGGATATTTCTCATTGGTAGGTGGTAACTTGGTTACATGGAAAAGTAAAAAACAGAAAGTTGTCTCCTTGTCTAGTGCTGAAGCTGAGTTTAGAGGTATAGCTAAAGGACTTGCAGAAGCTTTGTGGTTGAAGAAGCTGGTGTCTGAAATAGGTTTTGCACCTAAAGAAAGTATTCGAATTATGAGTGATAATGAAGCTGCTATCCAGATCTCAGAAAATCCAGTTCAACATGATAGAACCAAGCATGTGGAGGTTGATCGTCACTTCATAAAAGAAAAATTGGAAAATGGAATTATCAAGTTACCGTTTGTAAAGTCTGAAGACCAGCTGGCTGATATTCTAACTAAAGCAGTAGGAACCTCTATGTTTCATAAATGTCTAAGCAAGTTGAATTTCGGAAATCCCGATATCCAACTTGAGGGGGAGTGTTAGAATATGAGGGATCAGAATCTTCGTCATCATATCCCGAGTTTACAATGGCCTCAGTATGTATCGTAGGGCCCAAGCCCATCATGTTAGAGTTGGAAGCCCATGTAATTAGTGTCGGTCATTTGACCTAATTAGGGTTAATTTGTGTATAAATATGGGACGATTTGTGTTTCCCTGAGTATGAAAGAAATAAAAATAAAAACCTTTTCTTTATCACTGATTAACATTCCTGATACTAAAGAAGTACATGTATAATGTGACGGTGTGGGTAGTGTAAATTATTGATGTAAAATAGGTAGTGTGTTTATTTTAGAAATTAAAAAGGATGTTGTAAATTAATTTCCTTGAGGGTTTATAAGTATTTTAAGTATTCCAAGTGAAACTGTTTAAAATATAATAAAAATAATAGAAAGACATTTTGAGATTATCAACTTCTTAGTTGAAAAACAAATAAACGCATTATAATGTAATATATATATACAGGAACAAGGGGAAAAGTATGAACATGAAATAGAGCTGAAAATTTTGACACAAAATTTGTTAACACAATACGATACGGCTTATTCTTAATAGATTTATCTTAACGGGTTCGTGTTCTAACAAGTCTGGACCTGTTAAGACTTGTAAATTAATTGTGTCTTACCCATGTTTGTATTTGATAAATATTTTATAAGGAACTGATTCATAAAATGATAACTATATATGATATGATATTTACTTATTATTGATATAGAAAACATGTAGTCAACGATTATATATTACTTTTTAGCCAAATCAAAATATTGAATTTCATTCATTAATTAATAATTGTTAAATGTGAGAGTTTTTATTGGAAAATATTAGCCATAAGTCTAATTGAAAATATAATTTTTCTCATAAATAGAATAAAAGGGTAAGATATATAAGTAGTTAGTAGTTAAAAAAAATATTAAATTAAACAACACTGTTTATTTTGTGAATTAAAAGTCGGAAATAAAAGAGATATAAATATGCAATCAATCATTTGATGACCACATAGGTATTTTAATTATTAATATAAACAATTCATAAAAGTCCGCTCCCACTCACAATACACTAGCAAACACTGTAGAATTTTTTTTTTTATTGTAGCAACTCGGTACTGTAGCAATTTTATCTTTTTCAATTTTTTTTTTTTTTTTATAATACTTTTAAAGTTTCTTATTTTTACCACTTAACTTTTAGGTTTTTTAACTTTAGTCTAACATTTTTATATAAACTTAAGTAACAAAGTTTTTAATTTTTACAGGGTTTTTAACTTTAATCATCAAATCTTTATTTTTTTACTTTTTATCTCTTATTATAAGGTTTCTAACTTTTACCATCGAACTCTCGATTTTTTTAACTTTATCTATCCATTACTTTCTACTTCTTATAGTAAACTTTAAGTGTCCAAACTTTTGGGTAATGCTAGATGTATGTTTGCATGGTGCGGCTGCGATATGCCTCCCGTGGCAACGCCCGGATTAAAATTCTTGTTAATTAAATAAAACAGAAAAGATTTTTTATATCTAAGTTATTCGATTTTTTATATGTGCTATAAATCTGAAATCTTATATAAAATACACACAACTCAAACATAAATAATACGTTTAAAACCATGATATTAAACTTTGGTTGAATTCATCGAGTGATTATCAATCGATAAATAAAAAGAGTAAATTACACTTTTCGTCCCTGAAGTTGCACGTTTTTCACTTTTGATCCCTAAAGTGAAAAAATTACAATTTTGACCTTAAACTTGGCCAATTTTTTCAATCGTGGTCCTTTGGCCAGAAGGAGTTAAATTTTGGCCGTTAACGTCACACCCGAGGGACTAAAAGTGAAAAACGTGCCAACTTTATGGACGGAAAATGTAATTCATTCTTCCATTCATCTTCTCCAACAAGATTCCGGCCTCCAGTCATCTTCTCCGATGGACTCACAAACTTATTATTTACACCCAATGACCAACTCCATTTCTAGCTAGCCATTGACCGACGAAAAGGGTGGTTGCCCCCTCTCTCTTTATCACTCTTTCTTGCCACTTCCATGATACGTTGTCATTTTCATGTTTGAGCCAATGATTTCTAAACTCCCCTTTCATCTATCAATCAACAACCCTTCAAAATTATATATTATGTGCTCTATCATCTACTGCTGGTGCTCAATTATATTCATATCTATATTTATATTTCTATCTGGCTGGCTGGTTTGATGTTGAATGTACATTACTGGCGATGATGATACTTATCTGCAATTCGGGCATAAATCGGATAACGGGTGAATTCGGGCCGTATCTTGGTTGACTGACTGTAAAGTTTTGGTTGTAAACAAAAATCCACTCGTACGTATGAAATTTGATATCGTATCATTTGAGTAAATGATTTTGTTTGTGGTTTAGATTTGGATTGAAAGTCGAGTTTTTATTAGGTATCATTGGAAAATAAATGTCTAGTCGAAAAATTCCATCGGAAAAGATGATCGGAGAAGATGACCGGAAAAAGAAAGAATGGAAGAATAAATTTATTTGTATGATTTTTATTTTTCATCGGTCAATGGCTAGCTAGAAATGGAGTTGGTCATTGGGTGTAAATAGTAAGTTTGTGAGTCCATCGGAGAAGATGACCGGAGGCCGGAATCTTGTTGGAGAAGATGAATAGAAGAATGAATTACATTTTCCGTCCCTAAAGTTGGCACGTTTTTCACTTTTAGTCCTCGGGTGTAACGTTAACGGCCAAAATTTAACTCCGTCTGGCCAAAGGACCACGATTGAAAAAATTGGCCAAGTTTAAGGTCAAAATTGTAATTTTTTCACTTTAGGGATCAAAAGTAAAAAACGTGCCAACTTCAGGGACGAAAAGTGTAATTTACTCATAAAAAAAACAATATCTGAAACACCTTTTTATGGCAGGCTTTTATATATGAACTTTCGTTAAGATACATACAAAATCGGTAGTTGGGCACGCGGGTCTAAAAAGGCAAGTGAAACCGTATAACAGTGCACCCATGGCCATCACCAAGTCCCAACAAACCAAACCCCCTTCCTTTACAACGGTCTTCAAAAACTTGGCTCCCTCCACCTCTCCCCCAAAATACTTAAAAAAAACAAAAAAATTAAATAAACCCTCCATTTCTCATTTCTCTCTTAAACACTCTCGTTCAAATTTTGTGTTAGTAATCCAATCCAAACAGAGAGAGATATGGAAATAATGTCTTCGAATTTCGATCATGATAATCAGGATCCTACTGTTCTATGTCACAACGCTTTCATTTTCCGCCCTTATTCTTCTTCTTATCACAAGCTTCATAAGCAACGTCTCAATTTATCTATTCTCAAATTAGACGGTTCTTCCTTCGGTATATCTATATATAACCTATATATCTATATGTATCTGTATGTATATATTTTGTTAGTATGTAATTTGATGATACTTTGATTTTAGGAATTCAGGTTTCTATGAATGCTAGTGTAGCAGATCTAAAACTGGCGTTAGAGGACTTTTTTACTTTGTTGCCTAATAACAACACTTGCATTGTTTCCTGGTAAGTTTTCTTCCTATCGTATTGAAATCGATAATTTTATGTTATTATTGCTACAACAAGGTCATTGTTTTGTTTTGGGTGCGTCTTCAAAGCCAAATTGTTAGGTGAAACATGTATGTCAACAAGACCGATTGGCCCGGACTAAGCTTTCTCATCAAAATATTTATTCGTGTTGCAAGTAATTATATAGGACTTACAATTGTTGCAACTGATTATCGCTAAAAGTTGTCAAAATTTTGTTAATTAAGCGGTTACAATATAAATAACTAAAGGTGAAGAATGATTAGGACTAAAAATTGTATGTTTGCACCAGAGTGTCCTTTTGTTTTATCTGAATAGATTAAGTGCTTGTTGATAGATCTGGAATACGTTGAGGCCGTTAACATACATTTCTCACATGGATAACATGGTCACATAACATGAAATGCTATTAATATTGTTCTCTATCGTTGTAAGCAAAATGTTCAAGTATATATATATATATATGCTGCCAACTGCATTATATAGGTTGTGAATAGACAGCAATGTATGCTTAATGTATATGTATTGTATATATATGGGCCAGGTCACATGTATGGGGGCATTTTTGTTTGTGTTACCAAGGTCAGAAGCTGCTTGATGATAAAGCTAATATACGAAGACTTGGAATCAAGGATGGTGATCAGGTTGTTATCTCATACACTCGAATCATTCTCTACTATTTCTTAATATAAGTTTCTGCTCTACTGTTTTATATAGTTATAGAATATAGATGTATGTATCTTGTACTAAAAATCGGTCTGTATTCCATTGTTTTGCTAGTTAAGCTATGATTAGACATAATATTGACGACATAGTTAAATGCTAATGTTTTCTTTGGATATGAAACCATAAGGTGAAAAAGACCGACTATATTTCCCTCTTTAGTGAAAAAGTGGCTCTATAAGATTCTTTCAGTATTATGCAATTTGGCTAGTTTGTCGTTTACGGATTTTATAACAATGGGTGCTTATAATAGAGTTCCACTTGTTCAAGTTTCTCATTTGACTTGTTGAACTATAGATGATTTAAGTCATGAAGTGTATCGTGCTTTCACAAATGAGGAAATCTGCTTGTGCATAAACTCACAGAAGATGTATGCAAGTCTACCAATAACTCATGGGATATATTGGTCCTGAAAATCCATCAACGGCAGTATAATAATCTGAAGCCATGATATTGTCGATTGTTTACTTCACATTCTTATGATTTTTACATTCCAGTCCTTCAAAATCTTTCTTTAGTAAGAGTCAAAATCACTTCTTATGGAGACTTTGAGTGACTAACTAAGATGTCTATGTTGTTTGCTGCACAAGTTCTTTTTTTGATTTTGCAATTCAGCATTAGTGATAGTTGAGCAGTCAATAAGTACCCAACTTTTTATGCAGATAACTATTTCTTTTAAGCCGTATGACTGGATCAGTATTTTTGACTCCCACGCGGCCACGCCTATCAAGATTTAATGCATTCTGAGCTTTTAGTCGTTTATACATGCAGATTAAATTTGTTCGTCATGTTTCAACCAGCCATCGACCAAGACAACAAATAAAGAATCGAAGTGATGAGTGGAAACGTTGTTCAGTGTATGAATCACTTCTCCATATATAATTCTGTTACAGTGTTACCCGTTTTCTATTTTTCATTGTACGTGTGGCTTTTATCAGTAATTCCATGGTAATGTTTCACTAGTCGTTTGGCACTTTGTAGCTCCATCATCCTAAATTGACCTCTTTCTTAAAAGTTTTCTTAACATGAAATGGCTAGTTTGATTTCCTTGTCATCTTTTAGGTCAAATGCTCATGAAGATGGAGAAATAGTTGATGCAAGTAACTCTGAATGCGTTAAAGATCAAGGGACCAACATATATCAGTGCCAATGTGAAGAAGACGACTCAGTTTTTATGCCAGGGTCGAAACTAACAAACTTTTTAAAAGGGTGGTTTTCATACCGAAAATTGCGTAATGGTAATGTGTGACTGATGGATTCGTTAGACACAGGGCGCATTTGGATGGTCCAAAAGCGTATATTTTGCCACCCAAAACACATAATTTTGGCAACTTAAGTTGAGCTAGTATAATGTTAAAAACAGTTGTTCTTTGTGTAACTTGTGTAGTTGTGCTAGTATAGTCCTGGTTTCTGGATTTAACAGAATAGGCAAAATATTGACTTTTTTTTTTCAAGAGTACACTAACTTCGCTCTGTCTTGCACAAAAAAAGCTACCAACTGTATCCAGCATTGAAGAACAAATAGTGGATTGATATAAACCCATTGCATCATAGTTGAAGTATACGGTTCAGGATTAGTAGAGCCATCCCGGTGGTGGTGGTGTAAGGTGTCTGTGAGCTGTGAGCCTCGCGGCATGAGAGACCAATAGGCTTTGCGTGGCATGGAGGGTGTGAGGTGCCAATGCATCTTGAATATTTGAATGGGCTTATGTGAGCTGTGTGCTCCGACATACGTACCATTTAGTCTCAGATGGTTGTTTGTATTCCATTTTATGTGTTAGAAGTGTAACTTTAGCTTTCTATTAAATTCATTGAAATTAATCATTATAGTTAAAAAAAAATAAGTTAATCACATTATTAGAATAATTATAAAAATCAAATTCTGTAAATCGGTTATGACTAAATTTTCCTCATTATCATGAAAACTTGAAAGCAATCACAATTTAGAGTCTATGTTCATAAAAACAGCCCAATATTATTTCTACTTTTTAACAAGATCTTTTAAATAACAGACCTACCTATTAAAAAAAAAAGGTGTAGCTTTTCAATCAAATCATATGAGCATATGTCTTTAAAAGTTGTTAACAATTTATACTTCTAATAAAACACATTCTCAATCAAGTTAACAAAAGCTGTTTACATGATGTGCATATTAAGCTATAAAATTAAACTTAGATACAAATATAATAAAGTGAATAAAAATGGGTCGACATCCTCAATTTACTTAATAAACATAAAAAAAATTCTACTCGTTTATCCGTTTTTAATAAACGAGAGATAGTGCCCGCGCGTTGCGGCGGTGAGATGGTGGGGTGATAGGTCATAGGAAGTGATAAGTCATATAGTGTGATAGCCAAATGCTTTAGCCGTACGGGCTACGCCATCGGATTTAAAAATTCGTCGAAAGTATATCGAATGACATCTCTAATGAAAGAGCATGAAATTTTAAGAACACCCATACAATTTTTATAATTTATCGATATACGATTTTTGAGATAAAAGATTTTGAATGAATTAGAGGAATAAAATGATTTATGGAGGAGAGAGAAAAAAATGAGTGGTTGAGATTCAAGGTTATTATAGGTATATTAGGTATAGATGTTTAAATTAGTGAATAAGGAATAGGGGTATTTTGGGTAGTTCAAATCATCTTTTCTTATAAAAAAAAGGCAAAATGCTTTATAAGATAGTATTAGACCGTCTTTAACACTCGAAGTGTTGCCGGCGTATTCACTCCAATACGCCGAGATTCCGGCGCGATGGGTTAAAGCCGCCGGCGTATTGGTCAGCGTATTCCTCCGAATTGGTGGCCACCGCGCTGGTTGTTTAGGCGTATTGAATTTTTTCTTTGTTTTCTTTTTCTTTCTTTTTTTCAAGAATGGGAATGAGATAATCAAATAGAGAAATAGAAGGGTTTTTTTTTCCAGATGATGGGTGGAGACGAAATGAAAAGTCAAATCGATTAGGTATAGACATTATTTAAATCAACTTTCATATTGGCCCCCTGAACTATTACAATGTTTACTAATTAATTATGTTAGTTTTGATATTTTTTATTAAACCACCATGTTTAATTACTATTGAATAATGATTTATAATTTGTATTGTATTTTAAACAAACTTTTAATCAATTTGTTTTTAATTTATTATAATGTATTTTTAAATATTCATATAAATGATGATGTTACACTAACAAATTGAGATGTCAGTGCGGGGGTTAAAGGTAAAAACGATTCAGTGTGTTAAGTCTAGACTCTAGTCCAAAGCAAAAGAGACGGTTATATAGATCAATTCAAGAAGTGTGATCCAGCCCGTAGAGCAGAGAGCCCAATTAAAGGAAAAACTGGCGCCCAAAATCACACACACGATGACGACGTTGACGGAGAAGAAACAGAAAATCGCAAAGAAGGCTTCATTTCACTTGTAATTTCTGCCATCTTTATTATCATCATCATCTTAATTGCTTCCTTCTTTTTAATTATTTTCCATGTGATTTTTTATCATTCTAATCTCTGATGAAATTTCATTCACACAGGAAACCGAAGAACAACGAAGATGATAACGACGATGATCGTGGGAAGACTTTAGTTACGGATTCAAGTGGTAAAGATGTATCTGATCTTTTATCCAAGGAACAAATTCGATGCCTCGCTCTCTACCAACAAGATTCCCCTAAATTAGGTACACATACATACACATCTATACATACAGAATTATATATATATCTCTACACAATACGAGTATTATGATTATTTGATTATTCAATCTCATTTTGTGCCCTAATTATGTTACAAGAATTGCAGTAATAATCACTGTGTGTTTTACGGATAATAATCAGTTTGCTTGTGTTCTGCATCTGTTATTTGTTCGATCTTATTAGGGACTACTGTTAGTTAAGTTATTCTCATTCTTGAACGTATAACGTTACGAAATGTTTTCTTTGGTAAATTAATTTTACTTCTTACCCTAATGTATGATAGGAGGATTGCAGTTATGGTCGAAGTTTTGTTACACGAAAATAGGCCTAATTGGCTTGCATTTTTAGTTATGGTTTATTTGTTCTTGGTTTAATCACTTCGTGTATTCTGTGTTTTTTTGACATTTTTATTCTTTTGTCACAAACTTGCAATGTGTTTGGTAGTAGTTATTCACAACAAGTAATGTTAATTATGAGAGAGTGATATTTAACTTATGTTGGAGAGTTACTATAGGTTTTTGAATGAATTAATGCTAGGAGATTTCTGAGTCTAATCGCAGCATGTCCTGCCGACGTTAGGTTAATTTGTATATATTTTTTATTTATTGATTCTGTATGTGACTGGAACTCTGGAAGAACAACTTATAGTCCTATTTTCTTTAGCTGTATGCATTCTGCATCTTTTTTAGGTTCAGTCGTGTTGCTAACTTGAGATGTGTTTGACTGTTTGGTTGTAGTATTTCACATTATTAAACTTATAATGTTATGAAGTGTTCTTTTGGCTTTTCTTGGAGGAATAATTTTACTTCAAATAATAACTGTAGTTGGTGAATTCCAGAAACTTACATAGTAATTTCTTAAGATATTTTTACTTTTTGTTAGAAAATTAGGTTACTATCTGCACAAGGTATGTCAATTTTCAAAAAAAAAAACAAACTGCACAAGGTATGTTAGAATGCAGGTTATTGTCACTGCAAGTTATACAGAATTTAGGACCAACTTATATCGAATTTTTGTGACTTAACTGGAAGAACAACATAAATTCTGCTTTAATCAGTCTAGCGTGTTACTGGTGTGGTTTTGATTAGGAAAAAGGTCCAGTTGGAAAACATATAGACCCTGGAGGCAAGAAAGGAATCACCAGTCAGCCCGTCTTGAAAAGCAACTAATGGCCCTTGAAGAACGAATAGACAAGCAACTAAAACGGTTCCAAGACCAATACTCCCGGCCTTCGAATCCAACTCTACCCAAGGAGGTGGCTAACCTTCTTATGCCCAAATCCACTCCACCTCTTGAACTTACCACGCTCTCTTGGCTCGGTGACTGTCGCCCCTCTTCCATTTTGGACCTCCTTAGCTCCCTAGTCAAGTCCTCACCCGGCCGACCCTCAGCATTGACCCATGCAGGTGCCATGGAAAAGGCTATATCACAATTGATCCATGACTTGCGGATCGAAGAAGCTGTGATTGATGAAGAAATGGCAGAAATTCAAGCTAATTGCATCTTGAACCTCCCTTTTTCCCTAACAGTAGAAAAGCCCAGTGGGTCGGCTATGTACCAAGTCCACTCCGAGCTCAAAAAGGTCCACCGCCTCATTGTTAAGGCCCAAAACTTCAGGTCCTTAAAATTCACAAATACCCTTATAAAGGTTCATTAGTTCATTGTAATATACTCACTAAAATAAACATAATTTTTCATGTGTTTCTACAGGAAAAGTGCATTGGAAACAGTGATCAAGAAAATCTTGTGCCAAAGTGATGCTGCTGAATTTCTAGTTGCCTTTTGTGAAATTCAAGAAACTGTACATCAGTTTTCCAGAGACTATAAATTGAGGAAAGGCCCAGTATGTGTGTCATTGAGTCCTGGTTCAGAAATGGTGGGGGTTGACAGTAGCAACTCAATAAGCTCCTTCGAAATGGACTGATGAGAGGTATAAATATATCTGGTAAACCATTTAGTACTAACCATGACAGCTATGAGCCTGCCTGCCTGCACCCCCACATTGTTCTGTATGCAAAAATATTAGGTGTAACCCAACTGCACACTATATGCATATCAATAATTGTTCTTTCACATCTATCTGTACTTGCAAATTTAATGTGTACTTACATTTAAGGTTATTTTTTATGCATATAGTATTGGTTTCTTTTTACAGAGGCAACTATTAAGATAGTGAGTTTGTGAAACAACTTCTAAACTTAAACACCACAATCTTGATGTTGGCTCGTGTTAGAAAAATAGATGCACATATGTCTAGTAGTTCAAGGGCCTGGGCCTAAGGTATAATTCAACTCTTGCCAAGTCGAATTGGCTAGATGCTATAAACTCTTTTAAAAGCATATTGATGATAGTAAAGTTTAAAGTTAATCCGGGCCATATCAAAAAAGTGTTTTACATGAATCTAACAGATCACTTAGATGAAGAATATTTAAAAGAAATACATGAAAAAAAGTCTTTTGCTACTGTATAACCTAACTAGTTTCAATACCCGTGCGCGATGCACGGTTGATACAAATATATATTTTCAATATTACACTTATATATATTAATATTATAAATATTTTACAAACTTTGGATTTTAAGAATGACGTATGTTATATAAGAGATTGTCTTAACTAACTTATAAAACTAATGAACATCAACAACATTAATAAAATCATAATAGAGTTAACTTTCAATTATATGAATGGTGGAAATTGTGTTTGTAAATAGCTTGTAAACATAGAATTGCTTTATATGAAAACTATATAAAAACATTATGTTTCCCATATGTGCTATTCTTCTTTTTTCCCATATGCTTGGATATGTTTCCTCCACCTTATTATATACGGAGTAACTTCTATAACAATACTATTTTGTATATTTTGCCATATTGAATTCATGGTATTGATGTAAGCTATATTTTAAATGAGTTCAATACCATCGACTAATGACTATGTATAGATGGGCATATGTAAATATATCATAAAACGGATTTCTAATGTTATTGGCCTGTTGCAATAGGTTGAGGAGAATTTCTAATAATTGCTTATTTTCCATAATTTTATAAAAAAAAAATCGTAACTAGAATCGGTTGAGGGTTTTACTTATTTTTAAGCAAATGAACGATCAATTCACTATTGGCTACTCATCAACTGGTCACACGATTAACATAAAACATCCATGATAAAATGGTTAGCAGAATATGAGACTAGTATATAAAGGCATGACTTTTGATTCATCAGATCATCTTTCCTTTTATTATGAACATGACACCCAAAACACAACAGAGATAGAAATGTAAATATGACAATACTAATTAATATTTCAGTTGACTTGTTTCAATAAATCACGTTTTTATGATTTGCGGGTTCAAGTCACATTGCATGCAGTCTATTTCCAATTTTTTTTTTTGGAAAGGCAAATTTCATTAATCAAACAAAAATTAACATATATGATGATATACAAGTAAAAGCAGAGGAAAATCTCTACAAAAAGCAAAAGTTTTTCCAACTCTCCCATGATAGATTCAGCCTCGAAACTCGGTTTTTAACCCATAAAAAACCAAGACTTTGAATGTCTTGCACCACCTCATAAGGAGAGACCAAGTTTCCTTTGAAAAATTTTTCATTCCTCGCCTTCCATATCCTCCAACAAGTAATCATAAACACCGAATGCAACATACCTTTGGTTGTCGCCCCCACCTGAGAGAACGAATGTAGTTCGAGCAAGTCATTTATAGAAAACGCAAAGATTGGGGGTACCTTGCACCATTCCCCGATCCTATACCACACTTCGGTCGCCAATATACACGAGTTCATTAAATGATCAAGCGTTTCAGGGGCATCATTACAAGCGTTTCAGTCTCTTTCCAATTCGTCCAGAGTAGATTGCAATTGAGGGCAAAAGAATTTGCTGTTAAAAAAAAACCATAAAGGAGCATAAATAAATACCCCAATTAATACTAAAAAGGACCACCTCAATTATCACCAAGCAAAAATGCCACTTGTATTTCCAATTAAAGCGTTACATTAAATAGATTTTATATATTCATGAATCGTATAAAGATTTTAATTCAATGGGTCTTATAAGCTTTTACTTCTACACCTATATTAACCTAACTTAACCTGTAATTTGTTAAATTATACATCATTTAAAACCCACGAGTTCCATGACAAAATAGACAATTTTTAAGGGATATACTTTATTCGCTAGAAGCAAAGTTTGGCCCAAAATTTCACATCATCACATGTAGCATGGACTTCGATAAAAATCCTTCCCAATGGATATGCTTGTCCTCTTTTGGATTTAAAATGGGCAAATTCCATTAGCTAAAAAGGCATATATTTCTGGTTAAGTTCTTTGTGAGGATTGATAAAAATCAAATTAGTCATTTGTTAAATATTAACATGGTTTGACAGGTTATTAAAGATTCTATGTGGACTTGTTGAGATTTAGAAACCTATCCACGACTCGGAAACTCTTATGCGTGTCTTCAAGTAGTTTTTCTCAAAACCGTAAACGCTTTTTACAACACTTTTAATACTTGGATGAAGCTGAAAAAAATGCTCATGGGTGAATTTCAAATTCAACACAACAATCAACATGGAATTTTTATTAACATATCATACCATAATAGATTTTAGACCCGTGTCAAATACACGGGTTTTACAACATTATTAATATAAAAATTAGTATATGGAACAAAAAAAATACTTATACGTTAAATGTAAAAATATACTTAAAAAGGAATTGAGATATTTAAATGTAAATACTGAATGCTAAATCATATCAAGGTTGGTGTAACAGGGTTTCTTTTGTACAAATCTTTCAGATAAGCAATATCTTAACTTTGATTATACAATTGACCGAGTTTTCATTGATGTCTTGCAAAAAAGTAATTTTATTTTCGTTAGCCATGGTTGTTAAGAAATAAAAGTAGCAGCTGGTTCGTCTGGTTTTCAATGATTTCGTGTGTTGTGATTTTGTTTGTAGGGTTCAGTTTATATAAAAAGAATCTGTGTATTATCCTAATTATAGTCGGATTACAATCATTAATAACAACAATATTACAATTAGTTTGATTACAATTAATAATATAAAATAAAATATTGATATAAATATTAATTCGTATTAATCCAAATGTTGTAACATCTCTAACTTTTAGCTATATTTTGTTATTAGATAGACATTATGCAATAAAGTATTAATTATTTTTAAATTGGGTTAAATGTGTAAATTGGTGATGGAAAACAAAAAGTGTAAATTAATTTAGACATGTGTTGATTTAATTAATTTTGAGAAATTGAGGGCTGTGATTGGTCAATTGAGGTTAGGTCAGTTGCCTTTTATATATATTATTATTAGATGGGGGTTCTTAAGGTCGACATTATTAAAGTAACAAAAAATAAAACTTATTTAATAGTTGTATTTATCTAGAATTATAACTTATATAATAATTGTATTTATCTTTATTGTAATTCTATTGTAATTATCTAGAGACATTTTTTTGCTCGACAACATTAGTTAATAATTATTTAATTGAATTAAGTCACATGTTTAATTTGATAATTTAAAGAAATTAAGAGTTTTGATTGGTCAATTGAGGTTTGGTCAGTTGTCTTTTAGTATATATAAAGATAAAGATTGACTCTTTTTTTTAACGGCATTTTATCCTACTCCTACTCCTACATTACACGTATGTCTGGAAACCATGACTCTCGAAAAACCCCCTATTATTGACTTTTAACGGGCGAGTGATTGATTAAACTTATCTTTTCCTTGTGTTTGATATCAAATAGTCTAATTCTTGCCATCGCCACTTAGGTGGGGTGGTAGCCGTAAATCTATCCACTCGTGTAGTTTTAGGCCGCAGATGTCTACTTTTCTTTAATATGGAATTCAAATCAGATCCTAGAGTTTAACCACTGGGGGAGAGTGGGTGAGCTTGCTTTCGAAAGTTTACAGTTTCCCGGCTAAAAATCACCTGCTTGTTTACAGACTGAACTGATCTATAAAAAAAAGACAGAAGCGAGGAAAGGCCCCTTCGCTGCTCTCTCTTAGGGTTCCTCTTGAGGAAAAGACCAAGGTTCAAACCTTGGCAATGATGTTTCTTGATGTATTTAAATAAGATAGTAGTAGTTTAAAAATTTGTTGTTCAAAAAAAAAATAGTCTAATTCTTATCATATTAGAGAAAACCAAAATTAACTTTCTTTTTTCAAAACAAAAAGTAGGTATAAAGGTTAAAATTTTAATTGATAATATTGATAACTATATATCAAATTAAATGTCTTCTCACTCTTTATATTTGTGAAGGTATATCAAAGGAAAGCATCTTGTAGAAGTTTTAAAGTCCATTTTAGACGTTTATATAGTTTGGAGTGATGCTAGAGTTACAAATAAATTATAAATAAAACTTTACAAGGTGTCACCAATAAAATTCAGGGGAAGCGTGAAAGAGAAAATAGACTTTATTTTAATTGGTCCACAACACTTGACAACTCAGTTTGTAATTTTATGTTTGTAATTTGTTTGTATGTTTAGCATTTCTCTATAGTTTATAAGCAATATTAACGTAACTTGACGCTTTAAAAATATCAAATGATCTTTTGATACAGTTTTGGTATAGACATAAATATTACGAGTAGTTATGGTATAGGCTTACGCTTTCCCATATTACATGAGGCTTGTGCTTTCCCATATTACATGATCTTTTGATACAGTTTTTAATTTGCCATTGCTGAAAACTAAAAAGTAAAGATTGAATATGCACAATTTAAAATTGTGGATTACATAAGAAACAAGAGTTTGGATAAATTACAATGACCATAAGATACTTGAATTGATGTCATTGTGATTCGAATCTATCTAACTTAACTTTTCTTGCAATCAATCTAGATAATTGGGAAAAACGCCTAAGACGGATAATAAATCAATAAAAGGTGGAAAAAGTTGGTATGTAAGTTGGAACTCTATCTATACAAGTACTTCACGCCTATTTTATTTTGATTTTTTATAAATAAACAATTATGAACTTCCGAATATACCCCAAATAGTCCCCACTATTTCATCCCACAAATGTAAGAATGAGTCTCAAAAACAATTGACTGATTTCAAGGTATTAAGATTTTACAAACGAGTTACAGAATCCATTGATATCATAATTGACAATATGATGATTGAACGGAATAGTTTACCATGGTAAAGCGATATGATATCTAAATACATCCCTTCAAATTATTTATAAGAATGTATATTTGACAAAATAAAACATGGGATGCTATATATGTATCAATATAAAAACTGTTCAATTGGATGTCACTGTGGTGGCTCGGGTGCTAACTACTAACTAATAACTCGTTGTTCAAAACAGAAAAAGAAAAAAAATAACTCTTTGTAAAATGTATATTTTAAAATGCGTTTTTTAAGAAAGATGAGACATGTGTCATTATACTAGAGATAAGTTACGTAAATTTTTATTAAAAGATTTAAAACCATGATTTTTATTTTCTTATTACATGTGTTTTGTCACAAGGCTATGAGGCTATGGCTATCATTAAAAAAAGAAATATATATAAGCTAAGAATCGAGGCTTAGATGAAATGAGTATAATTTGAAGTATATTCTCCAAAGTCCAAACATATGTACTTTATAACTCATAAGATAAGGGTAATATTGATATGTGTAGGCATAAAATTCTTCTTTGCTCTTTGAGAAGAAAACACCGCTAGCCATAAAATAGGATTTGTGAGTAGGAACAGCCAAATGGGGTGGGGTGCCGATTTGTATAAATAGTAAATTAGAGGGGTGGGTCGGATCATGTTTGACAGTACAACCACGCATGCGCTTAAATAGTGATCTCTTTGTGGACCCCTTTTCTTTAAAATAAAGATTTCTACACTCTCGTCTTTACATTTATCATTATTCCTTTGGGGGGAGGGAGTGGTCACCCCTCCCTCAAACTTTACTACCAATCAAAATCTTTCACCTCAATTTTTCGCAATCTTTACCTCATCATTTTTTTTATTTTTTATTTTTAATACATCAAATCTAAAACTTTATAAAAAAAAAACATATACATACATATATAAATATAACTAATAATAAACAAAATAAAAGTACAGGGGCTGAAACATAAATAAAAATATAGTTACAAACTTTATATATTAACAAACTACAGGGACTGAAATGCAATTAATATAATTAAAAAATTAATAATAAAAAAAAGAGATCGAAATCCGGCTCCTGTGCTTCTTCTTCAAGAGCAAAGATAGATACATACATAGGGGTGTTCAAAGTCGGATATCAGAAGTTTCGGATATCCGAATTTTGGATATCCGAAATTTCGGATAGTAGATTTTAATATCCGAACATATATCCGAAACTTCAGATATCCGATCTATAAGAAAATAATATAGATTTTCGGATATTTTCGAGTATTGAATATAGATTTTTCGGATAGTTTCGGATATGTTCGGATAATTTCGGATAGTTTCGGATATTTTTGGATAATAAAAAATAAAATATTGAAATTTTTCTAAAAAATAAGGTTTTCGGATATTTCGGATATCCGAAATTTTCAAATATTACTATCCGAATCCGAAATTTCGGATATCTGAAGTTCGGATATCCAAAATTCCGGGTATCCGATTTTTCGGATAAATTCGGATCGAATTTTTGGATTTTCGAATAACGGATTCGGATACGGATAGTTTTGAACACCCCTATACATACATATATATATTTTCCACCATTATTACAAAAAAAAAAAGAACCAATCAAAAGCCTCCTATTTCCTCTCTCTCTCCTCTCTCATCTTTCCCTTCAATCGGTAAACTTTCCCATTTCTCTTCTTCTCTCTCCATCGGGAAACCGCCGGCGGCGGTGTGCCTGCGCGGGTGTGACAACTCGTAATTTATTAGCAACGGGTTAGTCTTAATCTCAGTCATTATTATAATTTCGTCTAAATTAGACAATTATAGACGTGGAAATTATTAGATAATTGAACTTTTGGTTTAGTTCAATTAGACGTATCCTGATGACGTAGACTATTAGCTATTTAGACGAATGTCTGGTCTTAAAAATAACTTTAAATAAATATTTAAATGTTATGTATTGTACACGGTAAATAGACTGTCTAGACTTAATATTTTTAAAGTTTAGTTTGACGAAGTTTTATTGGCTTGTCTTAACTAAAATGAGACGAGGGAAAATACCTTTACTTTAAATTATAACCTTTTAGTCAAACGGTATTTAATCGTAAGCATTTTACCAAATTAAGGGTATCCAAAATATCCCCAAAAGTCCACATGGGCCGATTTATGTAATAAGAGGCAGGGAATTAAACACCCCCTTCCCTCTTTCTCTTTGTGTCGACACCACACCAACACCCCACACACAAAACACATACAACACACACACAAGACCAAAATCACTCCCAAATCTCTCTATCTCTTCATCTAAAATCTGTTTTGGCAAGGAATAATCAAAGGGAATAACCATTTTAATAATAATTTAGTATTAACATCATCATCATCATCACCATCTTCATCTTCATCATCATCATCATCATCATCATCATCATCATCATCATCATCATCATCATCATCATCATCATCATCATCATCATCATCATCATCATCATCATCATCATCATCATCATCATCATCATCATCATCATCATCATCATCATCATCATCATCATCATCATCATCATCATCATCATCATCATCATCATCATCATCATCATCATCATCATCATCATCATCATCATCATCATCATCATCATCATCATCATCATCATCATCATCATCATCATCATCATCATCATCATCATCATCATCATCATCATCATCATCATCATCATCATCATCATCATCATCATCATCATCATCATCATCATCATCATCATCATCATCATCATCATCATCATCATCATCATCATCATCATCATCATCATCATCATCATCATCATCATCATCATCATCATCATCATCATCATCATCATCATCATCATCATCATCATCATCATCATCATCATCATCATCATCATCATCATCATCATCATCATCATCATCATCATCATCATCATCATCATCATCATCATCATCATCATCATCATCATCATCATCATCATCATCATCATCATCATCATCATCATCATCATCATCATCATCATCATCATCATCATCATCATCATCATCATCATCATCATCATCATCATCATCATCATCATCATCATCATCATCATCATCATCATCATCATCATCATCATCATCATCATCATCATCATCATCATCATCATCATCATCATCATCATCATCATCATCATCATCATCATCATCATCATCATCATCATCATCATCATCATCATCATCATCATCATCATCATCATCATCATCATCATCATCATCATCATCATCATCATCATCATCATCATCATCATCATCATCATCATCATCATCATCATCATCATCATCATCATCATCATCATCATCATCATCATCATCATCATCATCATCATCATCATCATCATCATCATCATCATCATCATCATCATCATCATCATCATCATCATCATCATCATCATCATCATCATCATCATCATCATCATCATCATCATCATCATCATCATCATCATCATCATCATCATCATCATCATCATCATCATCATCATCATCATCATCATCATCATCATCATCATCATCATCATCATCATCATCATCATCATCATCATCATCATCATCATCATCATCATCATCATCATCATCATCATCATCATCATCATCATCATCATCATCATCATCATCATCATCATCATCATCATCATCATCATCATCATCATCATCATCATCATCATCATCATCATCATCATCATCATCATCATCATCATCATCATCATCATCATCATCATCATCATCATCATCATCATCATCATCATCATCATCATCATCATCATCATCATCATCATCATCATCATCATCATCATCATCATCATCATCATCATCATCATCATCATCATCATCATCATCATCATCATCATCATCATCATCATCATCATCATCATCATCATCATCATCATCATCATCATCATCATCATCATCATCATCATCATCATCATCATCATCATCATCATCATCATCATCATCATCATCATCATCATCATCATCATCATCATCATCATCATCATCATCATCATCATCATCATCATCATCATCATCATCATCATCATCATCATCATCATCATCATCATCATCATCATCATCATCATCATCATCATCATCATCATCATCATCATCATCATCATCATCATCATCATCATCATCATCATCATCATCATCATCATCATCATCATCATCATCATCATCATCATCATCATCATCATCATCATCATCATCATCATCATCATCATCATCATCATCATCATCATCATCATCATCATCATCATCATCATCATCATCATCATCATCATCATCATCATCATCATCATCATCATCATCATCATCATCATCATCATCATCATCATCATCATCATCATCATCATCATCATCATCATCATCATCATCATCATCATCATCATCATCATCATCATCATCATCATCATCCTCATCATCATCGTCGTCGTCATCATCATCATCATCTTCATCATCATCATCATCATCATCATCATCATCATCATCATGCTCATTCTCAAGTTACTCGCCCTTTTAGCTCGTTGATCGCTAAGGTGAGTTTATGGCGCCCTTTTTCCTTTTACTTTGGGCCTGAAAAGCATGTACTGTTGTATACACGACTACTTTATAAATGATTTGTATTTGTCTATGCCATGAGATTTGGTAAATGGAATCATTTGTCTTATAGTTGCCATGTTGACGGCTGTTTGAAAATGTGTATACGTGTCATATGAAATATTGATCTAAATGACTTTGACTTGCCATGTTGTCGGCTGACTAGTTGTTTCTTTGTGTTTGACGAACTAAAATGTTGCCCCTATGTAGTTATCACCATTATGAGATTTAAAATGGTTGTCTGGTCCGCACCCCATATTTGACGGGAAATCCTGTGCGAGGCATATTGGCTGATAGGTCGGACTTTGCTCCCGGCTGTCGTATGCTATTGTCGGACTTTGATCCCGGCTGTCTTGTTATACTATTGTCGGACTTTGATCCCGGCTGTCTTGTTATATTATTGTCGGACTTTGCTCCCGGCTATCTCGTCTAAAATAACTACATGTCATTGTGTACTCTCAATGACGACTAAACTTTGGTCAAACACACTGTAAACTCACCAACTATTTCGATAGTTGATCCTCTCAAATTTCATGCTTTTCAGGTAACCAACAGTAAGTCTTGGATCGTATATGACATTATAGGGCCATTCTTTTTACTTGGACGTACAATTAGCATCAGACATTTGAGGACTCTCATGTTTTTAGCTTTAATTGTATTAGACTGTCCAGATATTGAACTCGTATTCAGTGGGCCCAGTTTCCAAATGAGGATGACTTGTATCCGTATTTTGGGGTCCACATTTGAACGATTGTACTTGTATTACACTTGTATTGGCATTAATGGATGTAATCTCTATTACCTTCTGATTAGTACGCAATTATTTGTTAACCCTGTATTTCCGTTACAACGGGGTGTGACAGCGGGCCCGGTAGCAAGAAACCCTTTCCCCGTGACCACTCCCTCCCCTCTTATAAAAATTGTAATTTATTTTATTTTCGTACTAGATTAAACTCATGCTTTACATGATAAAACAGGTATAATAAAAGTTTGTAAATAGAAGACTCACGTTATATTGTCATACAATCCGTTTTAAATCTATACGCATGAATCTCCTATTTTTAGCATTATACCACAAAGTGTAAATAATATTAAATAAATATTGTATTATTTAATAATAATATGATAACAAATGAATTTAAATAAACTTGAATATATTATTTTGCATTTACTTATTGCTAAAATTTGATGATTATGATTAATATAAATTAAATTGAAATAGAATTAAATGAAGTTTAAATGGAAAATAAATAAGAGATTGACATGTATATAAAAAGATGATTTGTTAAGAAAATAGGATAGCCACATGGGATTTGGACTATCCTCTCTTAATTACAGATATAGATGTGTTATGAAGAAAGTTAATTTGAAATAGCTCAATTGCTCTTAAAAACCCTCATCATATGAAATTATCCATATATTTCGAATTCGACTCCGTAGAGTGACAATTTCGTGAGAATTTTTTTCCTGAAATGTCTAAAATCACCAATATCATACCTTTATAATTTATATGGTGAGGTTCTCTTATCTTGACTAACCGCTAAAAAATAAAGTTAAATAAGTCCTATTATTTGAAAAGACGTGTTTATATATCTGTGTATATACAGCTTAACTGAATCACTTAAAGAAATTTGTTGTATTTCAATAAACTCAAAGTCATTAATTTTTAAATTTAAATTCATTATTAATATTGTTTTTTTAATCTATTACCTTTGTAAATTATTGTGTTGTTTTGATTGTTAACATAATTTTTTTACGAGGCAACGAGAATTAAAGATCTACACACATATTATGTGATTGGGGATAAAAAAAAGAGGGATATAATTGTAAATCGTAACTGTTATTTTATGGTTTTAAAGGATTTTAATGTTTTGATTTGATATCATTTGGGTAGTTTTGATATATTTCATGCTTAGTAATGGAATTTTTGATATTGACACATAGTATTTTGAAACGGATAATGATTAATCCTCCTAATTTATAAGCTTAAAAATCCTCATAATTCATAGGATGACGACATGTGAAAATTCAAGGAGTAAAATTAAGAAAAAGAATAAGTGTAATCCACTTGTCACATTTTATAATATTAAGAGGATTTTTTGGCTAAAATTTAGGAGGATTAATCATTTTCCTTTTGAAACTCCTGATGACATGTGTAAAATTTTCTCTTAGTTTATAATGTTTTTAGCATAGACTTGATCTATTATAAAAATTTGACAAGTCTATTCGCCTAATATTTTTTTGATGTTGTTTTTGTAAGTGATATATTTTCTGAAATGGTAAACATAGCCTTCTAGACTATGCGTTGAAACTTATTACGAGTATTATATACAAAAATGATTGACACGTTTTATACAATCACCTCCAAAATTTAAGGACTATCATTTAAAGTACAACTCTTTATGGATATAATAAGCTGTTATACATAGCTTAAACGATTGTGTTTATTATTTCCTTATATTATAATAATAACTACATGAATGCATAACTACTAACTAATAAGTTGCTGATAAAAAAAAAACTAAATACGAGTATATAAGTTGTTTGATTAAGTTAACAAACTGCAAGTCATCTAAATATAACTTGTGATGACATTGTTACAAGACTACAACGATAACGGTGAACTAACAAATACTACTACTTTCCAGTTTCCACCTTTTCAAATGGGTCCTGCTATAGGGACACCCCGGATTCGGGAAAAACACCTGACATACGTGCCGTATGTATTATGACGCAGCGTATTGTTGGGTCCCGCTGTTAGAAGGCATAACTATACGGCCCGTATGGACGAAACGCCAAGTATGCTGGGTGTTTATTTAGCAATGGAATGACACGTTTCATTCTCTGACAATTTAGAGAATTACACGTTTTATTCTCTGACAATCCACGTGTCGAAATCTATTATACGGGTCGTATAAAATGTAAACGAGACGTATCATTAAAAAGTCGTTATATACGTGGCGTTTAACTTATACAGTCCGTATTATTCTTAAACGTCCCGTAAGGGACTATATTACCCGTATTTCTTGCTTATTTATTATGAGTCCCAAATAAGATGGTATACCCGACTGGCAAGTAATTCTAACTGGAAATAGACCAGTTCAGAATACGATCCAGATATGGATAGAAACAATAAAGTAAATGACTGAAAGTAAATAACGAGAAACAATAAGTGCTGAAACTATATAAATAATATGTATAGATCAAGTATGTAGCATTGAGACACGATGTACTTTTTCAATGTATTTGATTTATTGATATAAACAAATACAAAGGTTGTTGCGGAACAAAGATAAACACAGAGTGTAAATATCTAAACAACCTATAAATACAAGTGATCTAATAACTTGTAAATACTCGTAAGAATTACTTAGAGTATATCTCACAAGTTGCAATGCTAAAGTTTCAAGCAATTTGCAAGTTGTGATAAGCCTTTATATTTATAGGCAATGTTCATGCTGATGTGGACCAGGCCGTACAAATATGGTTGGGAGCATTTAAGGAATTAAAGTCAATTCCTTAACATGCGTACTTTTAAGGTTAAGTGTGAAAGTTATTTGATGTGACATTTCACACTTTATTCCCATCCTTTTTGATGTGAAAAACTCAGGGTTAGGCTGAGTCAACTCACAAAACACAAGCACAGCGGAATATAAAACTATTTTTGTAGAGGTTTTCTGGATTTTATGAAGAAACACACCCAAGCTGACTATAAGAAATAGGGCTTTTCGGTTCTAAAGGTACCGAACTTGTACTTTTTTACTTTAGGAGGAACCATTCTTTATTTTCATATATTGTGGGTTATGTTTTGTAAAACACCGTCTATGTTAAGGCATCCTAAAACCGGGTAGTGGTTTTTGTCAGTAAAGTGGTTTTATAATTATTTTATGTTGAATTAATTTATACAAAAGTATCCTCCGTTTTTTATCCTCTATAAATACAACCTTATATAATCTTATATATCCATCACAATATCTCAAAACCCTAAATCCCCAAATCGGTAATCACGATCCAGCCAAAACATGTCGGGCATGTCTTCGTCTTCTTCAATCGGAAGTAAAGAGCATTCCTGCTATGGCCGCTATTGCGAGTGTGGGTACAAATTAACCCCACGTACATCGTGGACAGCCAAGAACCCAGGTCGAAGGTTCATCTCTTGTCCACAAAAGGATTCAAGAAACAAGTGTGGGGTATATAAGTTCTTGGATCCTGAACTGCCGAGTGATTACTACAAAGAGTTGATGTTTCAGTTGCATCAAAACATGGGCGGAAAACCAGTCAGTGACATGGATCGAAGGAATGAGGAAGATGGAGAACCAAGTTTGGAGATCTTGAAGCTTAAGGAAGAATTGAAGATGAAAAACTCAAACATGAAAATTTATGAGAAATTGTTGTTTGTTTTGCTACTAGTTATTATGTTTTTATGTGTTTGCATCGGTTTATATGTTTTGTAAAAGAAAATGAAATCAATTGGAATGCTATTTGGTTACATGGTTTATAAAGTTTCACATTATTAAGGAAAATTAAGTATATGTGTATATGTTAGCTACAAAATTTATCTAATATATATGGAAAATAATGAAAAGTGCAGGCAACCAAATTCATGATGAAGAGAGTTTAAGGTCATAAGGATGATATATAACGATCATACATTACAAAATTTAGGCAGGCAGCCTCATCCTATTGGATTTGTTTGGCATTAAGCCTGCCTATGATCATACATTACCAAAGTTTTAGTACAATCCTACAACATACCTACTAGTTAATATACATAAGTTCATACAATCCACCTGCTACATAATGAAAAGTTTGTTAAAAGTGTTCATACATGACACAACACATTGTCATCAAAATAACTTGGACATGTATTAACCACCCAACTTTGATCACTCAATGGACACTGCAGAGTCATAAGTGCTTCCAGGACCATCAATCTTCTTTGCCAGCTTCCTGGATAATATTCTTTGGCTTGGTGCCCTCTTCTTGATTGGTGATGGTTGTGTTTTGGTTTGCTTGGTTGCACCTCCTGTTGTCCTGATAATACAACCAGTACCACTAGCACTTGCATTTGACCTTCCTTCACTTGCAGGCTTTAGTTGAGGTGCACTCATTCTGACTAAGGATCTTGTTTCATGTCCAGAATCTGTTGGGCCTTCAACACCTCCAAGTACATCCCTCTGCATCATTTTCTTTACTGCTGCAACAACCCTATTCTTTCCCTCATCACTTGCCTTTTTCCTCAATGATGCCAAACCTTGTTGTTTCTTAGCAAGTTCTTCACTAGCACTAGGTATGGGCACATCTTTAGGCCATATTGGCACAGGGATACCATCTGCTCCACCTATAAAGGATTCATTAGTGATAGGATCTATACATAGCCCTGCACCCCACCAAGTTGGTAACCTATATGGACCTAAAATTACATACACAAGTACTTTCAGTTACTAATTAAATGACAACGTACACATTGCTATTACATGAACATGGATAATTAAGCATACCTCTTGTTTTCAAGTTCTGAAAGCCAACACTAGTGACACCTAGAGCAGCACTGGCCCTTGTTAGAACACTGTGTGAGTTCATAACCACATTGTCTTTATATTTCCTAGATGGTCCAGCACTTGTGCCTTTCATTGGGCTTGTATCTTGTAACACTTTGCTTTTGGTCCATCTTGGTTTTGGCACAACTGGTGGAGAAATGCCATTTCCAGTTTGGCTTTCCTGGGTTTGAACTGGAGTGGAGTATTGATCATCATGTTCTTCTACTGGAAGAGATCTCACTACTGGGCTTGGGTTTTCTTGAACTATGTTACCACCTGTTACATTGACAGTTGCTTCATACACATGCTCACCTCCAACTGTTGCCCTTGCATTCCCTCTAGAATTAGCACCAATTTCCACACTTGCTTGTGCCACATGCTGACCATTTAGTGAAACACTTGCTTGTCCTCTGGATGCCTAAGTATGCCTTGACCCACTAGGTTGGCCTTCAGGCTTACCCTGGTTTGGTACCCTCTTTGGTCTCCCTCCTTTGTTTGGCATCTTAGCAGGCCTTTCCAACTCCTCATTCACACATTTAACCCTGTTGTGTCCTTTCTGACCACACTTTCCACATGTCATGACCATTCCTTCTTTGCTAATCCTGTTAATGTTACCCCCACCTGCTTTTGACCTCTGACTACCCAATTCATGGCCTGCTCTTCTTCTTTTTTTCTTGGGTCTGCCAGGCATCTTCTTAGCTGGTGGTGGCAAGGGTTTTTCCATGGTGTTAAGTGCCCATGTGCTCATCCCTCCCACTGGCATGATATGATAGTTATAAATTTCAAAGTACTTGTGTTTTCTAAACCAACCTGGCACATAGTCTTCTGGGCATCTACCAATCTTTAAGATGACAGCACAACCATGAGGACATGGGATCCCTGACAATTCCCACATTCTACAACTACATGTCCTGTCTTTTAAGTTAACTTTAAATGACTCATATAATTGTCTAACTTCCCAATGTTCACCCCCAGCATGAAAAGGTTTCCAAAACCTGCCATTGTATCTCAAATTAATACAAAATCAAATTATGGTTGTAAATGAATAATCAATTTATAAATGCAAAACTAACCTTTGCTGATCTTTCACCCATTCCAATCTGTTTTGTATAGATGGACAGATGTCACCCTTCCACTTTAAGCATAATGTTCTCATAACAGATTGCCTCTCCATTATTATAGCTCTGATAGCTTCAAACATGGTAATGATAGGTTTGTTCCTCACACTCAGTATGACAGAATTGAAACACTCAGAGAAACCATTTTCAACACTTTCACACCCTCTATTTAGTTTGAAATAAGCCCTAGACCAGGTCCTTGGATTCTTATCCATTAGATATTGATGTGCTCTGGGGTCCACATCCCTAATATCTTTCATGACCTTCAAAAAAAGGGCAGGGTAACTAGCTTTTGAAGCAGCCCAAAACATAGACCTAAAATGGACACCACTAAACCTCCTTCTAAACCCTTCATAGAAGAATACCTTGTGTTGATCAGAGATGATAGTTACTCCCACTCCACACTCAATATCAAGATCTCCTGAAAGTGCTTCCAAAAACCAAGTCCAATTGTCTTTGTTCTCAACATTAACCAAGGCCCATGCAATTGGGTATATATGGTTGTTGCCATCCCTCCCTATTGCTGTCAGTAACTCACCAGTAGCTGGGCTCTTCATGAAACAACCATCAAGGGCTATTACCTTTCTGCAACCTGCCTTCCAACCTTCTTTCAACCCCTTAAGACATATGTACATCCTTTCAAAATATAACTTGCCATCTGGACCTCTATTACAATTAAGAGTAATAGTTGAACCTGGGTTGGATGCAATCAACTCTTGCTGGTATGGCCTGAGCATGCCATAATGGTCTTCAATTGACTTTTGGAACTCAATTAAAGCATATGTCTTAGCTGCTCTACACTGATTGTGGGTGACCATGCACTTGTACTTCTTCATCACCATATCTGCAATCTGTACTAGCTTAATGTCTGGAAATGCTCTAATTTTGTTACCAAATTGTTTCCCTATCCATTTGTAACTGACCAGTGAACCAAATCTGAAGTTCCTGGTGCAGTTATGGTCATCCCACAATGAGACAACTTGAAAAGAATTCTCTTCATTCATTTTCTTCCCATAACACCTCCATGGACATTTACTTTCCTCACCTTTCACTGTGGCTGGATACATGTTCTGCTTTCTTTGCTTACCTATAACTGGATCTTTTACAATAGGTGGTCTTTGACCACATCTTGCAATTACCTTCTTTTGAGTACTTTTTTCATACCATAATGAGAATCCATTGGCTAAACCATAGTATGTTAAACACTCTTTAAAGGCATAATGATTTGGATACCTCTCACCAACTTGAGGTTTCTTGAGTCTCCATGGTGTATCCCTATTATGAATTGGCCACTTCTCTAGATTTTCAGCCATCTGAAATGGATCCTGTTGGTCCTCATCCTCATTCCCTTTTAGTTTCTGCAATAAAGATGTAATGAATTCATCATGCTCAACAACCATGTCAGCTTCAGGGTTTATGTTGCCTAACTGACCAACAAGTGTAGGTTGTTTAGCAGTTTTAGGCAGTTTCTTGGCCTCAATCTTCCTTAGTCTCATCTCCCTTAACTCATCTTCACCCTCTGATAAATAATCTACAGAAGCTGTGTCACTTTCACTGTCACTGGAGCATTCAGCCTCAAATACATAGTCACTGTCTGACTCAGAATCCTCAACCACCTCTTCTTCTATGGTCTTCCCCTTTCCCTTATCATTTTCATAAAACAACCTTCTAGCAAGTTTCATAGCAGGAGCCTCTTCTACAACTGGCTCATCTTCATCTAAATCTTCTGCATCGCCTGCCCTAGTTTCTACCTTATCACTATCATTATCCACATCTACTGGATCCTCTATGGCTTCATCTTGTAAACCAGCTGGGGGACGACTAGGGGGAGTCTTACTAGAAGAACCAATGGCATTGCCATCTTCTATTTCACCAGGGTTTACTTTCTTGGATTTCATACACAAATAATCTTCTAATGCCTCCTCATGGGTTTGCAAATGGTTCAAATACATATGAATCTTACCATAGCAATAAGAAATATCATACATACGTGCTAAATCAAATGTATCTTGTATCTTAAGTAACCCAGTTTGCAAATCAGTACCAGGAATCACATAGTATATACCACTAACCATGGATAAGGTGTTTTTTTCAAGCATATCAAGTAATTCATCATACGAATCATATTTTTTCATTTGTAACTCTAATACCTGACCATCCACATACCTAGTAGGTCCATAGTAGAAAACACCATCAAAGTGAACATCAACCTCAAACGTACCCACATTCATCTGTAACAACAAATTACAAAAAAAAAAAAAATTAAAATAATATTACTCACGTTGTTCAAGACATGCTTCCCATGCAACTTACCTACTGAATAACCCCCAAAAAAAATAAAAAAAATAAATTTTGAAACCCTAATTTTTCGTAACAGTTGTCAGAACACAAATATATACTAACGATTATCTTTATATTTATAAATCTTGTGTATATACAAACGTTTTTATCAAATTTAACATATGTTACTACCAACCCAAAACCCAAACTACTTAATTAACTTCTGAAAAGAGATGAATAGAATCAAACCTTGATTTAATCACCAACAACTAAAATCGGATGAAGCAGCAGTACCTTAAGCAGATGATGATCACCATGTAACTTAAGTTTAGGGTTTTTGAATAAACCGATGCTTATTGTGTTTGTGTAAAGTGAGGGGGACCAGAGAGAGAGCTATAGAAATATATGTATAAGTATATGGAAATGTGATTGTGATTGTGTATATATATATAATTATTTTTTTACAAGCTACAGTAATACGCACTACCTGGATGACGGCTCAAACATCCCGCCCATTTACGAGTCAACATATAAAGTGAAAGTCAACACACACAAAACAGGCCACGTGATTTAAAAAATACCAGATGGTGGTTTTGCCCCCCAGAATATGTGATGTTTTACAAAACATAACCCACAATATACGAAAATAAAGAATGGTTCCTCCTAAAGTAAAAAAGTACAAGTTCAGTACCTTTACAACCGAAAAGCCCTAAGAAATAATAGTACATCAACAATACAACAATGAAACTGGACTAAAATACGATCAGAAAGGTAAAAATAAACAAGGATAGATAAGAATCTAATACTTGACTCGTAAAGGACTGAACCACCAGAATCAAATACAAGAAACACTCCAAAACCACCACTATATTTGATAAAGGCTGAGCCACCACAAATATAGATAAAAGTAATGAAGATTTTAAGATCTCACCACAATAATCTATAAAGGAAAGCCACCAAGATTACTGATAAAGGGATCACTTCAAACCACCAAGATCAAAGATCCATAAAGGTAAAAAAGATTTGTAATTGAATAGAATTAAGCTCTATCAAACTTCATAAACACACTCTGAGTTTTACAATAGAAGGCAGCCCCTATTTATAGAGAAATTATAAGAGACAAGGAAATATTCTACCCTAGACAGCTAGTACAAGGTTGTTATAAACCAACCAATAGGAATAGAGAACATAATCTGCAGCTGCAGGGTAGTGGGGGTTCTCTCTCTCGTCCCCACTTGTCTTCTTCTTCTCCCACGATCAGGTGTCACCAAAACAAGACAAAAACATACAACTGAATTCTTATCCTTATTCAGAACCATCTAGAACAGCCACACACACGTGCTAATCACATGACTTGACCTGGTTATTGAAAGCATCAAAACAAATAAGTGTTTGAAAATCCCAAGCTGATTCAGTTCCAAGCTGACTCTGCCCAAGCTGACCCAGACTGGACGTCCCAAGCTGACTCTTCTTCCAAGCTGACCCAGATTGGACGAACTTGCGAGCTGATCTTCAAACTTTCCCCACATTTCAGTTTTCCCATTTAAGTAAGGTGAATCCTAGGGGGCAGATAGGATCACCAATCATCTTCCCAAAGTGTACCATCGAGGGAAACATCATCATGGCCTGAGCTGAGTCCAAGCTGACTCGGTCTGAACTGAGTTCAGGGCAACTCAGGGGCAATTTCGTATCACTTTTACTCAACCTTGTACTTGTTAATAGATAAAGCTATTAACTGGGTAAAGGTTGTTAAAGTAAAAAGGTTTCCTCGTAATCAGTGTAAAGTATTGTAAGTACTTTACACTGAGATGCTTCAGTCGTCGATCAGGTAGAATCTTCTCTGGTTTCTGCTTCTGAGATGATTCTCTTTCTTCAGTCTTCAGTCTTTGACTTCAGAACGAATGCTTTCAGTTTGGCTGATCTGAAACTGAAGTGAAGCTTCAGTGAACTTAATTCTGAAGAGGTTCAGAATTCTGTACAAGTATCTTCACTGAACTTCAACTATTTCTGAACAAATTATACTTGGTCGATTTTCGACCCAACAAATTCCCCCTATTTGTTCTGAAATAGTGCATGCATCTCAGACTTCTATCTATACATGTTTGTAAGTCTGAAATGCAAGTTTTTGTTTAAGTTGTAAAATTTTCTAAGTACACCTTATAGATCATTGATGTCTCAGAATTTTACTTGTGATTTTTCTAACTTAAACCTATCATCTACTTGTTGACTACAATATGTAACATATATATACAAACTGAAGTGTTTGTTACATTTGCAAATAAATATACAAGTAAATGATAATCTGAAAGGAAAACTACTTCTTCGCAGGTCTCGAGCCAGAAGGTGCTTCAGTAGCTTTTCTCTTCAGAGGAGAATGATCCTTCCTTCCAAACAATCTACTTTCCATCTCTACCTTGGCTTGCATTTTCTGCTGGATTCTTGATAACCATGCGCCAATTAGAGCAGATTTAGGCTTTGCCTTCAATATCTGGATCATCTCCCTGTGTTCTGAAATGCCAAATTCGTGAACTGAAACCTGATTATACTCTTCAGCTACTCTCCCTTCTCTCTTTTGACAACCAAATCAAAAAGCTTCAATCCGTCATCTTTTGTTACTTCCACATCAATTATTTTAGCTGGATGGGATCGATGCTTCATATAATGATCATACTGATCCTTTTCATGTTTCCTTTGGATCTCAGCAGCATCATCAGAAATTGGCTGAAATGTGGAAAGATCAGCATCACGAGCATGTTTTATTGAAGATCTAGGTCCAGTCACTTTGGCCTTTGGAGGTGGCCTTGCCAATTGTTTTTCAACCTTCAGAACTTCAGCCAGAATTTCTTTCTTCTTTATTTCCATCTCACTCTTTCTATTTTTCACCAAGTCCTCAATGGACATTTTAAATGTGAGACTTTCCAGCTTCTGTTCCAAAGGAGAATACATCCTCCCATACTCATATTCACCCATTTCAACCAAGGCTTTCTGCACTCTTGGATCATTCTTGATTTTCTGATATCTCTCCAGTGAAAGACCAAGAGCTGCAGCATCAACATGATCAAGGGTCCCCATCTTTAGATGTTGTTTCCTTTCTCTTTCCTTGTTTTCCCTCCACATAATGAATTGATTAGAGACTTGCTTCTGCAGAGCCTCTAACTTCTTGCCATCAGCATCAAGATCATGTAAGGGGTAACCATGTTCATCAACATTCTCACCAACCACAAGTCCAGAACCCTTAGAACCTTTGGACTTGGGTCCTTAGATAGTTGAGCAAACTGAGACCTCAATCTGAAATTAGGGTTCAGGTTCAGTGCTTCTTTATTAAAAACTTCATTCAACTGTTTCTGTCAGCTTCAGTGAATGATGGAGGGGGAGGAGGAGCAACAACAGTTTCCTTCTTGAGCAAGGTCAGAATTTCATCAAGTGTTTTAGACTGGTCCTTCACTGATTCACCAAGAGTGGATACTGATTTTTAAACATTTTCAACAGCTTCATCCACCCTTTTGTTTGTATCCTTGGTGAGTTCAGAGACCATCAATCTGACCTTCTCTTCAACCTTTTCAGCCACATAAGCTAAAATCTGAGCAACAAGTTCCTAAGATAGCTCAGACTTCATCTTCTCAACAATACCAACACTTAGAGAAACCCCAAGTTTCTTTTCATCAAAACTGGGCTTCTTCACCAACTCATTCACCTCCTTCCCGACTGCCATAACTTCTTGTTTCATTATTTCAACACTAGATGTCAAGTTCGCAACAACTGAAGCTTGCACATATCTTTTGGCCAGTCTGAAGGCTTCCCTGATGGCTGAACTAGTTTTGTTACATGCATGTACCAACTCATTTTGCTTCCCAGATACTAATCCCTCATTTCCAGCAACCTTGGTTAACTCAGTGCCAAGAAACATCTGAGCACCCTTCATTTCAGCCAGGGATGTAGTATTGGCAGTTAGAGATTTGGTTAAGTCCTCCACCTTGAGAAGTAGGCTTTGGATTTCGGTATTCTGTTTCTCTAACTGTGCTTCCACACTCAAAGGAGGAGGTGGTTGTGCAGAAGTAGAAGCCACAAAGGGAATTCTACCAAGCCCATCTAATGCCTTCTCCAGTTGTATTTCAGTTGGACTCTCAGATTCAGTAGCAGAGTCCAACTCTTTCTCAGTTTGATCATCATAAATGATGGGCCTTGGTACTTGGTGAATTTGTGGATGTAAGTGTTGAAGTTTTGGTTGAAAACGAGGTGAAGTAACATAGGCAGGTGTTGAGCCAGGTGGAAAATATGGATGTTCATGAGAGGTTGGTGGTTGGCGATATGGTTGTTCAACAAGTATATTTTGGATTTCTGGGGGAGGAAGGACGTTTGTGAGGCTGAAGGTTGGCTCAGAATCAGAAGACTGATTCTCCTCCAGTAAGCCCTCATCAAACTCAAAATCAGTAAAGGAATCAAGATTCCCTTGAGGTGGCTCATCTTCATCCCAGAGGTCAGTTAAAACTGCAATCTGATCAGATATGCACTGGTTCAGATCACTCGTACCTGAACCAGCTTCTGGTTCAACAACTGCTGCTGTAGATGCATCGTCACCAGATTTATGGGTTGGCTCAACCAGAGTATCATCGCCAGTGACAATAGACATGGGGGTTGCCTTAATGACTCTCGTACCATCATCAAGAATCACTTCATCGGCCGTAGATTCTGGAAACTCAGTCTCCAATGGTGTCACATTAAAGACTTCATCAATTCGTGCATCAGAAGAGTGTAAGATTGGTGAAGTTACAGGGGGTGCACGTGCAGACACGGACTCTACTGTGTGCTGGGCTGACACACTTATATTTTCTTCACCATCTCCTCCTAAAGAAGTTTTGGAGATGGCTGCTTGTGGGTTTCCCATTTGACATTCTTCTGAATCTTGTTGGGAAGATCCAGAAGGGTGAGCTTCGGCACTAATGTCCTTGGGCTGTGAGGACTGCTTATATTTACGACGTTTTAACAAGCCCTTTGGAGATCCTGGGGGATCTTTTGGGAGATCCTCAGGTTGGTCAGTGGAAGAGGGGAGTGGTGGTTGGGTAGATGAAGTTGCTGGGGTTTTAAACAACTTCACTAATTTACCACCAGGTGCACCAATGGGTCTCACATTCTTTTGTGACCCGCTTGGTGACCTTTCTGAGCCAGCCGGTCGTGTTGTTTCAGTTTTATTAATTACCTGAGTCATTGCAGTGGAAAGTTCTGGTTCAGGTTCTGAAGTTGATGCCTTTGAAATATCCCTGCAGAACTCTGTCGCTGAAGACTCAGACCCCTCAACATGATATGCATCTCCAAGAATGTTCATTAAGCAGATGCTCAAGAACCTGGGAAATGAGATATGTGGACTTATTTTTCCTTTTAATTTTGCCACCAACTGAGAGAAGAGTATCTCAGCGAAAGTCCACCTCAATCCCATGCCACAAATAATACCCAATTTCAACCTGTGGCAAGGAAATCTGGTCCAATCCACCCCAGTTTCCTCCAAGGCACTCCACAATCTGAGTCCTAAAGTAACAACAATTTCCAAATCCAGACAGAAATATGTGTTCAGATGTTTTCAGATTGTGCTCTGCATCAACCATGTCATTGTGACCCATGGCGTGCAGTACCTCCCTGAAATTAACTTCCTTTAGCCTTTTTGCATAGGCTGAAAGAGATGGAAGGTAGTTCAAATGAAGGGCCTCCCGGAACCCATCAAATGAGATGATACACTTGCTTCGTGCCTTCTTTTAATGAAAAAGCAATGGATTTTTCATCCTTGCTTAATGTAGCAGTGTACCAGAATTCAAGTAGTATCTATGATACAATACTTGAGTATCAGCAGTCAAGGCATAATGGAGAGGGGATTCTTCAAGAAACTTGTTTATCCTCCCCATTAATGTTTTGTGTTTGGCATTTAGTGCGGCCACAAAATTGTTGATATTGAACCAAAGGGTCGATGGATCGAACCCTTTTGGCCATGAAGCACTAGCCTTGACTACTTTAGTTGGTTTGTATTCGAAAGCTATAAGAGATTTGGCTTGGGAAACTTTAGCCATAATTTCTACAAGGGAAAACTGAAAATGATGATGATTTAGGGTTTTGGAATTTTTGAAGAAGAAAGAATGAGAGAGAATGATGATTGGGAGTAAATGTAAAGATGAGTAAATGAAGGAATTGTTTTGGGAAAAGGTATTTATTTATGATGGAATACAAAGGGTTTTTTCAAAATAAATAAAATAAAATGATTTTGAAATTCAAACCCAAAAATGAAATATTATTTTAATGAAATCAGTTTTGATCGTGTTTGAAATCTGAAATAATTTTGGGTACACGTCCGCATTAAATGCAAAGACGGTTAGGGCCCACATTTTGGAAAACTTTTCAACTTTCATTAATAAAAAGTGATCATTACTTTTACATTTACGGCTCAACTTGTGTGACACGTCAGCAGAAAGGTATCTTTATTCAAACGTTATACAGTAACTGTCACGTGTTTACACAACGACCAAGTATCCAAAAGACATTATAAAGGACTGAATCATTTCAGAAATTACACAAAAAAATCTGAGCATGATCAGATTAAAGGAATCTGAACCATCTCAGTTTATACAACAATTCTGAAATCATTTCAGAAATTCTGAAGCATTTCAGTCAAAATATTTTTCAGAAAGCAAAGTTCCCCCTTAGAGAAAAATTCTTTTAAACACAAAAATATTTGACACTTCCCCCTGAGGTGATGCTATACAGGATTTAGCATACCTAACTCGCTGATGAGATGTTTAAACGTTTTGACATCCAAGGGTTTTGTAAAAACATCAGCGAGTTGTTTATCAGTGGGAATGAAATGGAGTTCAATATCACCTTTAATAATGTGATCTGTAATGAAATGATACCTGAGGTCGATATGCTTGGTTTTGGAGTGCATGACAGGATTGTGAGAGATGGCAATTGCACTGGTATTATCACAAAAGATTGGAGTCTTTGAATATTTAATACCATAATCAAGCAACTGGTTCTTCATCCAGAGTATCTGAGCGCAACAACTGGCTGCAGAAATGTATTCAGCTTCAGCTGTGGAGAGTGATACTGCAGTCTGCTTCTTGCTTGTCCAACTAACCAATTTGCCACCTAGGAAATGACAACCACCTGTGGTACTTTTCCTATCAGGCTCTAGGTGCTTATCTCAGACCATATAATGCTTTGTTCAGTCTGTACACCCAGTGAGGTTTTTCTTCATTGATAACCCTGGTGGCTGATAAACATACACAACTTCTTCCAATTCACCATTCAAAAATGCACTTTTAACATCCATCTGATAGACTTTGAACTTGTGATGAGCTACAAAGGCTAAGAAAATTCCGATAGCTTCAAGTCTAGCAACTGGTGCAAAAGTTTCATCAAAGTCTACTCCTTCTTCATGAGAGTAACCCTTAGCAACAAGTCTTGCCTTGTTTCGAATTACATGTCCATCTTCATCCATCTTGTTTTTGAAGACCCATCTTGTCCCAATTGGATCCTTCTTCAGATTGCTGGGACAAGGAACAAGTTCCCAAACGTCGTTCCTTTTAAACTGATTGAGCTCATCTTGCATGGCTTCAATCCAGCTTGGGTCTTTCATAGCCTCGTCAATCTTCTTCGGTTCTATCAGTGATAAGAAGCTGACATTTAAGCATTGATCGCTTGTGGCTCTTCTGGTCTGAACCCCTCTATTGGAATCTCCAATGATTTGCTCGATTGGATGTGCTTTTGTCCATTTAGAGTATTGACCAGGATGAACAATGATATCAGTGCAAGAACTCCTCTGATTTACTTCAGTGGCTTCAGAAAAGACTATTTCAGTCTCATCGTCTTCCTCCTGTAGATCATGACTTGCATCATGAAATTCTTCAGATTGGGGTAACTCAGTGGAAACTGATATCTGAGGTGAAGCAGCACGTACATCTGATCCAATAGTCAGTTCAGAAGGTAGTTTAAAACTAACTGAAGGATAGAATGGAATGTTGCTTGACTTGTTTATTATTGGTTCTGAACTGAGATGTTCAGAAGCAGGTTCAGGTGACTGATCAGACTTATTAGTAGGATCAGATTCACCAAAACTGATTGGACTTTCTGAGGGTGGTACAGGAGTTGGTTTATTGAAGATTGCAGAATTTGATTCATCAAAGGTAACATGAATTGACTCATCACCTTGTCAAGTCTCTTGTTATAGACTCTAAAGGCTTTGCGATTTGTTGAATATCCTAAGAAGTACCTTCATCAGCTTTTGCATCGAATTTTCCAAGCTGACTGGAGTCATTCAGAATATATACTGACATCCAAATACATGGAAGTATCCAATATTAGGCTTTCTATTTCTGAGTACTTCATAGGCAGTCTTCTTGTGTCTTTTGACATAGACAGATCTGTTCTGAGTGTAGCAGGCAGTTGCAACAGCTTCAGCCCAGAAATTCTTAGGAAGACCAGATTCATTGAGCATACTTCTAGCAGCTTCAATCAGCGTTCGATTCTTTCTTTCTACAACACCATTCTGCTCTGGTGTGCGTGCTGAAGAGAAGTTCTGAGATATGCCAGTTTCAGTCAAAATATTTTTCAGAAAGCAAAGTTCCCCTTAGAGAAAAATTTTTTTAAACAAAAATATTTGACACTTCCCCCTGAGGTGATGCTATACAGGATTTAGCATACCTAACTCACTGATGAGATGTTTAAACGTTTTGACATCCAAGGGTTTTGTAAAAACATCAGCGAGTTGTTTATCAGTGGGAATGAAATGAAGTTCAATGTCACCTTTAATAATGTGATCTCTAATAAAATGATACCTGAGGTCGATATGCTTGGTTTTGGAGTGCATGACAGGATTGTGAGAGAATGGCAATTGCACTGGTGTTATCACAAAGATTGGAGTTTTTGTATAAGTAACACCATAATCAGTCAGTTGGTTCTTCATCCACAAAATCTGAGCACAACAACTTGCTGCAGAAATGTATTCAGCTTCAGCTGTGGAGAGTGACACTGTAGTCTGCTTCTTGCTTGTCCAACTAACCAATTTGCCACCTAGGAAATGACAGAAGATGTGACTTTTCCTATCAGGCTCTAGGTGCTTATCTCAGACCATATAATGCTTTGTTTAGTCTGTACACCCAGTGAGGTTTTTCTTCATTGATGAACCCTGGTGGCTGATAAACATACACAACTTCTTCCAATTCACCATTCAAAAATGCACTTTTAACATCCATCTGATAGACTTTGAACTGATGATGAGCTGCAAAAGCTAAGAAAATTCTGATAGCTTCTAAGTCTAGCAACTGGTGCAAAAATTTCATCAAAGTCTACTCCTTCTTCTTGAGAGTAACCCTTTGCAACAAGTCTTGCCTTGTTTCGAATCACATGACCATCTTTATCCATCTTGTTTTTGAAGACCCATCTTGTCCCAATTGGTTCTTTCTTTAGATTACTGGGACAAGGAACAAGTTCCCAAACATCGTTCCTTTTAAACTGATTGAGCTCATCTTGCATGGCTTCAATCCAGCTTGGGTCTTTCATAGCCTCGTCAATCTTCTTCGGTTCTATCAGTGATAAGAAGCTGACATTTAAGCATTGATCGCTTGTGGCTCTTCTGGTCTGAACCCCACTAGTGGAATCTCCAATGATTTGCTCGATTGGATGTGCTTTTGTCCATTTAGAGTATTGACCAGGATGAACAATGATATCAGTGCAAGAACTCCTCTGATTTACTTCAGGAGTGGCTTCAGAAAAGACTATTTCAGTCTCATCGTCTTCCTCCTGCAGATCATGACTTGCATCATGAAATTCTTCAGATTGGGGTAACTCAGTGGAAACTGATATCTGAGGTGAGGCAGCACGTACATCTGATCCAATAGTCAGTTCAGAAGGTAGTTTAAAACTGACTGAAGGATAAAATGGTATGTTGCTTGTCTTGATTCTTATTGGTTCTGAACTGAGATGTTCAGAAGCAGGTTCAGGTGACTGATCAGACTTATTAGTAGGATCAGATTCACCAAAACTGATTGGACTTTCTGAGGGTGGTACAGGAGTTGGTTTATTGAAGATTGCAGAATTTGATTCATCAAAGGTAACATGAATTGACTCATCAACCTTGTCAAGTCTCTTGTTATAGACTCTAAAGGCCTTGCGAATTGTTGAATATCCTAGGAAGTAACCTTCATCAGCTTTTGCATCGAATTTTCAAGCTGACTGGAGTCATTCAGAATGTATACTGGACATCCAAATACATGGAAAGTATCCAATATTAGGCTTTCTATTTCTGAGTACTTCATAGGCTGTCTTCTTGTGTCTTTTGACATAGACAGATCTGTTCTGAGTGTAGCAAGCAGTTGCAACAGCTTCAGCCCAGAAATTCTTAGGAAGACCAGATTCATTGAGCATACTTCTAGCAGCTTCAATCAGCGTTCGATTCTTTCTTTCTACAACACCATTCTGCTCTGGTGTGCGTTCTGAAGAGAAGTTCTGAGATATGCCAGTTTCAGTGCAGAAGGACTCCAGAGTGGCATTTCTGAATTCAGTGCCATTGTCACTTCTGAGCTGACAAACTTTTCGCTTATGCTTGAGTTCAATTTGTTTGATGAGGGCAATGATTTCAGCAGCAGCTTCATTCTTGTTTT
>CM067168.1:99290935-99538568 GCA_034093135.1 Erigeron breviscapus | reverse complement strand
AAAACCAGACAAAAACATATAACTGAATTCTTATCCTTATTCAGAACCATCTAGAACAGCCACACACACGTGCTAATCACATGACTTGACCTGGTTATTGAAAGCATCAAAATAGATAAGTGTTTGAAAATCCCAAGCTGATTCAGTTCCAAGCTGACCCAGACTGGACGTCCCAAGCTGACTCTTCTTCCAAGCTGACCCAGATTGGACGAACTTGCGAGCTGATCTTCAAACTTCCCCACATTTCAGTTTTCCCATTTAAGTAAGGTGAATCCTAGGGGCAGATAGGATCACCAATCATCTTCCCAAAGTGTGCCATCGAGGGAAACATCATCATGGCCTGAGCTGAGTCCAAGCTGACTCGGTCTGAACTGAGTTCAGGGCAACTCAGGGGCAATTTCGTATCACTTTTACTCAACCTTGTACTTGTTAATAGATAAAGCTATTAACTGGGTAAAGGTTGTTAAAGTAAAAAGGTTTCCTCGTAATCAGTGTAAAGTATTGTAAGTACTTTACACTGAGATGCTTCAGTCGTCGATCAGGTAGAATCTTCTCTGGTTTCTGCTTCTGAGATGATTCTCTTTCTTCAGTCTTCAGTCTTTGACTTCTGAAGAGGTTCAGAATTCTGTACAAGTATCTTCACTGAACTTCAACTATTTCTGAACAAATTATACTTGGTCGATTTTCGACCCAACAAATTCCCCCTATTTGTTCTGAAATAGTGCATGCATCTCAGACTTCTATCTATACATGTTTGTAAGTCTGAAATGCAAGTTTTTGTTTAAGTTGTAAAAATTTCTAAGTACACCTTATAGATCATTGATGTCTCAGAATTTTACTTGTGATTTTTCTAACTTAAACCTATCATCTACTTGTTGACTACAATATGTAACATATATATACAAACTGAAGTGTTTGTTACATTTGCAAATAAATATACAAGTAAATGATAATCTGAAAGGAAAACTACTTCTTCGCAGGTCTCGAGCCAGAAGGTGCTTCAGTAGCTTTTCTCTTCAGAGGAGAATGATCCTTCCTTCCAAACAATCTACTTTCCATCTCTACCTTGGCTTGCATTTTCTGCTGGATTCTTGATAACCATGCACCAATTAGAGCAGATTTAGGCTTTGCCTTCAATATCTGGATCATCTCCCTGTGTTCTGAAATGCCAAATTCGTGAACTGAAACCTGATTATACTCTTCAGCTACTCTCCCTTCTCTCTTTTGACAACCAAATCAAAAAGCTTCAATCCGTCATCTTTTGTTACTTCCACATCAATTATTTTAGCTGGATGGGATCGATGCTTCATATAATGATCATACTGATCCTTTTCATGTTTCCTTTGGATCTCAGCAGCATCATCAGAAATTGGCTGAAATGTGGAAAGATCAGCATCACGAGCATGTTTTCTTGAAGATCTAGGTCCAGTCACTTTGGCCTTTGGAGGTGGCCTTGCCAATTGTTTTTCAACCTTCAGAACTTCAGCCAGAATTTCTTTCTTCTTTATTTCCATCTCACTCTTTCTATTTTTCACCAAGTCCTCAATGGACATTTTAAATGTGAGACTTTCCAGCTTCTGTTCCAAAGGAGAATACATCCTCCCATACTCATATTCACCCATTTCAACCAAGGCTTTCTGCACTCTTGGATCATTCTTGATTTTCTGATATCTCTCCAGTGAAAGACCAAGAGCTGCAGCATCAACATGATCAAGGGTCCCCATCTTTAGATGTTGTTTCCTTTCTCTTTCCTTGTTTTCCCTCCACATAATGAATTGATTAGAGACTTGCTTCTGCAGAGCCTCTAACTTCTTGCCATCAGCATCAAGATCATGTAAGGGGTAACCATGTTCATCAACATTCTCACCAACCACAAGTCCAGAACCCTTAGAACCTTTGGACTTGGGTCCTTAGATAGTTGAGCAAACTGAGACCTCAATCTGAAATTAGGGTTCAGGTTCAGTGCTTCTTTATTAAAAACTTCATTCAACTGTTTCGTGTCAGCTTCATTGAATGATGGAGGGGGAGGAGGAGCAACAACAGTTTCCTTCTTGAGCAAGGTCAGAATTTCATCAAGTGTTTTAGACTGGTCCTTCACTGATTCACCAAGAGTGGATACTGATTTTTAAACATTTTCAACAGCTTCATCCACCCTTTTGTTTGTATCCTTGGTGAGTTCAGAGACCATCAATCTGACCTTCTCTTCAACCTTTTCAGCCACAGAAGCTGAAATCTGAGCAACAAGTTCCTAAGATAGCTCAGACTTCATCTTCTCAACAATACCAACACTTAGAGAAACCCCAAGTTTCTTTTCATCAAAACTGGGCTTCTTCACCAACTCATTCACCTCCTTACCGACTGCCATAACTTCTTGTTTCATTATTTCAACACTAGATGTCAAGTTCGCAACAACTGAAGCTTGCACATATCTTTTGGCCAGTCTGAAGGCTTCCCTGATGGCTGAACTAGTTTTGTTACATGCATGTACCAACTCATTTTGCTTCCCAGATACTAATCCCTCATTTCCAGCAACCTTGGTTAACTCATTGCCAAGAAACATCTGAGCACCCTTCATTTCAGCCAGGGGTGTAGTATTGGCAGTTAGAGATTTGGTTAAGTCCTCCACCTTGAGAAGTAGGCTTTGGATTTCGGTATTCTGTTTCTCTAACTGTGCTTCCACACTCAAAGGAGGAGGTGGTTGTGCAGAAGTAGAAGCCACAAAGGGAATTCTACCAAGCCCATCTAATGCCTTCTCCAATTGTATTTCAGTTGACTCTCAGATTCAGTAGCAGAGTCCAACTCTTTCTCAGTTTGATCATCATAAATGATGGGCCTTGGTACTTGGTGAATTTGTGGATGTAAGTGTTGAAGTTTTGGTTGAAAACGAGGTGAAGTAACATAGGCAGGTGTTGAGCCAGGTGGAAAATATGGATGTTCATGAGAGGTTGGTGGTTGGCGATATGGTTGTTCAACAAGTATATTTTGGATTTCTGGGGGAGGAAGGACGTTTGTGAGGCTGAAGGTTGGCTCAGAATCAGAAGACTGATTCTCCTCCAGTAAGCCCTCATCAAACTCAAAATCAGTAAAGGAATCAAGATTCCCTTGAGGTGGCTCATCTTCATCCCAGAGGTCAGTTAAAACTGCAATCTGATCAGATATGCACTGGTTCAGATCACTCGTACCTGAACCAGCTTCTGGTTCAACAACTGCTGCTGTAGATGCATCGTCACCAGATTTATGGGTTGGCTCAACCAGAGTATCATCGCCAGTGACAATAGACATGGGGGTTGCCTTAATGACTCTCGTACCATCATCAAGAATCACTTCATCGGCCGTAGATTCTGGAAACTCAGTCTCCAATGGTGTCACATTAAAGACTTCATCAATTCGTGCATCAGAAGAGTGTAAGATTGGTGAAGTTACAGGGGGTGCACGTGCAGACACGGACTCTACTGTGTGCTGGGCTGACACACTTATATTTTCTTCACCATCTCTCCTAAAGAAGTTTTGGAGATGGCTGCTTGTGGGTTTCCCATTTGACCTTCTTCTGAATCTTGTTGGGAAGATCCAGAAGGGTGAGCTTCGGCACTAATGTCCTTGGGCTGTGAGGACTGCTTATATTTACGACGTTTTAACAAGCCCTTTGGAGATCCTGGGGGATCTTTTGGGAGATCCTCAGGTTGGTCAGTGGAAGAGGGAGTGGTGGTTGGGTAGATGAAGTTGCTGGGGTTTTAAACAACTTCAATAATTTACCACCAGGTGCACCAATGGGTCTCACATTCTTTTGTGACCCGCTTGGTGACCTTTCTGAGCCAGCCGGTCATGTTGTTTCAGTTTTATTAATTACCTGAGTCATTGCAGTGGAAAGTTCTGGTTCAGGTTCTGAAGTTGATGCCTTTGAAATATCCCTGCAGAACTCTGTCGCTGAAGACTCAGACCCCTCAACATGATACGCATCTCCAAGAATGTTCATGAAGCAGATGCTCAAGAACCTGGGAAATGAGATATGTGGACTTCTTTTTCCTTTTAATTTTGCCACCAACTGAGAGAAGAGTATCAACTTTTGATGTATGTATCCATATAACCGGCTCTGATACCATTGTTGGGATTTTTGGGTTTTTATCAAAGTAATATTATCCTTATAATATTAAAACGCAGCGGAAAATTGAACCATTTCAATGTTATATGTAGTTAAAACCAAAGTTTAACTTATAAAAGAAAACCCAAACAATAAGGATCCATGTATATGAATACATACATACAAAAGTAACAACCATAGGGTGTTTTAGAAGACTACCTTCTTCCAAGCTTATGAGAAGGTTGATATGAAGGAGATGATGATCTTGAAGTGGCAAGTCTTCAACCTAGAAGAACCTTAAGCTTGTATACCCCAAACTATCAACAAACACCCAAATGTGCTAGGATTTAAACTTGAAAAACCCTTCCCTTTTCTCCTCCTTGATGCCGAAAATACCAAGAGAAAAAGAGAGAGAAGCTAGTTGAGAATATTAGAGAATTTTTGTCTTACAAAAATGTATGTATCAAGTGATACTCTCTATGTTGTGAATGTGTGTCTTATGTCTTGTAAAACATGCAAGACAACAAGTGTTGAATTGCATGTATCACCACATGGGGGAGGGGGGCCGGCCACATGGGTGGTCACAAACCAATTTGTGTCCAAATTTTATAAACCATTTATTTGTACATTTTTGTATATAAAATGTAACATAACTTGTTACATATCTTATGTAACATATTACATATTATATACAACACACATAAATGTTTATTTTACCAAATAAACATATTCACATTTCTCTCAAAATAAATCATCCATATAATTTATTTACATAGCTCAAGTGCAAGTATTTAGAAAACCACTTTCTAAATGTTTCAAGTATTGATATTTATTTAAAGATCATATCATATAAATAAATATCATAAGTGTTTGTCTAGCTTGTTATTGGGTATGACCCGACTTGGATCATCACGTACTAGCCACGTCAATTTAATATGTGTCTTGGGCAGACGAATTCCAACAGAAATATCCCTGCAGAACTCTGTCGCTGAAGACTCAGACCCCTCAACATGATATGCATCTCCAAGAATGTTCATGAAGCAGATGCTCAAGAACCTGGGAAATGAGATATGTGGACTTCTTTTTCCTTTTAATTTTGCCACCAACTGAGAGAAGAGTATCTCAGCGAAGTCCACCTCAATCCCATGCCACAAATAATACCCAATTTCAACCTGTGGCAAGGAAATCTGGTCCAATCCACCCCAGTTTCCTCCAAGGCACTCCACAATCTGAGTCCAAAAATATCTCCAACAATTTCCAAATCCAGACAAAAATATGTTTCAAGATGTTTTCAGATTGTGCTCTGCATCAACCATGTCATTGTGACCCATGGCGTGCAGTACCTCCCTAAAATTAACTTCCTTTAGCCTTTTTGCATAGGCTGAAAGAGATGGAAGGTAGTTCAAATGAAGGGCCTCCCGGAACCCATCAAGTGAGATGATACACTGCTTCGTGCCTTCTTTTAATGAAAAAGCAATGGATTTTTCATCCTTGCTTAATGTAGCAGTGTACCAGAATTCAAGTAAGAATCTATGATACAATACTTGAGGATCAGCAGTCAAGGCATAATGGAGAGGGGATTCTTCAAGAAACTTGTTTATCCTCCCCATTAATGTTTTGTGTTTGGCATTTAGTGCGGCCACAAAATTGTTCATATTGAACCGAAGGGTCGATGGATCGAACCCTTTTGGCCATGAAGCACTAGCCTTGACTACTTTAGTTGGTTTGTATTCGAAAGCTATAAGAGATTTGGCTTGGGAAACTTTAGCCATAATTTCTACAAGGGAAAACTGAAAATGATGATGATTTAGGGTTTTGGAATTTTTGAAGAAGAAAGAATGAGAGAGAATGATAATTGAGATTAAATGTAAAGATGAGTAAATGAATGAATTGTTTTCGAAAAAGGTATTTATATTTATGATGGAATACAAAGGGTTTTTCCAAAATAAATAAAATAAAAATAATTTTGAAATTCAAACCCATAAAAGAAATTTTATTTTAATCGAAATCAATTTTGATCGGGTTTGAAATCCGAAATAATTTTGGGTTACACGTCCGCATTTAATGCAAAGACGGTTAGGGCCCACATTTTGGAAAACTTTTCAACTTTCATTAATAAAAAGTGATCATTACTTTTACATTTACGGCTCAACTTGTGTGACACGTCAGCAGAAAGGTATCTTTATTCAAACGTTATACAGTAACTGTCACGTGTTCACACAACGACCAAGTATCCAAAAGACATTATAAAGGACTGAATCATTTCAGAAATTACACAACAAAATCTGAGCATGATCAGATTTAAGGAATCTGAACCATCTCAGTTTATACAACAATTCTGAAATCATTTCAGAAATTCTGAAGCATTTCAGTCAAAATATTTTTCAGAAAGCAAAGTTCCCCCTTAGAGAAAAATTCTTTTAAACAAAAATATTTGACACTTCCCCCTGAGGTGATGCTATACAGGATTTAGCATACCTAACTCACTAATGAGATGTTTAAACATTTTGACATCCAAGGGTTTTGTAAAAAACATCAGCGAGTTGTTTATCAGTGGGAATGAAATGAAGTTCAATATCACCTTTAATAATGTGATCTCTAATAAAATGATACCTGAGGTCAATATGCTTGGTTTTGGAGTGCATGACAGGATTGTGAGAGATGGCAATTGCACTGGTATTATCACAAAAGATTGGAGTTCTTGTATACTTAACACCATAATCAGTTAATTGGTTCTTCATCCACAAAATCTGAGCGCAACAACTTGCTGCAGAAATGTATTCAGCTTCAGCTGTGGAGAGTGACACTGTAGTCTGCTTCTTGCTTGTCCAACTAACCAATTTGCCACCTAGGAAATGACAACCACATGTGGTACTTTTCCTATCAGGCTCTAGGTGCTTATCTCAGACCATATAATGCTTTGTTTAGTCTGTACACCCAGTGAGGTTTTTCTTCATTGATGAACCCTGGTGGCTGATAAACATACACAACTTCTTCCAATTCACCATTCAAAAATGCACTTTTAACATCCATCTGATAGACTTTGAACTTGTGATGAGCTGCAAAAGCTAAGAAAATTCCGATAGCTTCAAGTCTAGCAACTGGTGCAAAAGTTTCATCAAAGTCTACTCCTTCTTCATGAGAGTAACCCTTAGCAACAAGTCTTGCCTTGTTTCGAATTACATGTCCATCTTCATCCATCTTGTTTTTGAAGACCCATCTTGTCCCAATTGGATCCTTCTTCAGATTGCTGGGACAAGGAACAAGTTCCCAAACGTCGTTCCTTTTAAACTGATTGAGCTCATCTTGCATGGCTTCAATCCAGCTTGGGTCTTTCATAGCCTCGTCAATCTTCTTCGGTTCTATCAGTGATAAGAAGCTGACATTTAAGCATTGATCGCTTGTGGCTCTTCTGGTTTGAAACCCTCTATTGGAATCTCCAATGATTTGCTCGATTGGATGTGCTTTTGTCCATTTAGAGTATTGACCAGGATGAACAATGATATCAGTGCAAGAACTCCTCTGATTTACTTCAGGAGTGGCTTCAGAAAAGACTATTTCAGTCTCATCGTCTTCCTCCTGTAGATCATGACTTGCATCATGAAATTCTTCAGATTGGGGTAACTCAGTGGAAACTGATATCTGAGGTGAAGCAGCACGTACATCTGATCCAATAGTCAGTTCAGAAGGTAGTTTAAAACTAACTGAAGGCTAAAATGGTATGTTGCTTGTCTTGATTCTTATTGGTTCTGAACTGAGATGTTCAGAAGCAGGTTCAGGTGACTGATCAGACTTATTAGTAGGATCAGATTCACCAAAACTGATTGGACTTTCTGAGGGTGGTACAGGAGTTGGTTTATTGAAGATTGCAGAATTTGATTCATCAAAGGTAACATGAATTGACTCATCAACCTTGTCAAGTCTCTTGTTATAGACTCTAAAGGCCTTGCGAATTGTTGAATATCCTAGGAAGTAACCTTCATCAGCTTTTGCATCGAATTTTTCAAGCTGACTGGAGTCATTCAGAATATATACTGGACATCCAAATACATGGAAATATCCAATATTAGGCTTTCTATTTTTGAGTACTTCATAGGCAGTCTTCTTGTGTCTTTTGACATAGACAGATCTGTTCTGAGTGTAGCAGGCAGTTGCAACAGCTTCAGCCCAGAAATTCTTAGGAAGACCAGATTCATTGAGCATACTTCTAGCAGCTTCAATCAGCGTTCGATTCTTTCTTTCTACAACACCATTCTGCTCTGGTGTGCGTGCTGAAGAGAAGTTCTGAGATATGCCAGTTTCAGTGCAGAAGGACTCCAGAGTGGCATTTCTGAATTCAGTGCCATTGTCACTTCTGAGCTGACAAACTTTTCGCTTATGCTTGAGTTCAATTTGTTTGATGAGGGCAATGATTTCAGCAGCAGCTTCATTCTTGTTTCTGAGGAAAAACACCCAGCAATATCTTGAATATTCATTAACAATAACAAGGGTGTACTTCTTTCCTGCTCTGGTCTGAACATTCACTGGTCCAAAAAGGTCCATGTGAAGCATGTGAAGAGGTTCAGTTATACTGAAATTTTGCTTTGTCTTGAATGAAGCTCTTTTTTACTTACCCATTTCACAACCTGGACATGGCTTGTCTTTATTGAAAGACATTGAGGGTATCCCATCTACAAGTTGTTTTCTTGACAACTTATTAATGTTCTTGAAGTTCAGATGGGATAATCTTTTGTGCCACAACCAATTTGTATCCTCATCCGCCTTAGTGTAGAAACATTGTTCACTGGGTGAACTATTCATATCAATGATATAAATGTTTCCTTTCCTTGGTGCAATCAATACTACCTTCCAATCCCTGTTGAATATGGTGCCTTGTGAAATATCAAATAAAACCTTGAAGCCATTATCACATAATTGACTGACACTGATCAGGTTATATTTCAAACCATTCACATATGCAACATGTGTGAATTTTACTTGTTCAGTATTCACAACACCATATCCCTCAGTTTGTCCATTTTCATCATTCCCAAATGTTATTGAGGGCCCCCTCTTGCACCCTATATTCCTCTAGCAGGGTTTGATAACCATTCATGGTTCTGCCAGCAGCGCTGTCAAGAAACCATATATTCTTCTTTCGGTCTCCCTGCACAAACACAAAGATTAGTTCTTTTTGGGAACCCATCTCTTGATGGGTTCACTAGACTCTCCCTTAGATGTCTCAGATTTCTTTGGTTCAGGAGGAACTGAAGGATCAAAAGGGATCTCAGTCATTATTTCAGATGAAATAAAAGTAGGTGGTTTGATGGAGCTTTCAACATTTTTCTTTTCAGATTTTTGCTTGAATTGTTTGGAAAAAGGCTTTGCATTTTGTTTAGGTTGAAGAGGAGTGGTTTCAACATTTTTTAAACGTGCATTGCAACTTTGCACTTGTCTAGCCAACAATTGAAATTGACTCTCTAACCTTAACAAAATTGATTCTTCATTAGACACCTGAGCCTTACCTGAATCTAAGGTAGAAGGCTCAGTGGGGGAGACATTTTTCTTCTTCTTTTGGTTTTTAGGAACCTTAGATGAAGACTGAGGGGATGGCTTTTTGGATTTAGCCTTCTTTTCTGAAACAGTGGTCTGAGCTGTTTCAGATTTACCCTCAGATTGTTCCTGGGCCTTATCAGTCACAGTTTTCTGCTTGCCAACTTCTTGAAAAATAATTTCTGGTTTCATTACTTTTGGAAGTGCATCTAAATCAGTAATAATAGATGCCAAGTGAAGATCACCAGATTCATATGTTGTTCTTTGGTTAGCAAAAGTGTTTTTGATTGCAGCATCAGGATTTGGTGCTTTCATCCAAGATTTAATTATTTTTTGTTCCTTTTCAAGGATGGTTTTAAGTTCTTCCTTTTCTAATTCCAAAGTGGCAACCGTAGACTGATAACTTTTTAAAGCCAACTGAACATCTTTCAGTTCTTTTAATCTGTCCTGACTGGCGTTCAGTTCAGAAGTATTACTTTCGAACATTTTTAAACTTTCTGAACGCACAATTTCAACAAATGAGATGTCAGCCTCTAAAAGAACCAAAAGATCCAGTTTAAGTTCCTCATTACTTTCAAAACCAAAATCACTAACCTTTTTCATTATGATATCCACCCAACGACCAGAATCAACATCAGACTTGACCAAATGACCTTGATCTTCACGAGTCATGAAACACATGTCCCTAACTTCTTCCTCATCATCAGAAAATTCATCAGACTCTTCCCATTTTTCAGTTTTGGCAATCATACAACCATTATTGCTTGAGTTATCTTGTGCCATGAGAGCTATATGGGCTTTCAACTTCTTGTATTTAGCCTTATAGCTATCATCAGATTTCTGAAAAATAGAGTGGTTAGGGGCAGATTGTGATGATGAAGGTTGACTAGATCTGCATTCCTTCATGAAATGTCCTTTCTTGCCACACTTAAAGCATTCAAGATTAGACTTATCAATAGAAGCGTTGGAAGCAAATGGTTTGCCAGATCGATTAGATTTGGCCTTAAAACGATTAAACATTTTAGCCAGCATGGCAACCAGATCATCATTGTCATCCTCATCACAACCATGAGTAACATTATCAGAAATACCAGTTTTTAACATTTCAGAAACCATCTTCTTCATTGAGTCAGAATGGTCACTCTCAGAAGATAGTAGAGCAGTCCCATGTAGCTCAGAATAGTGAACCATGACTGAACTGGTAGAAGCATGATTTTTGGCATCTTGCTCAGCCACAGCTCTTTCAGCTTTATTCTCTTCAGTGTATCTGAAGGCTCCATATAAGGAAGCAAGAGTGTGACTGTGCAAGGTTTTTCCTTGTCTTAAGACCAAAATCAAATTTTCCCATTTTGAAGGTAAAATGTCACAAAACCTTTCTAACAAAATTTCTTTGTCTTTAGTTACTCCCAAGGCTTTCAGTTGATTTACCAGATTAGTAAATCTGATATAGGTTTGAGTTAAAGTTTCACCAGGGATAGCAAAAAAAGACTCATATCTTTTATTTAAGGCAACTTTTCTTGTGACAATTGTTTCAGAAGTGCCTTCAAACTGAGTCATAAGTTCCTCCCACATTAATTTAGAATTTTCAAGTAAGACAAGAGTGGGCATAAGAGTTTCAGGAACTGCATATAAGATCATATTTTGCAGCTTGGTATCAAGGTCTACCAGCCTATGATCTTCCTCAGACCAATGATCCTTCTCCTTATGTGACATCCTAGGAGTCCCATCGACATTTCTGACTATAGTAAAGGCATTCATTGGAACAAAGGGTCCTTCTTTTAAAATGTCGGTCAAATATCTTTCAACACCAACAATATACTTAAGTATGCATGCTTTCCATGTAATAAAATTTTTACTGTTCCCATCAAACTTGGGAACAGGAATATTTGGAAAATGTACATGCACATTATGCGAAGGTATATTGTTGTTAATGATAGGGGGTGGGTTAGTACCATTAGGGTTAGGGTTAGGACCTTCATTGAATACTTGATCAACCATCTTTACAGATCAAAGGTTATAGAATTAAAGTAATTCAACCTATCTGCTCTGATACCAATTATAAGTCCCAAATAAGATGGTATACCCGACTGGCAAGTAATTCTAACTGGAAATAGACCAGTTCAGAATACGATCCAGAAATGGATAGAAACAATAAAGTAAATGACTGAAAGTAAATAACGAGAAACAATAAGTGCTGAAACTATATAAATAATATGTATAAATCAAGTATGTTGCATTGAGACACGATGTACTTTTTCAATGTATTTGATTTATTGATATAAACAAATACAAAGGTTATTGCGGAACAAAGATAAACACAAGAGTGTAAATATCTAAACAACCTAGAAATACAAGTGATCTAATAACTTGGAAATACTCGTAAAAATTACTTAGAGTATATCTCACAAGTTGCAATGCTAAAGTTTCAAGCAATTTGCAAGTTGCGAGAAGCCTTTATATTTATAGGCAAGGTTCATGCTGATGTAGACCAGGCCGTACAAATATGGTTGAGAGCATTTAAGGAATTAAAGTCAATTCCTTAACATGCGTACTTTTAAGGTTAAGTGTGAAAGTTATTTGATGTGACATTTCACACTTTATTCCCAACCTTTTACTCAACCTTGTACTTGTTAATAGATAAAGCTATTAACTGGGTAAAGGTTGGTAAAGTAAAAAGGCTTCCTCGTAATCAGTGTAAAGTGTTGTAAGTACTTTACACTGAGATGCTTCAGTCGTCGATCAGGTAGAATCTTCTCTGGTTTCTGCTTCTGAGATGATTCTCTTTCTTCAGTCTTCAGTCTTTGACTTCAGAATGAATGCTTTCAGTTTGGCTGATCTGAAACTGAAGTGAAGCTTCAGTGAACTTAATTCTGAAGAGGTTCAGAATTATGTACAAGTATCTTCACTGAACTTCAACTATTTCTGAACAAAATATACTTGGTCGAATTTCGACCCAACATTTATTAATTTACCAATTTAAGTACCAGACCGAACTCTTTTTGTTACACTTAAGCATTTTTTTCGTTGCGTTGGTACCAGCCTTTCGTTATTGAAAACGTTTTATAATGACTGTTGTAGTTAGTTATCTCATTGCTCGAATTTGAACCCGGAACTTCTAGTGAAGCAAAACTTCTCACCATCCTCTTGAACCACTAGACCAAGCGTTTATTGGTAAGCATTATGAAAACCTATAAACTAAAATCTTGTTTTTTATGATTCCCAGTATTTTACACCTCCAGTTATAGTTAAACGTCTTTGTTATTACAATATTATACCCTTTGAAAATCACTATATCTCGGTTGATAAAACCATTAGTCGGTATCTACTTAAACAGGTTGAGAAATTCGAAATGAAAGCCTGATATGATGAGAAATTTGATACTTCTATCAACACCTAGATTTTTTTTTACCAAAAGGTGAATGATATATATTAAACCAAACATATGTACATATAAATGTTATCAGTACACTGGACAGACCCATGTACTAACATGTATACACCTACAATTCAGACTCTACACATATTCAAACAAATACAGCTCAACATAATAATCAATATCAATGCCTAATATAAAATCCAATCTCCCACGTCCAGAGTAGGACCAAGTAGTCTCATCTTTCACGACTCACTATTCCTACTCGCAAGCACTAGAAGATACAAATATTCAATCAGACCTCTTCAATTTTGTTCATCAAATCTTGGCTTTACACCCCAAATCTGAAACTCCCTAACCTAACATCCCGAACTTTTATGTAACATTTGACTAATGCCGTTAAGTCAATTTGGGGTGTCGTTAAGTCTTTACTTAATATTTGAATGTAGCTATGTGTGATTAACGTAGATAAAGTAGTTAGGTTTGAGAGCCTAAATGCTAGTGACGAATAAAAGTGTGTTTAATGTCGCTTAAAGGCTATGTAGTGTCTTTTAATGAAGGACTAGTGTTGTATATGGTCAATAATGCAGTTTGTGACCAATAATGAAGGGTTTAGAAGTTCGAGGGCTGATTTTGACATAGGTGGAAATTGAAAAACGGGATTAAGGGTTTAGGGCTGCCATTAGATGTGATTAAGCAGCCATTAGTAATTAACAAAGCAATTAAATCCTTTCTTTAATCCTAAAGCAGTTATTAGAGCATTTGATCAACGAATTGGTGTTGTAATTGATCGATCGTCCAAACAAGCAGGTAATTATTGAATCATTGATTGTATTTCAGATTTGAAGGTTGATTATTTAGGAATCAATCTGATTAAAATTGGATTAACAAGTAATTAAGGTTTATGTGGTGTTTTGGGTTAATTAACGTTCAAAATTGGTGTTAAATGAGTCTGTGATCGATCGAATTAATCAAGGGATGTTTAGTTGTGTCAAAAACATGTTTGGAAAGAAGCCTTGATCGATCAAAATCTGGAAATTTGATGGAAGTTGGTCGTTTTAGATTTCTGGACGAAAATCTGCTTAAATTCGTAAACTGATGCCAAGTTCGTTTATATAGTCTAAATTCGTTCGCCCTAACGAAGATGAAGTTCGTTGTTTAAATTCGTTGAAGTCAAATTCGTTGGCAAATTCGTAAACTGGGAAACAAAACGAAAATGAAGTTAAATTCGTTTAAATGCCTATCTTCGTAACGTGTGACTTAAGTTCGTAAGAACCAAACGAAGATAAGGTCTATCTTCGTAAGGAGGTTATTTTCGTAAAGTAGAACGAACGAAGATAAAGTTCGTACGAAGTTTAAATTCGTTAGGTGTAATTCTGGAATTTTACGTAGCCAGTCTTAAATTCGTACGAGGGTCTATTTAAGGTCCTAAATGACTTATATTCATTATGTTAATGTACGATAGGTGTCGGAGGTTACCTATAGGCAATACTAGCTTTTGGTCGCGCACGTATACTTCTATCAGGTAAGATACACTACTTTTGTCACGCTGGGGGATCAACTAAAAGCAGGTTTCAAACTTACATACTTCCAATTGGTAACTTATAATGCATGTGGACTTATGGGGTTATTTGGGAGGTATTATGGGATTACGTAGTTGACCATGAGACCTGAAATGCAGTCCCTAATGTAGTGATCTATTATGCAGTTGATGTAGTCTAATGAAGTATTGTATTATGCAAGAAATGTCGAAATGAAGTTGATGTATGTTGTGTGCATGTTTGTATGGCTTGAACACCTAGTGCACTAGACTTGCTAGGTTGCCATGTCACTTGCACGTTTAAGGGCCCAAAACGTAAAAGCAGTAACGCAGTAAATGTTTAGGTAATGCAGTCACCTAAACTAAATAACGTAGGTTCGAGCTCGTTAAACTTTGATGCAGTAAAGTGTTAAGCTTAACCCGTACAAGTCTTAGCCGGATGAGTACGCTAACGCAGTTGTTGCTTGGGTGGCTCCTAGCAACGTGGTCACACGCAGTTTGAGTAATTAACGGAGGATTGACCCCCTCAGGATTTTGGATTACTCTCGGATTGGCTTGCCATTCCTTAACGACATACGATGGGTGGCCTTTTGGTGAACCATCAAGTCGGGTGCAATGTAGAGCACACTTAATGCAGTTAATAACGTAGTAAAGCAGAAATGTAGAAAGCAGATATGTGGTTAATGAAGTAATGCAGGATAGGCACATTTAGGATGATTATCCTATTTGATATGAAGTTGTTATGCAGATTTGTGTGATGTGTGACGTGCCTAAAGAACTTGTCTAATAATGAAGATGTTTTAATTGGACAAATGCTTTTAAATTAAGTGTTATCTTACTTAGCTATTTTAATAGCTAACACTTGTTTCTTTTAATGTGGTTGTTCCCTCAGGTTTAGCTTGAAGGAACTATATGCAGATCGAGTGAGGCTTGGGTAGATGCAATGCAGGAGCCTTAGCTACCCTATAGACGCTTTGTTTAGACTTTTGTTTACATTCAGTACTTAATGTCGAATTTATGTAATGACGTTTGGACGGTTGTTTTATGTTGGGCAACTGTTGGGTTTTCCTTTGAACTATTCTATGATGTCGCAAGTAACACCAACTAAATGCAGAAACCAAAATGTTTTATTGGTTTTGACTTTTAAGGTCCTTTCTTCCGCAATATGACACCGTTAGGTGAAAAGTTTTTGAAAACCCATATTTTTAAACGACGGGTGTTACAAGTTGGTATCAGAGAAGTAGTTTAAGTGAACCAAGGCCTATTGACCATAGGATTTGGACTTAAACTTAAGGTGTGCATGCTAGGTACTCGTAGGATGCCTTAGCTAGAGATGACATGTGATGTAGGATGGGTTGGGATGAGTGCGAGTGTTGTAGGGCTTATGAGATGTTTACGTTACGAAGTTATGTTTTAGCCTTACCTCGACGAGCTTTTTGTTTTATTTGCGCTTATCGACTCCACCATTTTATTGAAGGAAAATGGTTAACACTCGCAACCGCAACATCCAACGCGACGGAGCTACTGCTAGCGTTACTCCACCTGTCCAACCGGGTGCAGGTGCTTCTAATGCCGCTAATGCTGCTGCTAATGTTAATGTGAATCGTGTGAACCCCCGCCGTGTTAATCAACCAGGCTCATTGGGTCCGATGCCTCCACCACCTGGCAATCCTCCGAGAGTTAACGAGGTAGCGGTGGATCAGATTCCCAATCAGATGGAGATGTATAATCTTGTGCTAACTCTTCAGGCCCAGTTGGCCCAAACGCAAGAACAGTTGAATCAGGCGTTGGCAGCTAACGCAGAAGGAACTGGTAACAGTCACTCCGTGCCTTCTCACCACACTGAGCCACCGGTCGATGATGTTGTTATTCCTCATGCTAATGTTAATGTGGTTCCTCCTAATGATGTTCACGCCCCTCGATTCAAGTTTGAAAGTTTTCAGAAGTGTGGAGCTCAGAAATTCTATGGAACACTTAATGCAGTAGGTTGCATGGAATGGCTTGATGATACTGAGATGGTCTTTGAAGCTTGTGACTGTCCAGAGGATAAAAAGGTGTTGTGTGCAAGTAGAATGTTGAAAGAAGGTGCTCGAGACTGGTGGAAGAGCATTACTATTTCGATGACTCCGGCTATGGTAACTGCTATTACGTGGGCTGACTTTAAGCAGAAATTCATTGAGGAGTATATTGGGGTACATGAGCAGCGTAAAATGGAAAAAGAGTTCCGTGCTTTGACAGCTGAAGTTGGCAAAATTAATGATTATGCTCGTTCCTTTCTGGAGAAGATGAAGTTCGTAGGCCATCTGTTTCGTACTGATGCAGATCAGGTTGCTTGCTATGTTGATGGTTTGCCTCCGAGTTATCGAGGTATCTGCAGGCAGCACAAAACTCTGACTGAAGCTATCAAGGAGTCTAAAAAGCTTGATGATGATTTTGCTTCGGACAAGAAAGTAGTTGAGAAAGTCGACGACAAGAAAGTGGGATTTAAAAGAAGAGCAAACTGGTCCTCTAATAACAATAATAATAATAAGAAGTTCCGCGGAAATTCTAGCTCGAGCGGTGACAAAGATAAGAAGAAGAAGGGATCGTGGTGTGCTTCATGCAAGAGTGTGCATGAAGGTACATGTTCCGACAAGACTAGAAGGTGCCATAATTGTGGGAAGTCAGGACACCTTGCAGTTGAATGCAGAGACAAAGCTCGTTGTTATAAGTGTCAAGAAACGGGTCATCTCATTGCCGATTGTCCACAGATGAAGAATGCTGGAAAGAAGACCGCCACGACAGCAACAAAAGTGAGAGCTCTTCAAATGACGGTTGATGACGCAAGGAACAACGATGAAGTGGTAAGTGGTACTTTCCTTGTTAACTCAAAGCCTGCCTCTGTTTTATTTGATTCAGGTGCAAATAGGTCGTTTGTGTCCACATTATTTGCTCCTAAGCTAGAAAGAGTTACTACTCCCCTAGATTGCTCAATAGAGGTAGAAATTGCTAATGGTGCGATTAATAATATACGTGTGGGATATGACGATTGTAACATTGAGATTGAAGGTCGTACTTTTCCGGTCCAACTATTGCCTACTACCTTAGGGGGTTTTGATGTAGTGATTGGTATGGATTGGTTGGCTAGAAATGAAGCTAGTATTTTATGTTCCCAAAAGATAATTCGATTGCCTATATCTGAGGGTAATGTGATAACGGTGTATGGAGACAAGAAGAGAGGAGGAATAAAGATTATTAGTATGATGAAAGCTATTAAATGTATAAGGAAAAACAAGAGCCATTTCTTGGCTTATGTCATAGATGCAAGAAAGGAGAAGTCTTCAATCGCTAGTGTTGATGTAGTATCAAATTTCCCCGATGTGTTTCCCGACGATCTACCAGGTATCCCTCCCGATCGTGAAGTTACTTTTCAGATAGATCTTGTTCCCGGTGCTACACCCGTTGCTAAAGCACCTTACCGATTAGCTCCTACAGAAATGAAGGAATTAATGACGCAACTACAGGAGTTACTTGACAAAGGGTTCATACAACCTAGTTCCTCGCCTTGGGGAGCTCCGGTTCTCTTTGTTAAGAAGAAGGACGGATCAATGCGCATGTGTATTGACTACCGTGAGTTGAACAAACGAACGGTCAAGAATAAGTATCCCCTCCCGAGAATTGATGATCTTTTTGATCAACTACATGGCGCTTCGTATTTTTCAAAGATTGATTTGCGGTCCGGTTATCATCAGTTAAAGGTAAAGAAGGAAGATGTAGCAAAGACAGCTTTCCGGACTAGATATGGTCATTATGAGTTCTTGGTCATGCCATTTGGGTTGACCAATGCTCCAGCCGCGTTTATGGACTTAATGAATCGGGTATGCCGCCCATTTCTAGATCATTTTGTTATTGTGTTTATTGATGATATTTTGATCTACTCTAAGTCAGAGGATGAACACCGTGAGCATTTGAAAGCAGTTTTGGAGGTGTTGAGGGAGAAGAAGTTATACGCAAAGTTTTCTAAATGTGAGTTTTGGCTCCGAGAAGTGCAGTTTCTTGGTCATGTTATTACATCGGAAGGTATTAAAGTAGATCCTTCAAAGATTGAAGCTGTTTCAAAGTGGGAGCAGCCAAAGACTCCTACCGAGATTAAGAGTTTTCTTGGTTTGGCTGGGTATTATAGAAGGTTTATTCAGGATTTTTCTCGAATAGCCAAGCCAATGACGGAATTAACAAAGAAGGGTGTGAAGTACGAGTGGACTGAAAAGCAGGAAAATGCATTCCAGACGTTGAAAAAGAAGTTGTGTGAAGCTCCTATCCTTGCCTTGCCTGAAGGTACTGATGATTTAGTGGTATATAGCGATGCTTCTATTACGGGTTTGGGTTGTGTCTTAATGCAGAGAGACAAAGTGATTGCTTATGCTTCACGTCAGTTGAAGCCTCATGAGAAGAATTACCCTACCCATGATCTTGAGTTAGCGGCGGTTGTATTTGCATTGAAATTATGGAGACATTACTTATATGGTACTAAATGCACACTTTACACCGACCATAAGAGTTTACAATATATGTTTACTCAAAAGGAGATGAATGTGAGACAAAGAAGGTGGATGGAATTACTTAAAGACTATGATTGTGAAATCAAATACCATCCGGGTAAAGCCAATGTAGTGGCGGATGCACTAAGTAGGAAAGTGCAAAGCTCTTCTTGTAAGTTGATGAGCATGCAAGTTCAGGCCAAGTCGGGTCTATTAGATCGAATTAAAGAAGCACAAGAGAGGGCATTAATGAAGGATAATATTGATAACGAAAGTATTGGAAAGAAGAAACGACTGGTGATGGAGACTAATAGTCGTGGGTTTAAAACATACAAGGGTCGCATTTGGGTGCCACTGCTTGGTGGTAACCGAGAGTTGATCCTTGAAGAGGTCCATAGAAGTAGGTATTCGATGCATCCCGGTGTCACCAAAATGTATGCAGATTTGAAGCCGATTTATTGGTGGCCGGATATTAAAGGTGAAGTAGCTCATTTTGTAGCAAAGTGTTTGACGTGTGCAAGAGTGAAGACGGACCATCAAAAGCCGTATGGATTGTTGCATCAATTAGACGTTCCCGAGTGGAAATGGGATCATATTACGATGGACTTTGTAACGAAGCTACCTAAAACGCCGAAAGGGAATGATATGATATGGGTGATTGTAGATAGATTGACGAAGAGTGCTCATTTTCTAGCTACCCGACAAGATGTGCCTTTAACGAAGATGGCAAAGATGTACATTGATGAAGTAGTTGCGAAACATGGAGTTCCCTTATCTATTGTTTCGGATCGAGACTCGAGGTTTGTGTCAAACTTTTGGAAGGGTCTTCAACGGGAGTTGGGTAGTAGAATAAATTTGAGTACCGCCTATCATCCCCAAACCGATGGGCAAAGTGAGAGAACTATCCAAACTTTGGAGGATATGTTGAGAACGTGTGTACTTGAATATGGTGGAGCATGGGATGAACACTTGAAGTTGATTGAATTTGCTTATAATAATAGTCACCATGCAAGTATTGGAATGCCACCATTTGAAATGTTATATGGAAGGAGATGTAGGACTCCAAGTTGTTGGATGGAGCCCGGTGAAAAGCAGTTGACCGGTCCCGAAATTATTGAAATTACCTCTGAAAAGGTTAATGTAGCTAAAGAAGCCTTACGTGTGGCAAGAGAAAGGCAGAAAACATATGCAGATAAGAAAAGGAGACCGATTGAGTTTAATGTGGGTGATTCAGTGATGCTGAAAGTATCACCATGGAAAGGAGTTATCCGATTTGGAAAGAAGGGAAAGTTGAGTCCAAGATTTATTGGACCTTTTAAAGTGGTGAAGCGCATTAAAGATGTAGCATATCAGTTGGAATTACCTCCAGAATTGGATGGAATTCACAACACCTTCCATGTATCCTACTTGAGGAAATGCTTAGCAGAGGAGTCAAGTGTGATTCCTATTAAAGACGTGAGTATTGACCCAATGAAGAGAATAGTAGATGAACCGGTAGCGATACTTGGAAGAAAGCAAAAGAAGTTACGCAGGAAAGTGATAGATCTTGTTTTGATAAAGTGGAAACATAATCATGGAGAAAGCTTGACTTGGGAAACTGAAGCAGCAATGAAGGAGAAATATCCCGAGTTGTTCCTATCTGATGAGATTCCGAGGACGGAATCCTTTTAAGGAGGAGGTAATTGTAACATCCCGAACTTTTATGTAACATTTGACTAATGCCGTTAAGTCAATTTGGGGTGTCGTTAAGTCTTTACTTAATATTTGAATGTAGCTATGTGTGATTAACGTAGATAAAGTAGTTAGGTTTGAGAGCCTAAATGCTAGTGACGAATAAAAGTGTGTTTAATGTCGCTTAAAGGCTATGTAGTGTCTTTTAATGAAGGACTAGTGTTGTATATGGTCAATAATGCAGTTTGTGACCAATAATGAAGGGTTTAGAAGTTCGAGGGCTGATTTTGACATAGGTGGAAATTGAAAAACGGGATTAAGGGTTTAGGGCTGCCATTAGATGTGATTAAGCAGCCATTAGTAATTAACAAAGCAATTAAATCCTTTCTTTAATCCTAAAGCAGTTATTAGAGCATTTGATCAACGAATTGGTGTTGTAATTGATCGATCGTCCAAACAAGCAGGTAATTATTGAATCATTGATTGTATTTCAGATTTGAAGGTTGATTATTTAGGAATCAATCTGATTAAAATTGGATTAACAAGTAATTAAGGTTTATGTGGTGTTTTGGGTTAATTAACGTTCAAAATTGGTGTTAAATGAGTCTGTGATCGATCGAATTAATCAAGGGATGTTTAGTTGTGTCAAAAACATGTTTGGAAAGAAGCCTTGATCGATCAAAATCTGGAAATTTGATGGAAGTTGGTCGTTTTAGATTTCTGGACGAAAATCTGCTTAAATTCGTAAACTGATGCCAAGTTCGTTTATACTGTCTAAATTCGTTTGCCCTAACGAAGATGAAGTTCGTTGTTTAAATTCGTTGAAGTCAAATTCGTTGGCAAATTCGTAAACTGGGAAACAAAACGAAAATGAAGTTAAATTCGTTTAAATGCCTATCTTCGTAACGTGTGACTTAAGTTCGTAAGAACCAAACGAAGATAAGGTCTATCTTCGTAAGGAGGTTATTTTCGTAAAGTAGAACGAACGAAGATAAAGTTCGTACGAAGTTTAAATTCGTTAGGTGTAATTCTGGAATTTTACGTAGCCAGTCTTAAATTCGTACGAGGGTCTATTTAAGGTCCTAAATGACTTATATTCATTATGTTAATGTACGATAGGTGTCGGAGGTTACCTATAGGCAATACTAGCTTTTGGTTGCGCACGTATACTTCTATCAGGTAAGATACACTACTTTTGTCACGCTGGGGGATCAACTAAAAGCAGGTTTCAAACTTACATACTTCCAATTGGTAACTTATAATGCATGTGGACTTATGGGGTTATTTGGGAGGTATTATGGGATTACGTAGTTGACCATGAGACCTGAAATGCAGTCCCTAATGTAGTGATCTATTATGCAGTTGATGTAGTCTAATGAAGTATTGTATTATGCAAGAAATGTCGAAATGAAGTTGATGTATGTTGTGTGCATGTTTGTATGGCTTGAACACCTAGTGCACTAGACTTGCTAGGTTGCCATGTCACTTGCACGTTAAGGGCCCAAAACGTAAAAGCAGTAACGCAGTAAATGTTTAGGTAATGCAGTCACCTAAACTAAATAACGTAGGTTCGAGCTCGTTAAACTTTGATGCAGTAAAGTGTTAAGCTTAACCCGTACAAGTCTTAGCCGGATGAGTACGCTAACGCAGTTGTTGCTTGGGTGGCTCCTAGCAACGTGGTCACACGCAGTTTGAGTAATTAACGGAGGATTGACCCCCTCAGGATTTTGGATTACTCTCGGATTGGCTTGCCATTCCTTAACGACATACGATGGGTGGCCTTTTGGTGAACCATCAAGTCGGGTGCAATGTAGAGCACACTTAATGCAGTTAATAACGTAGTAAAGCAGAAATGTAGAAAGCAGATATGTGGTTAATGAAGTAATGCAGGATAGGCACATTTAGGATGATTATCCTATTTGATATGAAGTTGTTATGCAGATTTGTGTGATGTGTGACGTGCCTAAAGAACTTGTCTAATAATGAAGATTGTTTTAATTGGACAAAATGCTTTTAAATTAAGTGTTATCTTACTTAGCTATTTTAATAGCTAACACTTGTTTCTTTTAATGTGGTTGTTCCCTCAGGTTTAGCTTGAAGGAACTATATGCAGATCGAGTGAGGCTTGGGTAGATGCAATGCAGGAGCCTTAGCTACCCTATAGACGCTTTGTTTAGACTTTTGTTTACATTCAGTACTTAATGTCGAATTTATGTAGTGATGTGTGAACGGTTGTTTTATGTTGGGCAACTGTTGGGTTTTCCTTTGAACTATTCTATGATGTCGCAAGTAACACCAACTAAATGCAGAAACCAAAATGTTTTATTGGTTTTGACTTTTAAGGTCCTTTCTTCCGCAATATGACACCGTTAGGTGAAAAGTTTTTGAAAACCCATATTTTTAAACGACGGGTGTTACACTAACCACATTAGCAGTTTTCCTTACTCTCAATCCCATGAGCCATAATTGTACAGCTTCACTAATACCCTTAATAATGGCAACTTCACTCCTCTCTACTCCATCAAATATTCTCTTGTTCCTCTCTTGCCAGATATAATACACTGTGGCTCCCAAAATAAGCCTACCTACAATACTAGCAATAGAATTTTTGCTAGTATTATCACACAATGCAGCCATAGTATGTACAATACCTTTCCAGTCCCAATTAATTCCCTGTAACACCCGTTTCGTAAAAATATGGATTTCCAAAAATTTTGCCTAACGGCGTTAAATCATGCGGAAACGATTTAGGAAAATACTCAACTAAAGAAAACAGTTGAGAAACATAAGTGGTGTTACTAATAGCATCAAATCAGTAATAAAAGAAATCCATAAGATTGCCCAACATAAAGCAATCATAACATAGTCATTACATAAGTTCCATAAAGGAAATCAATAACATCAGGTCTATGCGAAGCTATTGGGTAAACTAAAGCCAGCTTGATCATCTACCCATCTCTCGCCACAGCTTCTCACGTCATCTTACTGCCTAACCTGAGGGGTGTCAACACATTAAAAGAAACAAGTGTTAGCTATAAAGCTAAGTAAGATAACACCAGGTTTAAGCAAACATTTCATCCATTCAAATCGTCACTTTAAAGCATTACGTCATTTTAATTAGGCATTCATACCACCGTATAAACATATCCACATCACATATCCACATCACATATCCACATCACATATAAGCATAGAGTTCATGACCCTAAGCGTGCCTAATCAATTTCGTCATCTCATCTCATCTCATTAAGTTGTGACTAAGTCACCGTTAAGTTGTAACCGAAGTTACCATTAAGGAAAGACAATGTCGATCCATGAGTAGCACGTTATGTTCATGACATTAGGTGGGTCATCAGGCCACCCGAAACTACTCGCCACATATGACTTGTTGCAAGGAACCACCCGAGCAACCATTTTAACATACCTATAACCACCGTAAGGCATGACGTACCTATTACCACCGTCAGGCACCATCTATACGTACCTATTACCACCGTCAGGCACCATCTATACGTACCTATTACCACCGTAAGGCACAGGTTATGCATAACACTTAACATCTAATTAGCTCGAGCATTTATAGTATTTAGTTTAGATTTCCACCTTTAACCTAAACTAATCCATACTATCATCTTTTCACGTTAGGGCCCTTAAAACGTGCACGTGTCATGGCAACCTAAAAAGGTCTAGTGTTCTAGATGAACAAGCCACATATACATGCACATAACAACATTACAACATATCATTAACCACCGTTCATCATAACATAACATATCATATCATAAACATATCATTAACCACCGCTCATCATATCGTATCATATCATAAACAAATCATTGACCACCGTTCATCATATCATATCATATCATAAACCACCGTTCATCATATCATATCATAAACATAACTACGGGGAGACATTTTAGGCATAGGCATCGTCATCAATATTCCCCGAGTACCTCCCATGTCAACCCAACCACATTATAGGTTATACATTACCGTTATGGAGGTTATAGTTTATGAAACCATTTTCGTTGCACCCTCAGCGTGACAAAAGTAGTGTATCTTACCTCGTAGTAGTGTATGCGCGTAAACAACAGCTAGTAGTGCTTAACAGTATTCCCCGACACCTATCGTACATTAACATATAGAGTATAAGTCATTAGGGACGTTAGACGGACTTTCGTACGACCTAAGTACCCTACAGGCCTTACGAAGATGACCTGCAGTTTACTTCTTACGAACTTAATTCTTATCTTCGTTTCAATTGTTCTTACGAACTTAACATTCAACTTCGTTTGCTTGTTCTTACGAACTTAAATCTTAAATTCGTTTGGTTTTACTTCACTAAAAATGGTTTTCATTTTACGAACTTAGTCAACGAAGATAGTGACTGAACGAACTTACATAACTTACGAAGATAACTTTTAACTAACGAAGATAACCATAACGAAAATTAACTTCGTTTCACCGCTGATCGACAGATTTTCAAAAACGACTAAGTTCTTCGATTTTCCCAGAAATCAATCGACTTAGGCTTCATCCAAAACATGTTTTTGACACATATAAACATATTTTGATCATAATGATCGATTACAAACTCGTTTGACACCATTTGGATCCTTAATTTGCTTAAACACGTTTGAAACCCGAATTACTTCAAACCCTTATTAAAATCAGATTTGATTAGCATAAAAACAACCTTTGAATCTGAAAATGTGGCCAATAAAACATTGATTACCTGTAGAAACGATAGCCAATTCGATTCAACACCAAAAACACCCAATTGATTGACCAAAACTTGAAGGAACTGTATGTGTATGTTTAGGAATGTAATTAGGCTGCAAAACAATGAGATTAGGCTTAACCTAATCCCTAATCCCGTTTTTCAAGTTTCACTTATGTCAATTTTAGTCCCTGGACTTCATATTAGCTTTATTTCGCATTTAAACACCTATTGGGGATATACTTAACACATTAAAGCACTTTCGCACACTACATGGGCCTTTTACTCATCATTAAGTCCACTTTATTGTCACTCATTAAAGACATTTAAGTCTTACAATTAGGGCACATAAACATATAAACACGTATTTCCACGTAAACATATCACGGACTTATAATTTGACCTAACGACGTTAGTCAACATGAACGATTAAGTTTTGGGATGTTACAATTACCTCCCCTTAAGAGGATTCCGTCCCCGGAATCACTTCAACATCAAAAAGGTGGGGATAGGTCTCCCGCATTACGGACTCGGTCTCCCAAGTCATACTTTCGCCGTGATTGTGTTTCCACTTTATGAGAACTAGATCGATAGTCTTCGTCGTAACTTCTTTTGTTTCCTTCCCAATATAGCAACAGGTTCATCGACAATCTGCTTGTTGGGATTAATACTTACGTCCTCGAGTGGAATGACATCCGTTTCATTCGCATAGCACTTACGTAGGTAACACACATGAAATGTGTTGTGAATTCCATTAAGTTCTGGAGGTAAGTCCAGCTTAAATGCCTGTTCATTAACCTTCTTAATGATCTTAAAAGGTCCAATGAATCTGGGGCTTAACTTTCCACGTTTTCCAAACCGTAATACACCTTTCCAAGGCGACACCTTGAGTAAAACCATTTCGCCTTCTTTAAAATCGAACGACCTCCTTTTCTTATCAGCATATGACTTCTGCCTTTCACGAGCAACACGTAAGGCTTTCTTTGCTACGTTAACTTTATCGGCCGTAAGTTGTACTAATTCGGGTCCAGCAAATTGCTTTTTCCCCGGGCTCCAACCAACAACTAGGAGTCCGACACTTTCTACCATATAACATCTCATAAGGTGGCATTCCAATGCTCGCATGATAACTATTGTTATACGCAAACTCAATAAGAGGTAGGTGTTTATCCCACGAACCACCATAATCCATTACACAAGCTCTGAGCATATCTTCGAGCGTTTGAATAGTCCTTTCACTTTGCCCATCGGTTTGCGGATGATAGGCTGTGCTCAGACGAACTTGCGTACCAACTTCCCGTTGAAAACTCTTCCAAAAGTTGGAAACGAATCGAGCATCACGATCTGACACAATCGATATCGGAACACCATGTTTAGAAACCACTTCATCAATATACAACGTAGCGAAGTTCTCCATAGGAGCAGTCTCACGAACTGGGAGAAAGTGAGCACTCTTCGTTAATCGATCGACAATAACCCATATCATATCGTGACCACGAGGCGTCCTCGGAAGTTTGGTCACAAAATCCATCGTAATGTGATCCCATTTCCACTCAGGGATCTCGAGTTGCTGAAATTTCCCGTAAGGCTTTTGATGTTCAGCTTTCACCTTCGCACACGTCAAACATTTCTGCACGTACATCATCACATCGTTCTTAATACTGGGCCACCAATAAATAGGCTTCAAATCTGCATGCATCTTTGTGGCACCAGGGTGTACAGAATACTTAGTTTTGTGAGCTTCATCCATTACTAACTCACGATTGCCTCCATAGAGAGGAACCCATATTCTACCTTTGTAGGTTCGAAGGCCACGACTATTTTCTTCCATTTGGAGTCTGTTCTTCTTCTTTTTCCCAATAGACTCCGCTTTCACATTAACATCCTTTAACGCTTCGATTTGAGCTAATCGAATAGGTTCCAGTAAATTCGACTCAATCTTTGTAATAATCGCACATAATCTACTTTTCGTATATCCTTTGCGGCTTAAGGCATCAGCAACCACATTAGCTTTGCCTGGGTGATATTTAATCTCACAATCATAATCCTTTAATAACTCCATCCACCGTCGTTGTCTAACATTCATGTCCTTCTGAGTAAACACGTACTGTAAGCTCTTATGATCCGTATAAAGGGTACACTTTGTACCATACAGATAATGTCGCCACAACTTCAGAGCAAAACAACCGCAGCCAGCTCAAGGTCATGAGTAGGATAATTCCGCTCATGAGGCTTCAGCTGTCGAGAGGCGTAAGCGATAACTTTGTCTCGTTGCATTAGTACACACCCTAACCCCGTGATGGATGCGTCACTATAAACCACTAGATCATCTGTTCCTTCGGGTAAAGCTAAGACTGGAGCTTCACACAACTTCTTTTTCAACGTTGTGAAGGCTTTCTCTTGAGCATCGGTCCACACAAACTTCACACCTTTCTTCGTTAATTCAGTCATTGGCTTGGCAATGCGCGAGAAATCTTGAATAAAACGTCGATAATAGCCAGCCAAACCGAGAAAACTCTTGATTTCAGTAGGAGACTTAGGCTGCTCCCACTCGACACTGCTTCTATCTTCGAAGGATCTACTTTTATACCATCAGAGGAGACGACATGGCCGAGGAAATGAACTTCCTTTAGCCAGAACTCGCACTTGGAGAATTTAGCATATAGCTTTTTCTCTCTGAGGACTTGAAGGACAGCTCTCAAATGCTCTCTATGTTCCTCTTCCGACTTTGAATACACAAGAATGTCATCGATAAAAACAATAACGAAATGATCCAAAAATGGTCGACAGACACGGTTCATCAAATCCATAAACTTCGCTGGAGCATTTGTCAAACCGAATGGCATGACAAGGAACTCATAATGACCATAACGAGTTCGGAACGCTGTTTTGGCTACACTTTCTTCTTCAACCTTCAATTGATGATAGCCAGACCGTAAATCAATCTTTGAGAAATAAGAAGCACCTTGAAGTTGATCGAATAAATCATCAATACGAGGGAGTGGATATTTATTCTTCACCGTTCTTTTATTCAGCTCACGATAATCGATACACATACGCATGGATCCGTCTTTCTTCTTTACGAAAAGGATAGGAGCACCCCAAGGAGAGGAACTCGGACGAATGAAACCTTTATCTAAAAGTTCCTGAATTTGCGTCATCAGCTCCTTCATCTCTGTCGGAGCTAATCGATACGGAGCTTTGGCTACAGGAGTAGCGCCAGGAATAAGGTCAATAGAAAATTCAACCTCACGGTCAGGAGGAAGACCTGGAAGATCTTCAGGGAAAACGTCTGGAAACTCGGAAACAACTTCAACATCAGAAACTGTAGGCTTCGCGATACGAGAATCAATTACATAAGCTAGAAAATGTGACTTAGTTTGCCGTATACAACGAAGTGCTTTCATCATCGAGATCACCTTAACATTTCCCGGCTTCTTGTCACCATAGACACAAACACCTTTTCCGTCAGGGGTAGCGATACGAACTATTTTCTTTGCACATAATACGACAGCATCATTCTTAGACATCCAATCCATACCGAGAACAACATCGAAACTAGGAATGGTAGCGGGTAACAGGTTAGCAGTAAATGAACGGCCCTCTATTTCTAAAGGACAATCAGAGTAACCTTCCCGAATAATAGACGTTGCACCATTAGCCACTTCTACTTCTATAGGGCACCGTAAAGAACTAGTAGTCATGTCTAACTTAGGAGCAAACAGAGTAGACACAAAAGATTTGTTCGCACCAGAATCAAATAACACATTAGCAGGTTTGGAGTTAACAATAAGGATAGCAGTAACTACCTGATCATCGTCTTTTGCCTCTTCAGCCGTCATCTGAAAAGCACGGGCTTTGGCTTTGGAAGCTTCTGCCTTCTTTCCCTCATCTTTCTTCATCTGCGGGCAGTCTGCAATACGGTGCTTGGTGTCTCCACATTTATAACATCTTGCCTTGTCAGTGCATTGATCAATGGTATGACCCTGAGTTCCACACCTATTGCACCTGCGGGTCTTTGTAGAACACTGACCAGGATGGATAGATTTGCAGCCAGGGCACCATTTTCCATCCTTGTCTGCCCTTCCCTTGTCAGAGGACGATGAAGAACCCTTAAATTTCTTACCAAAACGATTTGACCCACTAAACCTCCGTTTATTGCCAGACTTCTTCTCATCTTCTTTCTTTTCAACTTTCTTATCCGCAGCAAAATCATCATCAAGCTTTTTGGATTCCTTGATTGCTTCCGTTAGGGTCTTATGCTGCCTACAAATACCTCGATAACTTGGAGGTAAACCATCGACATAGCAGGCGACTTGATCTGCATCAGTTCTGAATAGATGACCCACAAATTTCATCTTTTCCATAAAGGAACGAGCATAATCATTAATTTTGCCAACTTCAGCTGTCAAAGCACGGAACTCTTTTTCCATTTTGCGCTGTTCATGAGTCCCGATATACTCCTCAATGAATTTCTGCTTAAAGTCAGCCCACGTAATAGCAGTTACCATAGCCGGAGTCATTGAAATAGTAATGCTCTTCCACCAGTCTCGAGCACCTTCTTTCAACATTCTACTCGCACACAACACCTTTTTATCCTCTGGACAGTCACAAGCTTCAAAGACCATCTCAGTATCATCAAGCCATTCCATACAGCCTACTGCGTTAAGTGTTCCATTGAATTTCTGAGCTCCACACTTCTGGAAACTTTCGAACTTAAATCGAGGAGCTTGAACTACATTAGGAGGAGCCACATCAACATTAACAGGGGGAACGACAACATTATCCACTGGTGGCTCAATGTGGTGAGATGGCACTGAGTAATTGCCATCAGTTCCTTCAGCATTCTCAGCAAGAGCGTTGTTCAGTTGTTCTTGAGTCTGTGCTAACTGGGCTTGGAGAGTCAGCACAAGATTGTACAGTTCAGCTGCATTAGGGATTTGCTCCACCACTGCTTCGTTAACTCTAGGTGGATTGCCGGGAGGTGGAGGCATAGGACCTAATGGGCTTGGCTGATTTACTTGCTGGGGGTTTCCTCGATTTCCATTCACGTTAGCTGCAGTAGCAGTAGTAGCAGCATTAGTAGCAACTGCACCTGGATGGACAGGTGGAGTAACGCTGGCAGTTGCTCCGTCACGTTGGATGTTGCGGTTGCGAGTGTTAACCATTTTCCTCCAATAAAATGGTGGAGTCGATAAGCGCGAAATAAAACAAAAGTTCGTTGGGAGAAGGCTAAATCATATCATCGTAACATAAACATCTCATAAGCCTTATCATACTCGCACTCATCCCAACCCATCCTACATCACATGTCATCACTAGCTAAGGCATCCTACGAGTACCTAGCATGCATATCCTAAGTTTAAGTCCAAATCCTATGGTCAATAGGCCTTGGTTCACTTAAACTACTTCTCTGATACCAACTTGTAACACCCGTTTCGTAAAAATATGGATTTCCAAAAATTTTGCCTAACGGCGTTAAATCATGCGGAAACGATTTAGGAAAATACTCAACTAAAGAAAACAGTTGAGAAACATAAGTGGTGTTACTAATAGCATCAAATCAGTAATAAAAGAAATCCATAAGATTGCCCAACATAAAGCAATCATAACATAGTCATTACATAAGTTCCATAAAGGAAATCAATAACATCAGGTCTATGCGAAGCTATTGGGTAAACTAAAGCCAGCTTGATCATCTACCCATCTCTCGCCACAGCTTCTCACGTCATCTTACTGCCTAACCTGAGGGGTGTCAACACATTAAAAGAAACAAGTGTTAGCTATAAAGCTAAGTAAGATAACACCAGGTTTAAGCAAACATTTCATCCATTCAAATCGTCACTTTAAAGCATTACGTCATTTTAATTAGGCATTCATACCACCGTATAAACATATCCACATCACATATCCACATCACATATAAGCATAGAGTTCATGACCCTAAGCGTGCCTAATCAATTTCGTCATCTCATCTCATCTCATTAAGTTGTGACTAAGTCACCGTTAAGTTGTAACCGAAGTTACCATTAAGGAAAGACAATGTCGATCCATGAGTAGCACGTTATGTTCATGACATTAGGTGGGTCATCAGGCCACCCGAAACTACTCGCCACATATGACTTGTTGCAAGGAACCACCCGAGCAACCATTTTAACATACCTATAACCACCGTAAGGCATGACGTACCTATTACCACCGTAAGGCACGATGTACCTATTACCACCGTAAGGCACGATGTACCTATTACCACCGTAAGGCACAATGTACCTATTACCACCGTAAGGCACAGGTTATGCATAACACTTAACATCTAATTAGCTCGAGCATTTATAGTATTTAGTTTAGATTTCCACCTTTAACCTAAACTAATCCATACTATCATCTTTTCACGTTAGGGCCCTTAAAACGTGCACGTGTCATGGCAACCTAAAAAGGTCTAGTGTTCTAGATGAACAAGCCACATATACATGCACATAACAACATTACAACATATCATTAACCACCGTTCATCATATCATATCATATCATATCATAAACAAATCATTGACCACCGTTCATCATATCATATCATATCATAAACATATCATTGACCACCGTTCATCATATCATATCATAATCATAAACCACCGTTCATCATATCATATCATAAACATAACTACGGGGAGACATTTTAGGCATAGGCATCGTCATCAATATTCCCCGAGTACCTCCCATGTCAACCCAACCACATTATAGGTTATACATTACCGTTATGGAGGTTATAGTTTATGAAACCATTTTCGTTGCACCCTCAGCGTGACAAAAGTAGTGTATCTTACCTCGTAGTAGTGTATGCGCGTAAACAACAGCTAGTAGTGCTTAACAGTATTCCCCGACACCTATCGTACATTAACATATAGAGTATAAGTCATTAGGGACGTTAGACGGACTTTCGTACGACCTAAGTACCCTACAGGCCTTACGAAGATGACCTGCAGTTTACTTCTTACGAACTTAATTCTTATCTTCGTTTCAATTGTTCTTACGAACTTAACATTCAACTTCGTTTGCTTGTTCTTACGAACTTAAATCTTAAATTCGTTTGGTTTTACTTCACTAAAAATGGTTTTCATTTTACGAACTTAGTCAACGAAGATAGTGACTGAACGAACTTACATAACTTACGAAGATAACTTTTAACTAACGAAGATAACCATAACGAAAATTAACTTCGTTTCACCGCTGATCGACAGATTTTCAAAAACGACTAAGTTCTTCGATTTTCCCAGAAATCAATCGACTTAGGCTTCATCCAAAACATGTTTTTGACACATATAAACATATTTTGATCATAATGATCGATTACAAACTCGTTTGACACCATTTGGATCCTTAATTTGCTTAAACACGTTTGAAACCCGAATTACTTCAAACCCTTATTAAAATCAGATTTGATTAGCATAAAAACAACCTTTGAATCTGAAAATGTGGCCAATAAAACATTGATTACCTGTAGAAACGATAGCCAATTCGATTCAACACCAAAAACACCCAATTGATTGACCAAAACTTGAAGGAACCGTATGTGTATGTTTAGGAATGTAATTAGGCTGCAAAACAATGAGATTAGGCTTAACCTAATCCCTAATCCCGTTTTTCAAGTTTCACTTATGTCAATTTTAGTCCCTGGACTTCATATTAGCTTTATTTCGCATTTAAACACCTATTGGGGATATACTTAACACATTAAAGCACTTTCGCACACTACATGGGCCTTTTACTCATCATTAAGTCCACTTTATTGTCACTCATTAAAGACATTTAAGTCTTACAATTAGGGCACATAAACATATAAACACGTATTTCCACGTAAACATATCACGGACTTATAATTTGACCTAACGACGTTAGTCAACATGAACGATTAAGTTTTGGGATGTTACAATTCCCTTCAGCAAACTCTTCTTTAACATTTCATCCCAAACAGTCTTGGAGAATCTACACTGGAAAAACAGATGATTATGCGGATCTGCACACTCCTTGCAGAGATAACATTTCATGTTGTCATCATTTTTCCACTTCATTATTCTGTCTTGTGTTTGAAGTTTCTCTTGTATTGCAAGCCATAGTATAAACATATGACTAGGTATCAACACCTAGATTGAACTTTGTGCAAGTAAAAATGGATGAAATATTTAACGTTTGGTTAAAGTATCCAGATGTGTTCTACATTAATTCATATTTCACCCATATGGATTTGCAAAAGTGTCAAAGAGCTAGTTATAAGAAATTTCAATGCTTCGGAAATGCTTTTAGAGTAGAAATCAATGCTCCTAATATTTCATCACTAACAATTATTGAGCAAATTCATATTGTAAACAAAGTAACACATCTAAGAAAATAATCTCAACATAATTGTACCATTATTGAAGGAAAAACCCGTCCAACTCTTCGTATAAACAATAAACGATACACAAATCATATGATGTTCTAAAAAGACTCAGCCGACATAAAATGTCTAACGTGCAGGCGACTTAGGTGGGGATTGAATCTTTGGGTGACATGACTCAATAAAAGGGGTAAGTCCATCACAAGTCCGTTTAATCTCCTTGAATATACCTTGCATCCATTGTTGCATATCGTCCATGAACGGTTTCAGAAGGGCCATATCCTGGTTGACGCGTTCCACATTGCCCGATAAGGCAGTTATCTCGCGTTGAGTCTGATGGGGGAGACGCACCACGTGATAAGAACGCTGAGGGTGTTGTGGCGCCGGTGGCAGGTCGTCCCGCTGATTATCTTGCAGGGCATTATCCTGCATGACCGGCAGCTCATTACCCTCCAACACCTCCTCTATATGGACGGGGTTACTCTCCAACGGCGGCACGACCAACGGATCAGGCCCAGTCCAAGGATGGTTAAGTGAGCTGATCAAAACTGGCACATCGTCAATTTTCTGGATGATTTTCATCGAATACATCGTCTGTCTACCGTGAGCATAGGGGAGTATCGTGGGGATGGTGAGGGAATCCAAATGCGAATGCAAATCTAGGCTTTCAGCATACGCGTGATAATGTGACCGCATACGATTGCCCCTCTGCTCTGCCTGCACTAACACAGCTTGATTCACATACTAAGCAACAATATTATAAAATCCTAACTTGGACAACCCCAATCCGACCCAAATGTATAAAAAGATTAATTGTGTATTCAGTACCTAAATACGCATTGAGATTGAGTCTCAACAAATCAGCTTTCATTACGATTTTCTTTTACAGCCACAGATAATGCAGAAACTATTACCTTATAATGACCATTCATGACTACTTTACACAAATTTGATAGAGATTAACAAGGGGTGCTAAAAGGAAGTCACATCAAGCAGGGAGGCTCTATCCACCATGACGACCTGCAAACATTCGGGCTTCTCGATAGGGCTGTGGCAGTTATTGGGACAGATACCCCGTGGTCTCGTTTGTACTTTCAGGTTAGTGTTTTTTAGAACATCATATATTATACCATCAAAATATTTTAAGCTGTTTTTCCATATGTAAATGTCCGAACACATATTCTTTCCCTTGTTTTAGGACGAACCAGCCTACGTAGAGCTTACCGTGGAGTTCCTTTCCAATTTTTGTTATGAGTCGGAACGAGATTATAAAATCGAGTTTCGCATGTTCGGCGAAACCTACACTATGGATATCTGCAGGTTCGCCACTTTGACAGGCCTTTACCATGTGGAAGAGTTGATAGAGCCGATGTTCGTGCAGGGGGTAACAAGATGGGACGAGGACGAGGTGTTTTCGTTTTGGAAACAAATCGCTCCCGGAAGTGGGCTTTTTTACACTCGTCCAAAAAAAAGGTCATCGAATATCAAGTAAGTGTGGACCGTGTGGTTGCTTTTTTATTTATTTGTACCTCGTTCGATTTTTGATTAAGCTCGTACATGTCCTTTTGAAACAGGGACCCTCTTTACAGGTACATCCATCATCTGAACTCGAGAACCATAGCCGGTCGAAACAAGGGTGGGGAGTGGGTGAATAAAGACGACTTGTTTTTTCTCCGGTGTTTGCTGCTCAAAATCCCCTGCAATCTGGCCCATTGGTTGGCGCTATACTTCGATGAGTATCGTTTTCGGTAATTTCAAGCCTGCCTGGATGCGTAAATTTGAATTTGTTATGATGTAATTAATCTTAGACATAATTCTAATTCATATGTGGTTCATGTAGGAAATATGGATGAGGTATAGTATGTGGGCACATGGTAACGCGGATTGCGCGCATGCTGATGCTTAATGAAGAGCTTACAACCCTCCGTAGTACTCCTGTATTCCCCCGTTTTCACTGTAGAAGGACAATGTATGTGATGAAGATCGCACAGAGGATCGACGGCGAGCCTACGTTGATAACCAAACTTAACGTACCTTGGGATGGGGTGGTGCTGCCGTTGGACGTCCCACAACAGTTGTTGAATCTCCCGGTGGAAATTCAGGAGGTGATGAATGGAGATGAGGGGGCGGCCCAGGAACCGTCACGGAGAGGGCATCGCCATCGACGTTCTCAGCAGGTATATCAAACTAAGTTTTTGTACGAGTATCTTTTATTCGATATTATTTTTGGATTTTCTATTGACAGCCCTTTAGGGTGTTTTTAAGCAAATTCAGTTTAAGGTTTCATGTTTATCTACTCACATTGCAATCTAAATACACATATACGACAGACTATATAAAAATTTTGTTATTCTTGTGAGTGTTACCGGATGCATAGGATAGGAAATCATATATATGATAGTTAGTTGTATCTTCTTGTGAGTTAACAATGGATATAGGTTCTATATAGTTTAGTTTGTTCTTCTCGAAACAAACTCACTACTTATTGAAACATTTTTATATCTCCCTCCATTCCAAAACGAGTCTCTTAATGAAATACTAATATGTTTTAGAATATGACAATATTATCATTGTTTTTTGGATATAAATGCATCAAGAGTTAAATGGTAAGTTTGATATGCTATTTTTTTAAGGAGAAATTTAAGTAGGTTCAAACTAAAATAGTAGAGATATTTATTTTGGGACATAAGGAATACCATATATATTTTACTATATAATTCAATACTTTGTTTGCTGCTAGACTTTGTTAACAACCTAGCTTGATGTTGTTATGATCAGGTCGTGCGTCTGAATCTCAAGACACAACAAGAGATCGAAAATCTCACAACAAGGGTGACAACTATCAGTTCATTGGCCGCAAGTATTTCAGCAAAAGCGGCAGAAAATATTGTTATGTTGGAGTCGATTTGCAAGGCACTCGTCCCCATCCTGGAGTCACATGGGTCGATGCATCATCTCCAGTTAGCAGGCCTCTTGATCCCCTTCCCCCCTTGAATTAAACTGTTTTTATGGACAATTTATGTTTTGTTGCACTTGGTTGTTTTTGTGTAATAACTTATAATGTCATTGCATGGAGATTTCGAAATTGCCGCATTTGCTGTCCATACTTTATTCCTGATTGCATTTTCTTTTAAATGGGGAAGTGTATATAGGTTATCGTTTTCATTCATGCAAGACTACTCACTGTCAGTCTGTCACGGTAGCAAGGTGGCAGGCTCGCATAACTCTAAAGAATCAGGATTAACTTCGGCCCAACAAGAGACTCAGGGCCTAAAAGCATTTTGGACATGGGTTATTCTGTTGGATTAATCCACCTTATTGTCCACCTGTAAGAAAGTAGTTAGTTAGTTACCAACAGTTACCTGGTTTGGGAATAGAAAATTTTTCCCTGCCAATCCTCCTACTTTTCGATTATTCACGTGAGTCGGTGAGTATATTGTGTGGTTTGACTATAGGTTGAAAATGGATTCGTTTTGATCCCTTGCGAATTTATCAGGTCCTTTAGTAGTATCCCGCATGGCTAATGGATTTCTTTGTTCTTGTTAGTATATTTTGGAGTTTCCGGGTATTGATCCTGTCTTTTGGAAATGAGTTTGTTGGATGAATTACACTAGCTTTACTGCAATATCTGGAAACATTTAGTTGGAAACTATAATTACCATATTATATATGCAACCTTAGGTAACTTATTACTCCCTCCGCCCCGCTAAACTTGTTCACTTTTAAATTTTCAAAGTCAAATTTTACAAACTTTGACCATAAATATTTTTGTTTGTGTTATATAATATTTGATGAAAGTTATATGAATTAACTGTGTTTTAGATGTGTATTTCATTGGTATAATTTTCATCAACTATTATATAACACAAATAAAAATATTTATGGTCAAAGCTAGTAAAATTTGACTTTGAAAATTTGATAGTGGACAAGTTTAGTGGGACGGAGGTAATATATTATACCCCATACATGAAACGTTGTTTTATATATAACTATGTACAAGTTAATTGAAAATAGTATAAGAATTTTAGGTTAACACATTAACGTTGTTCTATATATAACGTTAACTTTAAAAAATAACTCAAAAGTGACTATGTATGAAAGAATAATCATATGAACTTGCATTTGATCACACATATAATATCCATAACACTTTAAGTTATAAACCGAATGACATTTTTGTTCGAATTATACATGATGAGCAAATTAACAAATTAATCATAAGAGATTAAGATGTTGATACAGAGCATATACGTTCACTATATTTATGGTATACATACCTTTGAATCTTTCATGTAATATGTATGAAATTTTTGCAGGGTACACGTGTTTTTTTTTTAACTTTATTTTTTGTCGAATCATACATGATGAGCAAATTAACAAATTAATCATAAGAGATTAGATTTTAAGATGTTGATACAGAGCATATACGTTTGAATCTTTCATATATATATATGAATTGTATATTTGTATGTATTTTTGCAGGTAAACATGTTTTCCTTTTTTAATTTTATGATTTACAGACATGTCCAACTAATAATGTAACTTATTGGGCTCAGCCAAGCCCAATAATTTGTTTTTAAATATGATACTTGTCGTATAGAACAATATCGTCCGTATTAAGTTTGCATCAAAATCGAGAGAATTACACGTCACAATTCTCCTGACACTTTTGCAGTGATGAGGTGTCATTCCATTACGGCGTAAACACCCAAAACAAGCTCGTTTAGTACAATACGGAGCGAATGTCAATTTGAGACACCCACTATACGCGCGTATTGAATAATACGGGTGTTTATGCCGAATTGGTGGAAGTCCCAATAGACACGCCCTTTCAAATATAGGAATACAAAGTTTATTTTCTTTTTTTGAGAAAAAGCTATCAATCATGTTACCAATAGTTGCTATCTATCTTTTGACCCACATATCTCTTCTTGCACCTACATCACTGGAATGATCAAAACGATCACCACTTATGTATAGTTTGTTGATAAATTCACACCATGGAGCTTTTGTCTCAAGATTGCAACGTGATTAATTGGCATTTTATGAGAAGTGTTAGAACAACACAAAAAAAATTCCTTTTTTTATTTTTAAATGTTGGGTATCTAACACTGAAATGATTAATCTTTCTAATAAAACCTTCTAAAAATCTTACTTGACATATGTCAAAATCAAGAGTTGATTAAGAAAGAGAGTTTAGAAGGATATTTAGGAGGATTTATCATTTTCCCTTTCTAAAACTTCAAAATAAAACTTATTAACTTTAACCCCGGTTTCTGTTTACCTTTATATATACGTGGCTTTAAATGTAACTTGTTAATTACATGGATCATATGGTAACCGTCAAACAAGACTTTTATCAATAGATCTCAGTCAAACAACCGATCGATCGACTCCTTTTAATAGTATCAAATTTTAAGTCTGACTTTGATTTTACCTCTTCAGTTAATGAGTAAATTACCAACTTCTATCACCATACCGCTAAAACTTGTGACATTGGCGATCGGCCGATCGTGGTGTTGGAAAAATAATTCTTCACATTAAAATTACAATAATTCCGTGACAAAAAATATGCATGTTCCTCGTGGGTTGTTGGTATATATATAGTAGACGATTCCTAATAAATCCAACTTTTTGTTCTCACATAAATTCCTATTTGTCTAGCCTTTTTATGTATATATTATATAAAATTGCTTTTAATTCACAATATATATAATCACTAAATTATTTGGGCCACTTTGAAATACAAGCAAAGAAAATAATTTGGAAACAGCACCTCACAGCTTGCTTATAATTTGTCTTCAACACTGGGTCCAAAACAAGGTATATAACTTTCATCTATACTATATTATAAAGCAAATCCACTTTTCAATTTTCAACTTTTCAACATTCAATTTCAACAATGTACACATAATAATGCATGATGTACCATACATCAATGCATACAACTTTCTCTCTCCTCCATAAATCATTTTATTCCTCTAATTCTTTCAAAATATTTTATCTCAAAAACCGTACATCGATAAATTATAAAAATTATATGGGTGTTCTTAAAATTTCATGCTCTTTCATTAGAGATGTCATTCGATATACTTTCGACAAATTTTTAAATCCGAGGACGGAGCCCGTACGGCTAAGGCATTTGGCTATGACACTCTATGACATATCACCTCCTATGACCTATCACACTCTATGACCTATCACCCTCATCATTTTACCGCCGCAACGCGCGGGTACTTGCTCTCGTATCCTTATAAGGCTAGCTCGTTCACTTTTTCTAGAACAAGAATCGTTAAATTAAGAAAATTAATGTATTAGACCATGCCTATCGTAGATTAATTCGTAGACACCGTGGGTCTCTTTGTGGCTTAGCTAGTTGATATATATAATAATAAATAATAATGGTATCCATATACATAACTAGTTCAATAAAAAAATGTAAACTAAATAATACACGTAATAAACGGAGATTAATCCATCTTCAGTCTACAATCTACATGATAATAGTCTAGTATGGCTCTGATGTACACAGCCTAATGAAATAGTATTTCCATTACCAGGTTACATGGAAAAATCTATAATGTCATTTTTGTTTTAAGCATGTCATGATTTATCTAAACAATACGAAGACGGAAGATCTTTAGATAAGATAACCAAAATGTATAGTTGGAGACTTGGAGATCGATTGGAGACAACGACACACTAAAAACATGTAACAAATTAAACTAGCTAGTTGTTTAATTTGTTTATGACGATGTAAGATTCTATATCATGCATGTGTTTGATCTTGCTTTTTTGGTGGAATATATTTCCGAACTGATCAAAGTCTATTCTTTTCATAATCTTTATTTTATAGTTTCTTAAAAATAATATGCCATATGTCTAGATTTATTGACCAAAAAACTAAATTATCAAGCGTCATGTAATGATTTTAAAGTCTCTAATAATGTAATTAATTGGGTTGCAATTGTATTCACACACTTCACAACAAAGATATACTTTAAAATTTTAAATGTTACCACGTTTCTAAATTACTACACTCACAACCTTACACATCCATGCATGCATAATCGTGGTGTATATGTAAATTACGTGGTTGTGGTTTTTCGTGTAGGGATCAATTTTGGTATAGGTAAAGTATTCTTATATTTACTACGCCTCCAATAATAGATGAAGACACACAAATTAATGATCACCAAAAACGAAAGATATTAGCCAGAACACGTTAAGACTTTTATTGGAGAAAACTAACTCAAAACTTCAATATTCGGTGTACATAACCCTACCCATCTAAGCACGATATATATAGACTAATCAATACATGTTAGCCTATAACTATGGTTTCACTAATTATCTAAACACATAATTAGCAAAAACAAATAAGTATATTGTTAACTAATCCTATTTGAGTTAAACTTGGACTACATTCCAATCGTTATTTTTGTAGATATCGATCCACGCTTCAAGCCATAACCGTGCTCAGTAAATTCGCCAACAAATGAAACTGGTAATTGCAAATTAACATGCAAAAATGATAAATAAAATTGATTTACAATTCTACAAATGAAACTGTTAAATATATAACAAGTTAAACTTGTTTAAGTATAAAATAAGAAGTTTTTATTAACTTAGGGTATTTTCTGTACAAGTTTATAAATAGAAGGATTAAAGGAAGGTGACTTCAAGCAAGAGGGCTTATTATGTACAAACTGGAAGATGAAGGTGCTATGCGTATTTCTGGAGGAGTATATAAGCTTCTAAAGTTTGGAGAAACAACAGTTTTTGTTGTTGTTACTGCTGCTATCGATCGATTGCTATTTCTCTCATATTTCTTTCATATAATTTTCTGTATTCATTCATATATATATATATTTATATATATATCTGTATATATATATATATATCATATTGATATATATATATTGATTATGTTTTATGATCATATTGTTAATGATCATTAGTTTCTTGTAAACAAAACTCAAACTCTAATAATAATAATAATCATTCGACTAATCTGATTATATATTAGATTATTTGGTATTGTTAAGGTTTCTTTCAGAAACAAATAATGGCAAATTAACATGCAAAAATGATATTGTTTTTTGGTTCAGGATTATGCGAACATCATGTGTCGTTGCAGAATGCAAAACCATCCACAATATCACCTCGACATTACATCAGTTCTTACCATTTCATCGATTTTGAACCATTATGGATGCAAAAATGACTATTGTCAACTTAAGCATGAGAGAAAGTGGACGACCGCTCAGGGTCCAACTATATATATATGTATAGGAAAAAGTTCATGTGAGAACCATTTGAATTGGATAAACCATAAGAACCTTTAAATTATAACTTGATGTTTATGTGAATGGTCTATGTGAACAAATTCATGCATATATATATAAGAACAAATCAACTTATACCTATATTTCATATGTTCATGGGTGAATCGTTCTCACATTAACGTTACCTATAATTGTTCAACCCATAACCCATCGATCATCTAATTGTTAAGGCAATCAAACATTTAAGAAATCTATCAATCATCTAAGAAATGTTCACAATAATACTAGTTAAGTTGCATCATTACATCAAACTATTGGTGTACGTAAAAGTCTATATTAAAAACTTAATTTGTATATAAAAATACAATAATCCAACAATAATTTTAAAACCATTCTTCCGCAATTTTTTTTTCTATCATATATAAATTACATGCATCATATAACTCGGTATGTGATGTATGAAAAAAGAAGTTTATTACTTTAATTTTTGTTAACTTCTTTTTTTCTAACGTTCGTTTTTTGGTCAGGGTCTGTTCACCCCATATGTGGTTTTTACATCTACCGGGCAGGATGTCATCGCGGTAGTTCACAGGGAAAATCCCCGGATAGATCGCCAAACGGCACGACATCTACGACATTGAATGTCATTTGGGGTAAAACTTGCGCCCACTTGGATTCGAACCCTGATTGCCCAAAAAATAAGCCTTCATTGGAAGTAGCAAGAAGTTTTGTTTTCAGGTATTTCATAAATTTGGGAGAAACAAGGTATCAAATGGGTGGGCGGGACCCGGGTGGCCGGGTGTGATGCGCTAATGGACCAACTAGTTGGGTGAAGAGAAGTCCATATTATGGATATGGAGCGAGCATTAATTGTAGGGGTGAGCAAAAACCGAACCGAAAACCGAAAAAACCATAAAAACCGAAAAATCCGAACCGAAAAAACCAAAAACCATTGGTTTTGGTTTTCTAAAAACCGAAAGTTATGGTTCGGTTTTGGTTTCTAATGAAAAATCGAACCATAAAAACCGAACCGAACCAAAAAATATATATTGTTTACTTTATTTTATATTTATATCATTTTATTATTAATTTTGGTAAATATGTTAATATATTTGCATTTTTAGGTGTATATAATAATATCATTTATATGTTTAAGTGAAAATACACAACAAGATTGATTTGTTTTAATAATTGTATAATTAAACAACGCGTAAAAGATATAAATAGTTATATATAAAATTCGTTTGAAGTTTGTACAACTTAATTTTATGGATTTGTTGTCATTGTTGTAGTGTTATTGTTGCTAATATTGTTTTGAAAACTTGTTGAAATTAATTATGGTGTAATTATAGGGTATAAACTTATAAACTTTTCAAGCTTAATTTGACCCAAACCACAAGTGGTTAAAAACCGACTAAAACCGAAAAACCGAACCGAAATAGACCCAAACCGAAAAAACCGAAACCCAATGGTTTTGGTTTTCAAAACCGAATTATAACGGTTCGATTTTCAATTTTAGCCAAAAACCAACCCAAACCGAACCGTACTCACCCCTAATTAATTGTGTGTGGTATGGTGTACCCCTTTCTTACTAAAATCTCTTTTTTACCGAGCGACATGACTTGAGCAGGCGAGGTCTTGACCCTACATTTAGAAGCGGGGTCCGTAAAATAGAAAAGGTTGCATCCATTTGATGAGACGTTGCCACATCATTTTGGAGTTTAGTGCACCTTTGGGACCACCAACAAGATCCCGGATCTCCTACTGCCACTACTATTTGTGCACCAAATTTATATATAATATAGCATTTTACCCGCGCAATGCGGCGGCGGTGGTGGTAGCGACGGTGTGGTGTTGGCGGTGGTGTGGTGGTGGCGGCAGTGGTTGGTAGTGGTGGTGGCGTGACGGGTGGTGGCAGTGTGGTTATTATTGTAAAAATAATTATTATAAAAGGGTTAGTGTAGTTATTTTAGGAGTTGATGGGTCTATGTTGTAAATTATTTCATTAAGGGTATTATAGGTATTTTAAGTGGAGATGTTTAAATTAATAAATAAAAGAGAGAGAATTAATTAATTCATTAAGGGTAAAATGGTTATTTCACATTGGGACATTTTTATAAGAGAGAGTGTTGAAAAGTGTTAGGAGAGAGAGTGTGATAATTTTTATAAAGTAGTAGAGATATAACATTTAAGGTTTGACTTATCAATAGTAAGTCAAGCCTTGAATAGTAACCGGCTCGGCGGCTCGGCTCGGCTCATCGGCTCGAGCCATGAACAGTACCGGCTTATTTTGTCTTTTTCCTTCTTTTTTTTTTCTCTTTTTTTTGCTCTAATTTTTTCCCCCTTTTCTACAAAAAAGATTTAAAAAAAAAATTATACTTTTTACCTCCGTAATTAGACAACTAACTAAAAGTCTAAAACTTTTGCCGCCAGAGTTTCATCTTAGCTACTTTTTTTCGCATAACTTCGAGTTTTTTAACTTTATCCATCAAAGTTTCTTAACTTTTGGCACGAAAATTTGGTTTTCAGCTTAATGTTTTTTAACTTTTATCACGAGAGTTTTGTTTTTCTCCCGGGGCAACGCCGGGGTATAAATGGTTCTTTTTTTTTCTCTAATTATTTTTCCCCTTTTCTACAAAAGCTATTTAAAAAAAGAAAAAAAAATTATACTTTTTGCCTCCGTAATTAGACAGCTAACTAAAAGTCTAAAACTTTTGCCGCCAGAGTTTCATCTTAGCTACTTTTTTTCGCTTAACTTCGAGTTTTTTAACTTTATCCATCAAAGTTTCTTAACTTTTGGCACGAAAATTTGGTTTTCAGCTTAATGTCTTTTAACTTTTATCATGAGAGTTTTGTTTTTCTCCCGGGACAACGCCTGGGTAGAAATGCTTGTTTAATTTAATTTTGACGTCTCATATATTTACGAAAACTTAAATCCACCAAAAACTTATACATAGCTTAACCAAATGTTCATATTCCAATATAGGTTATAGCCTATTGTATGTTCTCGATATTAAATTAGGCTGACGATTGAAACCTCTGTTTAGTACTTATAGTTGAAGTTTTGTTTATATAAAAATGTTCGGTAAAATAATTGAAGTGATTATGTAAAAAAAACATAAATCGTCGATTGATACATTTTAGTGTAGACAGTGAATCAAAGTTAAGTTACATAAATAGAAATAATAAACATAATTTTCGGTGTTATATTTTACTAAGTTGTATTTTATTTGTCATTACATGTATAAAAGTGAAGTTTAATATAAGTATATATAACTACCTCTTGAAAAAAATTATAAATAAGTACAACATAACTTAACTGTAAATAACTTTATTACCTTTTTAATTGGTATCAACTGGTAAATAATGTCTCTATAAACTTACTTCACTTTCTTTTTATTTTTTTATTTTTTTATTTTTTATATTGTTATTATTATTTTTTGAACGGCTACTTCACTTTCTATTAATCTAACCCAGTGTACAACTTTTACAGGGTATTATAGTATATGTATGTGGTATCTATAGTTTATATCTATAATCTATAACTCATTATAACACATCTTACATTTTTTCTTAACAAAATGTCTTATGGATTAGAAATATATGTAGACAAAGGATAGATGTTGCAAAGCATCTTAAAGTCGATGTATAATAATTAGACTTTCATCATGTTCTCATACGTATTGAAAGGTGGATTGATCCCACATTGTTTACGGAGAAAAACGAAAGACATTGCAAAGTTTGCACATTAACCAACACTAAAAGAGAAGCATCATGTAATAAAAACATGATAAACCTTTTATTTTAGTAATCCAATAAAAACGCAGTTGGACTTGATTCCCCCTAGAAGGTTGAGACTATTCTATTGAATAATATCAATTGGTGTGCTAGAAATGTCGCTGTAGTAGGAATCAGTATGATTTTTGAACCATTGATCGACTTAGTGGTGTACCCTCTCACTTCACAAAAGAGATATGATCGTTTCTTAGTACATTTGAAGTACGTCGAATGATCGTGTTGTCTATCTAAATTACATTACAATTCTGATGAATTTTAAAACCATTGAACTTTATAAGTCTACATTGGAAATGAATTAAGGACAAATGCATGTACAGAGTTAGGGAGATCTAGACATCGGCAAATGCCCGTCCCTTCTTGTATAACAATAACAAATAAATATAAAATGTTTGAAGATAAACTTTGAAGTTAAGTAACTTTCAACTGTATACAAGTATCAAATCCAAAGATCTCGCACTTGAATATCAAGACTTTGTTACTCATAAATGTCAATCCTCGACCAACGACTTAAGTAACTTTTTTTTGAAAATAAAATATAACATTATTTTGCTTATCTATATCTATACTTATTTAAGGTTTCAACTTTCAACTTTCAATTTCAACAATATACACATGATAATGCATGATGTACCATACATCAATGCCCCACAACTTCTCATCTCTCTCCTCAAATCTTAACCACTCATTTTTTTTCTCTCTCCTCCATAAATCATTTTATTCCTCTAATTCATTAAAAATCTTTTATCTCAAAAACCGTACATCGATAAATTATAAAAATTATATGGGTGTTCATAAAATTTCATGCTCTTTCATTAGAGATGTCATTCGATATACTTTCGACGGATTTTTAAATCCGAGGGCGGAGCCCGTACGGCTAAGACATTTGACTATCACACTCTATGACCTATCACCTCCTATGACCTATCACACTCTATGACCTATCACCCCCACCATCTCACCGCTTCAACGCATGGGTTCTTTCTCTCGTATAGATATAAAGTACTCATGTACATGTGGTCAAAACTCAAAAACCGCTAACTCTTTTTTTTTAGAACGGCAGAAATTTATTAAGATACATAATTAGCAAGGTGTTAGTTGTTAAAAAGTACAAAACCGCTAACTTTCTGAAAGACCAATTATTATTGAAACTAAATTAAGATAAAACGTCTACAATCCATGTTTGATTTTACATATATTTCTCGAGGTGATATGCATATATATCTATATAGGGTAGGGTTAATGTGAGAACTAAAACATGGGCGAAAACTGTAAAAACTACTAGTTTATCTCCCTCTTTCTCTTTTTTTGGTGTGGTTTTTAAAGTTTTAAATTTTAATGATTTTTTTTTTTGATTTTTTGATTTTCTTTTAATAAAAACCCATTCCAATTTTATTTATTTTTTATAAAGAAAATCATATGGGTTACGTGTTGAAAACGTATGAATACGGTACGTGTGTTGCCCTTATCCGTCCTAAAGAGGTTGTCACCGGACGCGTATGAGAATGGTATGGATTTGATGGACAGCGATCCAAGAGATGGTGACGGTTGGATACGGTACGGACGTAGCCCTTAACTCTAAGGGCTAAACCCTTAACAATGGTTTTTTAGTGGTTCTCACCATTATTTTGGTTCTCACTTGATCATTTCACTATATATATATACACACAAACATATACAAGTTTAGTGAATCGCTACGGTATGGTACAGATGGGTCACTTACATGACACAACACAATGTAAACATATTTATATGATTGGAGGTGAATTTATAGAATTTGAAAAATTTATAAAGATTTTAAAAATTTGTAAAGATATTTATATGACAGCTTACTATACAAATAAGAACGGTAAAGTTTGAGTGTCATAGACAGTCCATTAGACGGGATTTGACTATACAAATAAGAACGGTAACGTTTGAGCGTCTCCATTAGACGGGATTCTTTACTTGTGGATAATAAAAAAGAAGAAAAAAAAACACACCTTTTAGTAACAAAATTTTGATGAGGAGGAAAGTACATGTTAAATTATGCTTATAAATAGCATATATATACATGGTCATGCTTAGATAAGCTGAACATAATAGTAAGCAGTGAAGAAGTGACCAACTGATTCACTCACTTTTTCATCTCATATCTCCCCCTCCCTCTCTATCTCTCACACACACCTTTCTAATTCTTTTTGCTTATTTCTCCCGGAAAATTTATAAGTATATTAAAAGAAAAAAAGAAGAAAGAAAGAATGTTTGCAGAAGAAAATGGTTTACATGGAGACCCAAGAATTAAGGCCATATCAGATGCCATAAGAGTTGTTCCCCACTTCCCTAAACCAGGTCATCATATATATATATATATATTCTTTCTTTTCCTTCGGGTAAAAGAACTGAATTTCTAATGATTTATTTTATTTATATACTACTATATTGGGACACAGGGATAATGTTTCAAGACATAACAACACTGTTGTTGGATCAAAAGGCGTTCAAGTACACTGTTGATATCTTTGTTGATCGTTATAAAGACAAGAAAATTTCTGTTGTTGCTGGTATTCAATTTTCCTATTTCAATTCCTTTTTTTAATCTTTATATCTACTTGGTGTGAAATATAATTATGAGTAATGAGTATAATAAGAATGTTTATCTTATACAGTACCCCGTATAAGTCAATAGAGTAAAATACTTCATGCTTGATGTTTGACTTTTGTTTTTAAAATAAAACAATTACTCGTAATTAATTACGGTACTATTTGAGATTATTCCATTTGCCCCCAAATTTCAAGTATACAAAAATGGATTCTTTTTCATGCTTTGGTTTCCTCTAATGAATTTATGTGGTTACAAAGGGTACCTACACCCTACACTATACAAGTAATTAAAGGTTTAAAAAAATATACAGTATCTAAAATTATCCATATAGTACTTTTGTAACTTGCCGACAAAGCGGGGTGTTTAGATTACCTAATACTATACGTTCAAAGTTATATAATTTACCACACCAAAAAACGTCTTGGTTTTTAATATATATATATAAAAAAAAAAAGAATTAACTTCGCAACTTGTTACCTTCTATTGTCATGTTAAATGTTTATCAATGGAATGAGAATATGATTATTTATAAATAAAAATGAAATAAAAAGATTAGCGGGTCGACAAAATTTTATCAGAATGTTGTAAGGGGACATAATTTGCATCTACATTGGTAAAAAATTAGAAAGTACTCATATAGGTCCTGCTACAAAAGAATGAAACGTTTGCAAAAGATCAAGACACACAAAGTGTTTCAAAAGAAGTTTTTGTTTTTTTTTTCTAGGTGGCCGGTCTTTTAATAATTTATAGTTTTGTTAACTCTTGTGTATTACGAGTATTAAAATTTAAAGAAAGTTCAGACTAAGCAATTTTGGCTTGATATTGTAGAGACAAAGATGTCATTAGCAGTTACATCAACTTTGGTATTTAATACTCTATTACTATATAGTTTCGAATATATTATTCCATTATTCATTCATTTCATCTAGATTTTTAAGAATGAATATGATGATATATGTGGACCCTATATGTAACTTTCATATTTTATATATAAAAAAAAGTTGTAGATTATGTAGCATATCTGTATCCGAAGATTACATGTGGATTGTTTTTTGTTATTTAGTCTTTTAATCAACATATTAAAACTGTCAATTAGGTAGACTAATGACAAACAAATGTTAAAAAGTGACAGCCGGTATTTAGTTTGATATTATAGAGGACAAAATGTCATTACTAGTTACAGTAATCTTCGTAGTTGGTTCTCAATCTATCGTTTCGTTATCCTTTTGGTTCCTCAGATTTTTTATTTTTTTTTAAATGTAATGTGTGGACCCTATTTGTTATGGTGTTGGTTAGGTATTGGATTCTTGGCAAAATATATTTTACAGTGACAGCAAGTTGAATTGATTAATCCTGGATTTACCATTGAAAAATCTATTGTCTATGTACTTATTTCTTCTTTCATTTGGGTATTATTTGGGCTATATTCACCAATATGTATCTAATTTGTCATGTTTTGTTAGTGTATATATTCAACTCTCAAAACCGTCTGAGGCGTGTATCAAACTTCCAATTCAGTGTTATTGTAGGCATCTGCTTACAATGCCAATGAATCGAAAGTTATAAGAGACCAAGTACATACAGATATACAATACCAATGAATTAAAAATTTGATGTAAACAATATAAGTTGAATATAAGCAATAACAAGATGTGAAGAATTTTGTTACACTTGAGTGCACTTGGCCATAATATTTAGGTACAAAATTATTACCTTGCATAGTGATTAATGAAGATTACCCATACAGGAGTTGAAGCTAGAGGATTCATATTTGGTCCGCCAATCGCATTGGCTATTGGTGCCAAATTTGTCCCCCTCCGCAAACCAAGAAAGTTGCCAGGTACCCCTTGAACCTTACTTTTCATTAAAAATATCAGAACTTGGCTGGCTCATTTAAGTTCGTTTAAGATCATATTTTAGACATTAAACTTGGAATCTCTCATTTTGGAATGTGCAGGAGAAGTTATATCTGAATCATATGTGCTGGAATATGGGACAGACTGTCTAGAGATGCATGTTGGGGCGGTGCAACCTGGGGAGACCGTGTTGATTGTAGATGATCTAGTGGCCACAGGAGGAACCCTCTCTGCAGCCATAAGGCTTTTAGGTAAATATGGGTGGTTGCATTTTAACAATCATGTTTGATCGGATCAGTGGTATTCATTTGGATATGTTTCTATAGAACGTGTTGGAGCTGAGGTTGTGGAATGTGCCTGTGTCATTGGGTTGCCACTGGTGAAGGTAAGCCTTCTTTTATTAGTTGTTACAATAGTAGTTTTCGTAATCCAGTATGGCCTTTAATCATATACACTATCGAACCAGTATCTGTACGCATAGACGTGCTCATGTTTTACTATCCTTGCGGTAAGAGGTGGAAGAATGGGCGGGTCTGTCGGGTTGGGTAACAGGCCAGGGTCTTCAAACGCTATTTTACCATATTACAATTCAGAGTTACTATCTTTCCTTATCCAATGAATCAATAATCATGTGTAACAGGGCAATTGGAGGCTAAATGGCATACCACTTTACGTTCTAGTGGAGCCTCGCCTGGATGACATGGTATAGACTACATTCTCATTTTGATTCTTCCTATTAATCTTTCTTGAATAATAATTGGAAACCTAAATTGTAGTTACCATTTTATTAACTTCAATAGCAAAAGTTTATTCTTGACATCACCATATAAATCTGATTCATGACCAACACTTGACAGGAAGAAGAAACCTTATGAGATGCTGCGAAACACAACGTAGAGAAACACACTTGGAGGGCAGGCTTCCCTTTAAACATCTACTTTTTCGGCTTTGAAGTTTAGGACTTGTGGTGAAGGACAAATCCATCTTCTAGTATTTATCCCAAGCACCTATCTTTCAGCAGTCTTGGCATTGTTTTGCCCGGTGCTTTTCTTGTTACAAAACAGGTTTAGTATGGAGAGATTGGAGGTGTAATTGTTAGGTTTTGGCTGTGTAGGATTTTTATCCCATTTGAAGAGTAGCTTTTGGTGGGTGCATTTTGTAGGCGAATACATTACTTTTATTGAATCCAGAACTCAGATTTTATGAATATATTGTCTGGTGCTTTCCTCGGGAATCACTATTGGCAATCGTGGCGTATGCCAGTTCCTGAATTATGGTTCATGGGTTTGTGTATTCAGCTTGGTCATCAAGTTAAACCCAATTAAAGGTAAGCTGATTTTACAAGTCAGCCTGATCATATCAGCTGAATTTAAATTTCGGGTCAAATGGTTGGGTCAGATGTGCTATGTAGGGTTCATGTTCTTTAGTGAATCGTCCTTGGCAAATAATGTTTGATAGTGACTTTGTTTTGCAGTTCATGACTAAAAAAAATCAATGTACTACTCTTAAAGCCAAAACGTTAATCTGCAGTGACAGATTTCAGAACTATTTACATGACCGTTTTATAGTCTAAATAATGCATAAGAAAGCTTAATTGACTAATTGTTATTTGTTCTAAATAACCATATACTTTGGTTATGATTCGGTTTTTGGCCCATAAATAGCATAGTAAATCATACTGTTGTAGAATAAAATATGCCAACATTACAAGATATCCACCACATCAAAATTGTAAATAGTTTAGATCAAAAAGTTTATACACTTAAGATATGTATGTATCTAAATAGGTTGAGGTTATCCAACCCAACCATGATGCAGAATTTGAATCTGAAACCTTTTTTATTTATGAGGAAATGAAACTAAGGGGGCGTTTGGTTCGCGGAATTCGTAGGAATTCATAGGAATTGGAATTACAAACTTTCCTTCAAATTCTTTGAATCAAGGAATTCAACATTCCATCATTACATTTTTCGTCCCTCAACTTGGCAAATTTCACAGTTTTGACCCTAAAGTGAATTAATTACAAAAAAAAAAAAAAAAAAAAAAAAAAAAAAAAACAGTTTTGAATTAAAATTACAAAAAAAACCCTAAAGTTGGTCGTTTTTTTCATTTTACACTCCGCGACCTAACGGAGTTAGATTTTGGCCGTTAACCCTTACACGTGCCAAACACGTGAGGGCATTTCTGTCATTTTCACCTTTAAGACCAAAAATGAAAAAATATACAACTTTAGGGACCAAAAACGTAAAAAATCTTGATATGGAAAAATGAACTTTTATATTACACATGTCATTTCCAACTCTCATCTTCTTCTTCCTTCATTATCCTCATTCATCCCAAAACCCAAAATTTACATCCGATCTTAATAAAACTCATTTACAACAACTATAATCCTACAAATGCTAACAAACATCAACTATATAAATAAATATCCGATCTTAAATATGTTTCACAGTCAAACTTATTTCCAGATATTATCATCTATCATCATAAAGAAAAAGAAAACCATTTCCAAATTCCTTGAAAACTCTCTTTTCAATTACCTAAATGAAGCATATACCATTGGAATCTTTTTTCCATTCTTATATATATATATATATTAACAAAAAGGTAACATACATCAAACAAAAATTTTTTTTAGCAACTTGGTCTTCGATTTCTCTATTCTCCTCGATGGCCATATCTTTGTGAAAAGGATGTAGATCGGATTTTTAGTTTTGATTTGGGGAATAAATCATAAAAGAATCTGTTATACTTTCAAGTCATGTTTCTGCATCTCTTTTGCTTTTTCTTCAACCCACTTTCTCTTTTTGTTCTATCCTCCTTTTCTCTTGTCTGCCGGAGTTATTTCTTCAATGATGGTGGCGGCGGTGACAATTTATATATTCAGATCTGGAATCGATTTTCAACGGATTTTCGGGTCCAGATCTAGATGGTAGATTGTAAAGCAATGATGGGGCTGTTCAGATTTGTGGTGGTCTAGCTTCTGGCGGACTCGGGTGGGTTATAGTGGTGATGTGAGTGGTGGTGATGATGCTGAAGGGGTTTCCGGTGGGGTGTCTTATGACCGTCGACAACTCGTGACATATTTCAAGTTTTTGTTTCATGACATATTACATGTATTTGTATTTATTTAAGTATATACATGTTTCGATATATTCAGATTGTGATTTTGAGATAGATAGATATTAGATGATGATGAATTGATGATGATGATCATAATAATAATGATCTGGTACATGTTTTGATATTGGAGTTATTGATGAAAGTTTTGGTGATGAAGATCTGGTGGTGTTCAAGTGTGGAAGAAGAAAGAACAAGATTTGGTCCCTAAAGTTGTATATGTTTTCACTTTTGGTCCCTAAAGTTGTATATTTTTTCATTTTTGGTCTTAAAGGTGAAAATGACAGAAATGCCCTCACGTGTTTGGCACGTGTAAGGGTTAACGGCCAAAATCTAACTCCGTTAGGTCGCGGAGTGTAAAATGAAAAAAACGACCAACTTTAGGGTTTTTTTTGTAATTAATTCACTTTAGGGTCAAAACTGTGAAATTTGCCAAGTTGAGGGACGAAAAATGTAATTTTCTCTAAAATAGATGGAATGTTTACAAATTTACCAAAAAGCCTTTGAACAAATAACATATATTATTACTTATGCTATTATTATTACTATTATTGTTATAATTATAATGATTATTATAATATATTATTTTTATTATCATTATTTTTATTTTTATTATTATTGTTATATATTATATTATTATTTTATATTATATTTTTTAATTTAATAATTATTATTTTTATTATCATTATTTTTATTTATTATTATTATTTATTTTTATTATATAATTATATTATTATTATAATTATATTATTTTATTATTATTTTATATTATTATTATTATTTAATTTCAATTATTATTATTTTTATTATCATTATTTTATTTATTTCTTTTTATATTATTCTTATTATTGTTTAATATTATTATTATTATTATTATATTATATTATTTTTTTAATTTCAATTATTATTATTTTTATTATCATTATTTTTATTTATTATTATCATTATTTTATTATATAATTATATTATTATTATAATTATATTACTTTTATTATTATTAATTAATTTCATATTATATTTTTAATTTCAATTATTATTATTTATTTATATTATTATTATTTTTATTTATATTATTTATTATTTTATTTTATTTTTATTTTTTATTATATAATTTATTATTATTATAATTTATCATTATTATTATTTTTATTATTTTTATTATTTATATTATTATTATTTTTATTTTTATTTTTTATTATTATTTTTATTTTAATTATTTATTATTATTATATTTATCATTATTATTATTTTTATTTTTTATTATATATTATATTATTATTTTTATTTTATTTTTATTTTTTATTATTATAATTATATTATTTTTATTATTATTATTATTTTTATTTATTATATTGTTATTATTTATATTTTATTAAGATATTATAAAAGTTTAATAATAAAAGGTAATATTGTCATTTGATATAATTTCAATTCAGATTCCTTAGTTGAATTCCGTTGAATTCTGTCAACCAAACACATGATAAGTTTTAAAACTTTCCAATTCCAATTCCTTCAAATTCCAATTCCTTTGACAGATTCCAATTCCTTCAAAAACATTCTGCGAACCAAACGCCCCCTAAGATCACTCGGTGATATTTCAAATCAAATGTATATATATATCTACTAGTCCTAATACCCGTACGATGTACGGTAGCTATATAAATTGTATCATAAAGAAATTCGAATATGTCTCATAGTCTCATACATGATTCGTGAGTATTAAATAAATTGTGGTTAATGTAAATCGTTGATCGAAGCTAAATTATAATAAACAGTAATGATAGATATAATATATGTTTAGTTAGAGTTTTGGATTTACCTTAAATTTTTAGAATCACATCAAAGTCGGAACTTGTAAGCATAGTGGATGACGGCAAACAACCTTGTGATTTCGGATCGTAAACTCAAATTTTTGAAGTCTTCATGTTAATAACTTATTATAAGTAATAGGAGTTGAAGAATTGAGAAAGAAAAAGAGACAATTTATTAATGAGAAAACGACCAAATAAATAAGGTTATAATGTTTTTTGTATTATGTGTAAAAATATCACAATCAACCAAGAACTAGAGCAGAAGTTATTATTATGAATATTTGTTATAGAGTTTATGAGTTTATTGATACAAAATATTATCTAAATAATCATCAACAATGATGATTATATACAGAAAACCAGAAATATATATATATCGATATGATATATATATGAATACAATATAAAGAGAAAAAAGATCGACTGCAGAATAATGAGGGTTTTTTGTTAACCCTAAATTGAGATATAAGTGTGTATATATACACACTTTAATTTACATAAGACACCCTTGACTTCTTCTTCTCTTATCTTCTAGCACAAAGTCTCCAGAATGCTATCTTGACAACTTCAGTCCCTCACTTCTATAATTCAACACTTTAAAACCTTTCCTGCACTTGATAAAACACTTGTTAAGTTTTTGATATTTTTTAACCATGAACTTGATCCTCATAACATCCCCCCTCCAGTTCATGGTTTGAACATATTAAATAAACCAAGTTTTTCACAAAGAAATTGATGTTGCTTAGAACCTAAACTCTTGGTAAAGATATCTGCTATATTATACTCAGATTGAATTTTATTCACCTTAACCACACCTGCACAAATTTTTTCCCTTACAAAGTATAAATCAATCTCAAAATGTTTTGTCCTTTCATGAAATACAGGATTGGCAGAAATTTGAATAGCAGCTTTGCTATCACAAAATATATTAACAGGAAGACTTGTTTTTATTCCAAGATCATTTAAAAGGTTCATAAGCCAAATACTTTCACAAGTTACAGCAGCTAAAGCCCTATATTCTGCTTCAGCAGAGGATTTTGTTTCTTACTTTTCCAAGAAACAAGAATATTGCCCAGAAAAAAAGAAAAACCAGTGACAGATTTTCTGGTAGCAAGACATCTAGCCCAGTCAGAATCCACATAACAAACCATATCAAGATTATCACATTTCTGAATATGTAAACCATTACCTGGTGCTCCTTTAAGATATCTCATGACTCTAAGTCCAAGATTAAAATGCTCTTGAGTAGGAGAATGCATATATTGAGATAAACATTGAACAACATAGCTAATATCAGGTCTTGTTAGAGTTAAATAAATCAACTTGCCAATCAATTTCTGGTATGCATTCATATTTTCAAGTAAAGGTGAGGAAGAATTTGGTTTTAGAGTCATATTCATTTCAAGTGGTGTATTAATAGGTTTACAACCAAGTAGACCAAATTCATTCAAAACCTCCAAGAAATATTTCCTTTGTGTTAAATACAAACCAGACTCATTTTCAAGAACTTCAATCCCTAAAAAATATTTCAATTTCCCCAAATCTTTAATCTTAAACTTAGTATTCATAAAATTCTTAACATTATCAATTTCAGTTTGACTATTACCAGTCAAAACAATATCATCTACATATACAAGCAATGCCACAAAAATACCATTCTGATTTTTGACAAACAATGAATAATCACATTTGCTTTGAACAAAACCATACTCAATCAAAGCACTACATAACTTAGAATTCCATTGCCTAGGAGCTTGTTTCAACCCATACAAAGATTTATTCAGTTTACAAACCATGTTTTGGTTATTGGAATAGCCTTGAGGAATATCCATATAAACATCTTCAATCAAATCACCATATAAAAAAGCATTATTCACATCTAATTGAAATAAAGGCCAATTTTTAGAAACAGCAACAGTTAATAAGCATCTAACAGTTACCATTTTCACAACAGGTGAAAATGTTTCATCAAAGTCAATACCAGCCTTTTGACTATACCCTTTTGCAACCAATCTTGCTTTATATCTTTCAATTTCCCCATTTGCCTTGTATTTAATCTTATATATCCACTTACAACCAATAGTTGTTCTATTATTAGGCAAAGTAGTGATAGTTCAAGTATTGTTTCTGTTTAATGCTTCCATTTCCTCATTCATTGCATTTATCCAATTAATGTCTCTACTAGCTTCACTAAATGAGGAAGGTTCAATACTTTTGTTTAAAGAAGTAGCAAAACAGTGAAGATCAGAAGCTAAATGTGAATAATTGACAACTTTGTTTAATGGATACTTTACTTTTCCTTGAACCTCAAAATCTTTTAACCTTTGAGATAAAACAGATTGTCTAGCAGACCTTCTTAAATTAAGACTTGGATTTTCTAAATTGCCCTCAAGAATGATATTCTCATTATTCATGTTTTCTAACATGATGGCATGCTCACCATCTTCTCTATTAATCTCTTCTGAACTATCTGAAGAATGACTATGCTCAATACTATTCTCAGTAGTTCTTGAAGAACTGCCAGGAGAATGATCATGCATATCATTAAGATGTTCATTAAGATTCTTTTGAAGATGAGGCTCACCTCCAATGTTAGAATCAACCTTCTTGTCTTCCTCTTCATCATAGGGCATAGAAAAATCCTCATGAATTAGTGTATCATAGTTATCAAAGAAATTCAGTTGATTTACATAATCATTTTGAAAATTTTTATCATTTTTCATAGTAAAAGGAAACACATTTTCATAAAACCTAACATCTCTAGAGTAAACATAAGATTTAGACTCAAGACTATAGAGTTTATATCCTTTTTTGCTATTAGAATAACCAATTAACACACATTTTTCAGCCCTAGACTCAAATTTATCAAACACATTCAGATTAGTTGCAAAACACAAGCAACCAAAGACTCTTAAATGTTTTAAAGAAGGTTCAAAACCATACACTTTTTCATAAGGAGTTTTTCCTTTAAGAACAGATGAAGGAGTTCTATTAATCAAATAAGTTGCAGTAAGCACACAATCACTCCACAAATATAAAGGAATTCCCCCCTGAAACATAAGAGACCTAGCAACATTAAGAAGGTGTCTATGTTTCCTTTCAGCAATACCATTCTGTTGTGGTGTATATGTCATAGAGGTTTGATGAACAATTCCCTTAGAAGTGAACAAAGATGACATTTGTTTATTTAAAAATTCTGTACCATTATCACTTCTAACAATTTTCACTTTGATATTAAACTGAGTGTAACACCCGACATTTAAAAACATGGGTTTTCAAAAATTACCACCTAACGGTGTTAAAAGATGCGGAAGGAAACTTTAAAAGTTCAAAACCGATAAAAACAGTTCGGTTTCTGCATTTATTGGTGTTACATGCAATACCATTAAAATGTCTAAATGAAAACCCAACGGTTGCCCAACACAAAACAACCGTCTACATAGTACTTCATAAACGACAAACATAAACGATTGTCTATAAGAGTTCAGCATCTATGGGTAGCTAAGGACTACATCAAGCATTCTACCCATTCCTCACACTTCTTCGTCAACAACCTCGGCTACGCTAAACCTGAGGGAGCAACACACATTCAAAAGACAAGTGTTAGCTAACGAATTAGCTAAGTAAGATAACACTAAATTTATAAAGCTTTGTCCAATTAAAACATTTCTACTTTATTGACAAAACATTAAGGCACAACCCACATTAAACACACATATACAATCTGCATATCAACTTAGGATGAATCACCCTAATTGTGCCTATTCTTCTTTTATTACACACATAATCACACGTATCTTCGTTTACTGCATATAAGTGTGCCACACATCACACCCGACTAGATGATCAACCAAAAGGCTACTCATCATACGTCGTTAAGGAATGGCAAGCCAATCCTGGAGTAATCCGTATATGGAGGCGGGTCAGACCCCTCGTATTACTCAAACTGCATTTCAATGACCATGTTGCAAGGAGCCACCCAAGCAACCACACGTTCACGCACCCGCCGGGCTAGGGCAAGTACGGGTTAAGCTTAACACTTTCCTGCATATCAATTTTACGAGCTCGGTTTCACACATTATTAGTTTAGGCAACACACAACCTAAACAATTACACACATTATTAGTTTAGGCAACACACAACCTAAACATTACACACATAATCTTCATTACGTTTGGGCCCTTAAACGTGCAAGTGACATGGCAACCTAGTAAGTCTAGTGAACTAGATGAGCAAGCCATACAATCATGCACAAAACAACATAAACTACATCACACTGCATTACAAGATACTTCATATTACTTCATATCATAACACTACATTATACTTCATACATAACACTACATCATACCATAACATGCACTACATTACATATCATGAGGGACTGCATTTCAGGTCTCAAGGGTCAACTACATAACCCATATCACCTCCCGTGTAACTCCGTATACCCATAAACAACATAAGGTACCAATTGGGAAGTTATAATTATGAAACCATTCTTTTTGTTGAACCCTCAACGTGTCAAAAGTAGTGTATCTTACCTCAAAGAAGCGCACGACAATGGATAACTACGTTACCGTGCCAAGCAATGAACCTCGTCTACCTATAATCGATAAACGATCAGTAGACAACCTATTACTCACGTTACTAAAGTCATACCCCAGGTCTACACACCTACAAACATGACTCATGACACGACATACGCATTGGAGGTTCAAAAGTTACTTCGTTTAAACTTATACCCCATTGCGCCGCAACACCCCCCATTGCGCCGCAACTTATAATCCTGCATTTCAATTGCGCCGCAACCAACCCGTTGCGCCGCAGCTCCAGCCTTTAGTTGCGCCGCAACATGCCATGTTGCGCCGCAACTTATAATTCTGAAATCCAGTTGCGCCGCAACTCGGACGCGAATCTGCACAACATCGATCGATTTCACCCCCAAACCAGATCCAAACGACTCCAAGTCAATTACCAGACCTTGATACATCAAAATCCTTCATTTTTAGATCATTAAAATGCAATTATCTTCTTTATTAAACCACACATGATTTGCATCATTAAAACAAACGTTAATTCGGCATCAATTGATCCTCAAAGACCTAGATCTGATTTCAAACGACTCATATGATTGAAAAGATATAAAATTAATGATAATATACCTTTCCTACCTGTAGATCTCAAAGAGGATGCAATAAACTTGATCAAACACACTTGAATCACACGTTTTGAAGGATTTTCGGCTTAGAATTTGATAGGGAATCATGGGGGGCGGCTAGGGCTTGAGAGGAAGGTTATTTTTCTGCATTTGATCATCTAATGACTCCTTCCTAAACCTTAATCCCGTTTTTGACTTTCACCACATGTCAAATTTGGTCCCTAGGCTTCATAAGATCATATTATTAGCCCAAAACACCTCTATGGACTATATACAACTTGATACACACTTTGAACACCTCTAAAAGGCATAAAACTACATCTTTAACACATTACTACATCCATCAATTAGACATCCAAGTCTCCCACATAAACTACGTTAACCACACATAAGCATTAAATCTTCCATAGATTTAACAGACACGTTAGGTTGACTTAACGACTCTAGTCAACTGTTAATTAAAAAGTTTGGGATGTTACACTGTGTATTCACTAATTCTAAAAACTGCTTAACATTTTTAAACACTTCAGTTTTGTTTTTCATCATAAAAGTCCAAACAGCTCTTGTAAAATCATCCACTATAGTCAAAAAATACTTAAATCCTTCTTTGCTTTTAACTTTATATGGTCCCCAAACATCTAAATGAATTAAATCACCAAGTTCTAAAGTTTTATGTTCACTTAAAGGAAAAGGTTCTCTTGTCTGTTTTGCTTTATGACATACATCACAAGGACCAATAACACAAGCAGGCAGACTCAAGGTTTTAGAAAAAACAGATAAAGCTTGGTCAGCAGGATGACCAAGTCTCATATGCCATAACAATTTAGACTCACAAGGAATAGAAGCAGAATTGCATACAACAGAAGAAGATAGAGGAAGATCATCATAGACATACAAGCCACCCTGTTCACTACCAGTCCCCGGAACATTCTTTCTTTGTAAATCCTGAATATAACAAGTACTAGGATCAAACCCTATGAACAAATCATTATCCCTAGCAAGTTTATGAACAGACATAAGATTCACATTATATTCAGGTACCACAAGAACATCAAATAAAACAATGCCATTTTTAAGATGGAGATTTCCTATTTGTTTAACAGTAGCACATGTTCCATTTGGATGTCCAGTCTTTAACTTTAAATCAGAAATGTCAACTACATTTGTAAGATTTTTTGCAGACATAGTCATATGTTGATTTGCACCACTATCAATAATCCATTTGATTATAGCATTGAATAAGAAACTGTTGCAACTAAGAAACCAAGAGTTACTACACATAGGCATACCTGCCATATTGGCATGCAGACTGGGACCAGAAGAAGACTTGGTATCTAACAAACTTAGCAGTTGAGCCACTTGATCAGAAGTAAGAGAATTAGAAGAAGTAGAAGCAACAGTAGTACTAACAGTAGAATTAGAATCAGATTTATTCATATTGACATTGTTATTTGAAAATCTGTTAAATTGATTTGAAGAACTCTTATTTTTTAATAAAAAACATCTGTCAATAGTATGTCCAATTCTGTTACAATGAGTACACTGAAGATTGGGATTAGGTGGTCTTAAAACCCTTTGATTTTGATCAAAAGTTCTCCTTGATTCAAAATTATTATCATAAGTTCTTTTAGTATCAAAAGAATTTTTATTCCCTTTAAACCCAGAATTCCTGTTGAAATTTGATTTAGCAATGAAAGCAGAAGAAGAAGGAACAGATTTATCACCCATCCCCCCTCTATGTGATTCTTCTCTAGAACAAATATTGTAAGCAGTTTTAACAGTAGGCAAAGGATCTCTCATAAGAATATTAGATCTAACAGACACATAAACATCATCCAATCCCATTAAAAACTGCATTAACTTCATAAGATCGGCATGTTTTTGAATTTCAGGAGCAGCAGTACATGAACAAGCAGGTAAATGAATCATAGCATCAAATTGTTTCCATAAAGCAAAAAGTTTATGATAATAGTCAGACAGAGAATATCCATTTTGAGCAAGACAATTAATCTTTTGATACAAATTAAAAGTAACAGATCCATCAACCTTATCATAAGTATCTTTAAGTTCTTGCCAAACAACACAAGCATTTTTTTAATAAATTTGACCTAGATATAATTCTTGTGAAACACAACCTAAAATCCAGTTAAGAACAACAGCATTGCATCTATCCCACTGCTTAGCTAAAACAGGATTATCAAAACTTTTTAAGCATGTACCATCAATAAATCCAGTCTTATTCTTAGTTTCCAAAGCCAATTCAATTACACAAGCCCACACTTTATAATTTTCAGTTCCAAGCAATTTAAAACCAATTAAAGGTGTACTGGTAGTATCACTAGCATGCAGATACAAAGGATCACCAAAATCCAATTTGCTAATTTTAGTTTCAGGCTCATTAAGGAAATTAAGAAAATCAGAATGTTCAGAATGAGCATCTTCACCATTATTGTTGTTGTTGTTATTATTATTATTGTTATTATTATCATTGTTATTATTATTATTATTAACATCCATTGCAAATAAGAACAAAAAACAGAAATAGACAGATAAAATATAAAAAACAAGAAAAAACAACCAATCAAAGAAGCAGATTATCACACAAACAGAGAAACAAGTAATCTAAGATAAACAGATAGAGATAAACTAATTATCAAGCAAAACACAAATTAACAGACAAGAAATCTACGAATATTATCTTCTCAAATAAAAAAAAATTGTTCAGAAAATAACTCTAAATCTCACAAAAGTGCCAGTGACAGGATTCCTAACCTCTCGTATGAAGGCAGGTCAAGTATTAACACAATTGTTTTTATGAGAAAAAGAGAGAAAAATTTGATATATATATATATATAAAATTAATTTGAGAAGAAAATATAAGCAGATAAACAGCAAATAATAAGAGATAAAGAGAAAGAGATACAATACAGTGCTATAAGCCGATGGAAGAGGAACCCTAATCCCTCTCTTGATTCACTTAGTCAAGAGAAGCAATCAGGATCTGAAATCAAAATCAGAAAACCCTAATTTTTCCTTGATTCACTTAGTCAAAGAAAAAATTAGGCAAAACAACCAGAAACACAGCGGAAGAACTTAGATCGAGGTTTCCAGAAGAAACCCTAACTTTTACCAGATGAACAAACCCTAAAATCAAAAATCTAGGGTTCCGAAGAGAAATACGCCCTAGATCTGATTAGATCGAACAAAATCGAATCAATAACCACCGATTAGGTAACCTGTCTCTGATACCATGTAAAAATATCACAATCAACCAAGAACTAGAGCAGAAGTTATTATTATGAATATTTGTTATAGAGTTTATGAGTTTATTGATACAAAATATTATCTAAATAATCATCAACAATGATGATTATATACAGAAAACCAGAAATATATATATATCGATATGATATATATATGAATACAATATAAAGAGAAAAAAGATCGACTGCAGAATAATGAGGGTTTTTTGTTAACCCTAAATTGAGATATAAGTGTGTATATATACACACTTTAATTTACATAAGACACCCTTGACTTCTTCTTCTCTTATCTTCTAGCACAAAGTCTCCAGAATGCTATCTTGACAACTTCAGTCCCTCACTTCTATAATTCAACACTTTAAAACCTTTCCTGCACTTGATAAAACACTTGTTAAGTTTTTGATCTTTTTTAACCATGAACTTGATCCTCATAACATTATGGAATGATTAATCCTCCTAATTCATTAGTCTAAAAATCCTCTTAATTTATTGGATGGTGACATGTAAAATTCAAAGGGGAGATGAGGAAAGGGATTAAGTGGAATCCACTTGTCACATTCATAAGGTTTTAGAAGGTTTTTTAGGCTAATGTTTAGTATTAATAATCCAAGAGTTAGAGTTTAATTCTAAGTCTAATAAGGAATCTGAATCTATATACAATTAAAAAAGCTAATTTAATAAAAATAAATAAATTAAAAGGACACGTGTCGATCAAGGATTATGCCACGTGTCGTTTCAAGAACATCTCAATCATGTTTTAGTTTATTGGTAGATTGAATCGAATCTATTAATAGATGAATTAGTATTTGAGAGGATTTATAATTAAAAAAAAATTGAGTTCAAATTTGGATATGAACAAAATACTTCTTGAGTTTGAAGATAAGAGTTTTCTCATAAATTACTCATTTTTATTTTTATTTAGTTAGAATACGATACTCGATATAAAGAGAAGTAATTTCGTTATTTAATGGTTTAATGAAAAAAGAAAAAAGGAAGTTGCTGTGTGAAAGTGTTTCCCCAGATTGAAGCAACCCACGCGCCCCCTTATTACTTTCCCCATAATCCACCGCTTTCGTTCGTCAATCCATTTCCCACTTTATACACATATACATATATACAGTACATATATACATACATATCCAAACGAAATCCAAGTTTTCATCTGTCCCTCACGCCACCGTTTTATTCCAAAACCCTAATCCCCCAAGATTCAATCCATCCATCCATCATATTTCCTTATTCAATCAACTGATTCATCACATCACATCAGATCAGATCGATTTCAATTGAAAACAAATATGTCTGCTGCGATTGTATGTGGGAAAAGATCCTTCTTTGATGACACCTCACCCGCTTCCTCTTCTCCTGTTTCCAAGAAGCTTCGTTGTTCTCCGGTCCGGCGGCCCGCCGTCGATCACCTCCGTTCTCTTTTCCCTAATTGCGATAAACAGGTTCTTTTCTTTTTTCTATATATCTAATTATATCTATATATATCTTACCTGAAGGTTCTTGATTTTCAACTTTTTAGGAATCAAGATTACATTTTTATGTATCTACATGACTGAATTTATAAACAGTTTTATTTGACTAGAAATGATTCAAAAAAGATTTATAAGTATATTGTTTAAAATGTTAAAAAAACTGAAAGAAATCATCTTTTTTGAATATGCAGGTTCTGGAAAAAGCGTTAGATGATAACGGAAATGATTTGGATTTCGCTATCAAGAGTCTTAAACAACTATGCTTTACAAATGTCGATGGGAATTCTGGTTCTGTCACGTTCTCGGATACACTCAATGCAGGTATGGTATGGATGATTTCGAATAGTGTCTCAGTTGTATGGTTTGTTTTGTTCGAAACTTAAAAAATTTAGAATCTTTTTTAATTGTGTAGAATCATGCTTATGTTTGGCCATCTGTGGTTGGTTTTTTACGCTTGTGTTATTGATTCTTGATACGCAACTTTCCTTTTTTTTATATTAGTTTGATGTCGTGCTATTGATGCACTTACAAGTTACAATGATGAACGATTTAGATGGTTAACTGTTCTTGGAGCATTGAAATAATATGTGCCAGATGTGAATAACTTTTTAAACTAGGCTATCTGATTTAAAATTTTGTTTCTTTATCATGTAGTGTTAACTTCATGTTGAGAATTTGGGTCTTTGTTTCCTTAAATACACCATAAGTAATATTTCGTACATTAGTACTCATGTCATTAGTGCAAAATTGTATTGTTGACAGCAACCACTGAAGAATATGCAACTTTGAAGAACTCATCAGCTCATGCCAACGCTCCCAGAAGTGGTGCACAATGGGTTGATTTGTTTGTCACAGAAATTATGAGTGCTACCAGCGTTGATGATGCCAGATCACGTGCAATGAGGATGCTTGAGGGATTGGAGAAATCCATAAGAGTGAGTTCTGGCGCTGAGGCTGCGCAAAGCCTTCATAAGGTTGGTTCCCCTCTGTTCTGTGTATTTTATATGTCTGCATATATATGTATACATATGTATATCTAGAAAGCTTTCATGGTATTTGTATGGATGCATGTGTGTGCATATGTTTTAGATTTTTCCGTTATGTTTGACCACTCATTTACATTAGGAAAATGTGGCGCTGAAGGAACAAACTGAGGTTTTTCTAAGGGAGAATACAATACTAAAACGTGCTGTGGCTATTCAGCATGAACGCCAAAAAGATTATGACGATAGCACACGAGAGGTGCAACACTTAAAGCAATTAGTATCAATGTATCAAGAACAGCTGAGGACTCTTGAGGTTCGATCTCCAACCTTGACTACCATTTTGTATTTTTTTTGACAAAGACAATTTGATTTATCTTGATAACATGTGTAGTAGATAAAGAGAAATAATATTTTCAAATCGGGTCAAGGGATGTAGGGTTCGTCAACCAGCAAATAATAATGGATGTTGTGGTATATTTTACGTATGCAGGTGAACAACTATGCATTGACAATGCATTTAAAACAAGCTCAAGAAAGCAGCTCAATACCTGGACGATTCCACCCAGATGTCTTCTAATATAATAGACGATGGTAGGTAGGCAGATAAGCTAGGCGACAAGCAGCGGCATGCGAATTACACAATATCTACTAGATACAAGATTGATCGTTGTAATGCTACATTTGCTCAATGTATAGCCATGTAGATTGAAAGTTATTTATTTATTTATAAAACATTGATTGATAATGTAGAGGACAAGGCCTCAGTTTAATTTCTAATTTGAGTCTACGTCAATGTTTGTATTTGTTAAAGCTTTTTGGGTGCTTTCTTGTTTAGATATGTTTTTCTGTAACCATTGTCTACGGTATTTTTTTTTTATATACCTCTTTTAATTATATAAAATCTTTTCTAACAAGCATTGTTAAGCCATATTATATAGTTAAGTTCAACTTAAATAGGAGGTATACTGGACATTGTAACCATTGATCCGAAGTATGGGCTGTAGATAAAAATGAATAAAATTTGTTAGTTGTTTATCAAAAAAAAAAAAAAAAAAAAAATTAATATTATAATAATTATAAAAAGTTAAATTAAATACTGTTTGATGATCAATTATAAGCTTAAAATAAAAAAAGGAAAAGCTAGGCAAAACAAACAGGCTTTTATCTGTTATCCTTTGTTCTTGGCAGCAGGTAATTGACAAATCATCATCGGCTAACAGTAAAACCCCGGTGAAATTTTTTTGATTTTGTTTTCTTCTTCAAATTCCATCCAATCCAATTCAAACCCTAAAAATAAATTCCCCCAAAATCCTTTTTTTCCAAATATATCCAGTACCAAATTCTTATAACCAAACAAACAAAGAAACCTTATATAGTAATAATTGTTGATACAAGAAGAAGAAGGAAGGAAAGATGGTGTTGGCGGAATTAGGAGGGAGCATATCACGTGCACTGCAGCAGATGAGCAATGCAACAATCATAGATGAGAAAGTCTTGAATGATTGTTTGAATGAAATTACACGCGCTCTTCTTCAGTCTGATGTTCAGTTTAAGCTCGTTCGCGATATGCAAGCCAACATCAAGAACATTGTCAATCTCGATGATCTCGCTGCTGGTCATAACAAGCGTAAAATCATCCAACAAGTATATATCTTTTTCATATTATAATTATATTCACTCTCTACCTAAACTGCAACTTCATAATATATATATATATATAAAAGGATATATATGTAATCCCACTTATCACATTAATTGTGTGTCATATTAGCTTTTATTTAGTACTCGTATATTCTTGCTATCTTATGTATTGCATTGTACGAGTTAGGATGATGCCATATGGCTGGCACGTTAGTAGAAAGTCGTAAAATTAGAAAAAAGTATCTTTGAAATTCGTTTATATAAGGATTAGTTGCATGTTGAGAGAATTAGAAAGAATTCTATATCGAAAATAACAAGCTAATAGGAATTGAAAGTGGTCGTGGTGACAATCATCTATCATGTTCTTTGCAGTCTGTTGTTTGCTGTGATCTTCTATTGTTTCTTGGACCCGATTAAGTAAGAAATATTCTTTTAACTCTTCTTTCAGCCTGCATTCGGTCATCTATGATCTATGAAAGTTGGAGCCTTTTTCCAAAGGTGTAATTTGTATCCGTTGTTGATGCAATTTGACTTGATATGTTTTTTTGATTTTAGGCTATATTTAATGAGCTCTGCAAGATGTTGGATCCCGGAAAGCCTTCTTTCACACCCAAGAAAGGCAAAACAAGTGTCGTCATGTTTGTTGGTTTACAAGGTATCAGTCGCATTTCTTTTATATTTACATCCTAGACTAAAAACAGTGTCTTTACATAATGGGAATGATTTTAGGTTCTGGGAAAACGACAACTTGTACGAAATATGCATATTACCACCAGAAGAAGGGGTGGAAACCTGCTTTGGTATGTGCAGATACATTCAGGGCTGGTGCTTTTGATCAGCTGAAACAGAATGCAACAAAAGCGAAAATTCCTTTTTATGGAAGGTGTGTTTGCTTCCTAATGTAATACTGTCAAACATATGTACGATTATCTTGAACCCCCGTGTCTTGTGTATAGCTATATGGAGTCAGACCCCGCGAAAATTGCTATGGAAGGTGTAGAGAGATTTAAAAAGGAAAATTGTGATCTTATTATTGTTGATACTAGTGGTCGACATAAGCAGGAAGTGGCTCTGTTTGAGGAGATGCGTCAAGTTGCTGAAGCAACGGTATACCGACTTTTTTACTTACTTCAGTTGGTTATTTTTTAGATTTTATATATTATTAGAAATGCCAATTAGTGACATTTGTAAATTTACAGAAACCGGATCTTGTTATCTTTGTCATGGATAGCAGTATTGGTCAAGCCGCATTTGATCAAGCTCAAGCTTTTAAGCAAAGCGTTGCTGTTGGAGCTGTAATAGTGACTAAAATGGATGGCCATGCAAAGGGAGGTGGTGCTCTTAGTGCGTAAGTGTAATTGTCTTATGATTTAGCTTTTCATACTCATGCATCCTGTTTGTTAATGTTCAACTTATGTTTTCTATCTTTTATTTTCTTGTATTGCAGAGTTGCAGCAACAAAAAGTCCGGTTATTTTTATTGGAACTGGAGAACATATGGATGAATTTGAGGTTTTTGATGTTAAACCTTTTGTCAGCCGCCTTTTAGGTTTGCATCCTTCATCTTAGTTTCAGAATTTCTGAGACACGTACACCCCGTATGCTCTGGCGATTTCTGATTACTTGCATGATCAATTTTAATCAGGAATGGGTGATTGGTCTGGATTTATGGACAAGATTCATGAAGTGGTTCCTATGGATCAGCAGCCTGAGCTTCTGCAAAAGCTCTCTGAGGGAAATTTCACATTGAGAATTATGTATGAGCAATTTCATAATATACTCAAGATGGGTCCTATCGGTCAGGTTCACCTCCATATTATTGCCCTTTGTTGTTGAAGTTTATTTTTATTTACATGTTTTTGATTCACTTTGGCTGTATCATGTAGGTTTTCTCCATGCTTCCTGGATTTAGTTCTGAATTAATGCCAAAGGGCCAAGAAAAAGAAAGCCAAGCAAAGATTAAACGCTACATGACGATGATGGACTCAATGACTGATGATGGTAAAATAAGTCTTTTGAGTGGAGCCGGGAAGTAGAAAAATGAGTGGATTAGGAGGGTTGGGTAGTGGTTTAAATCTGGCGTTTCAAGTGTAGTTGAGAATAGTGGGTTTGGCTTGGGTTGAGCAAACTGACGAACACAATTATAATACATTTTTTCTGAGTTTATAAATAAATGTTTAATTCGATTACAAGAATAATTTAAACTTTCCCATTAAAGCAATTAAGGAGGTTAGGAGGGTTGGTAATGCACTTTGTGTTACCCGACTACTTTGGCCTGTTCCATTTTAGTTATATCCTTCAAATTTGTCCATTTTACTTTTAAAGATAGAACAGTCGAATGGACCCATTTAGAAATAAATGGGTTACAAGTGTCACATCTAATCTATAGTCCAAATTACAATAAAAACCATAATTTGGTTAAAATTTTTGCAGAGTTGGATAGCACGAACCCAAAGATAATGAATGAGTCAAGAATCATGAGGATAGCAAGGGGATCGGGTCGTCAAGTGAGGGAAGTGATGGATATGCTGGAAGAGTATAAACGGCTTGCCAAGATCTGGAGCAAGATGAAAGGACTTAAGATCCCCAAGAAAGGAGATATGAGTGCCTTGTCTAGAAATATGAATGCACAACACATGAGTAAAGTCCTTCCACCTCAAATGCTGAAGCAAATCGGCGGCATGGGTGGCTTACAAAATTTGATGAAGCAAATGGGTTCAAATAAGGACATGATGGGCATGTTTGGAGGTGGTGATAAGTAGATTACAGTCTTATACAGTAGCAAATTTTGCATAGTCAATCGTTTAAAAAGACAGTGTCTTCTATTCTTCTTCTTCTTTTCCCCTACCATAGCTTGTTGCATCCTTTGTAAGTACCATGAATGTGTTTTATGATGATATACATGGCTTTTCTTTTATTATTTGTTCCCTGAATTTTCTCGTATGATATTGGGCACTTCTTTGTAGTTATCTCAACACAAGATGATTACACAAGACAAAATCCAACAGATAAAATCAGGAAAAAGAATTGGCAGATAAATTTCAAAAGGGTGTTAATGAGATTGCCACATGTTCCGATTTATCTAGCACATCTGTACAATATACATCCGTGATGCTTTTACTACTTAAAAAGAGTAAAATTATAAAAATATACAACAACAACAACAACGGTACCCAATCCCAGCCTATGCCGGGGTATGGGGGAGGTATGATGTAGACAGACCTTACCCCTACACAAAGGTAGAGAGGCTGCTTCCAGATCCACCGAGGTGGAAGGGACCTCCGGCCCGGGGTGAAAAAAATAGGGTTAGATCCACCGGAGTGGAAGACTTAACCGGGAATAATCTCGATCTCAAACTCTCAATCTCAAGCTCGATCTCAGTCTCCAGAAACCAAACTCAGATTGGATCTGAAAGTTTGTTACCGTTAGAGGAGAAGAGAGAGAGAAAGGAAGAGAGAGATATCAGAATATGAAATATAAAAATATATCAGAGTATAGTTATAAAAAATAATTTACTTTTACTTATGAGCTTACCGACTAACATTATGGATCGTGACTTCAAGTTCTGTGACGGACAAATGTGTAGTTTATGTGCGTGCCTGCGTGGTGTTGATATTGTCTACTTTTTAAACTTTAAAGAAAAAAGTTTATCTTCTGCAACCATAGTTGACAGTAATTGATTATGGAACATTATAAACAGGTAGACAAAATGATTCGGGGTTCAAGTCTTTTGAGATCACATCATGGTACAAAAAAAAAAAAAACTGACCGCTATGTATATTTCGTTGCACGTGGTACACATAAAAGGTATTACAGTATTATTCATTTATTCGATGACCTTGTCGGATGCAGTTTACATTATGGGATCATCTCCGGCCTCATCTTTTGGAGTATCGCCAGGTTTAGTTAGTGCCTGACGGATGACAGAGTTCACTTGTTTTCTCAACATTGCATTCTCAGTTAAAATATCACTCAAGAGGGTCCTCAAGTCGCCATCTCTACTTATGAAAATGTCGCTATTGTCAGCTTGATTAGCAGGCCCAGTAGCAGTTTCATCATCTTGACCAAGGAACTGCACCTGTAAATGGTTTTATCTATGAGTGACGAGAAGATGCAATTTTTCATGGAGGCGGCAATTTTGATTCATTTAAGGTATGTTTGTTAAAGGGGTTAGGTTTTGGGTTTTAAAGTCAAATTCAACGTTTGCTTAATCAAAATTGGATATAAATTTTGGGTTTAAAACCCACTAAATAACACTATTTTGCCACCACTACACATGTGATAGGTGCAGTAACAGATGACAAGTACACTAGGTATCAAGTTATCAACTATGTAGGAATCACATTAGCGTTTAAGACCAAACATAGGAAAGTCAGACAAGTTTAATTAGATAATCCTAAAATTCTAAGAACTTCATGAAAGGGCAAAAGTTATATGGTAAAATATGTTAGGAACTAAGCTAGATAAATACTAAATTTACCTCGGCAAGCAGAGAACTAATTTGGCTATCAGATGTTTCCAACAGATCAATGGCATCTGACGAAGAAGTATCCGCCATCAGTTTATCTTCTTCATCCAAAATGAAGTTAACACTACACTCTCGTAGCCGGTTGCAAAGATGTTCACATTCACGCAACAGTGCTACTTTAGTGGAATCCCCAGCTTCCCATTGTTGTTTCTCATTCTGATGCATATTCACGGATGTAAACAATTTAACAAAATCCTATAAATCAAAATCATGTCATAAATTGAAACTAGAAGTTACCTCTAATTGAGTTTTTTCTTCCAAACATTTGGTAAGCTCATGCTTCAGTTCTAGATTAGATTTTCTAAGAGACTTGACCTCCTTAACAAGAAGTTTAACGTCTGATTTTGATTTCCTTAAAGTCTCAATCTGCTCCTTAGCATTATCCAACTCTTTCTGTAGTATTTCATTCTGCTCGACTGTGGTTGCTTTCTTTGATCCTGATGAACTGTCAATATCCGAAGAAATGGACGAACTGCTACTAAGTAGTGAATTCGCTGAATTGCAAGGAAGCTGATCTGATGGAACAAGGTTTGTCACTCTGTCATCCGGAGTCAACTCAGAACATGCTGCAATACCAATGGAATAGTTTAACACAATTAGCCACCCTCTTGAATGTATTATGTAGTTTAAAATACCAGCTAACACTGTTCAAGAAAAAAAAAACAAGCTAACAACATACATTTTCTTGCAGCCGCTTCTAGTTCCAAAAACATTGCCACAAGAGCAGTTCTCGACACATCAATATCAGATAATAGCTTCTCCAGCCAGCCCTCCAAAGCACATCTTCGCTGAAACAAAACAGACCCTTTAAGGACGCAATAGAATTGGACTTTTAAGAAAGATCAGAGATATAGGGCACCATCAGATGTAAAAGATTGTGAATTACTGCTTATTTATTTATTTCTATAGAGCATGATTAAAAGAACATATAAAAAGTCATACCTCTTCCAAAAGTGTGTTGCTTCTCATTTTCATAAGACTCTTTGGAGGAGGAAGAGGCAAATATTTCTTAGGGAATTCCGTTCTGAGCTGCAAAAGACATGAAAAATCAGATACATTATGATGCCAGAAATGGGAGTAGAGACCAAAAAGATGAAGATTTAAATCCCTAAAGATGAAACATACATCAGAATATAGCTTCCAGAACTCATTAAATCTTCTTAGTACTTCTTGAGTTGACGTGATTCCTTCTGGTGACTGCACACCAACCTGAACTCTGAAAAACTGCATCCAGAATGTAGAACATAAATGGCAACATAGACAGCCGGCATCACAGCATATATTTATATAATAATCACAAGCTACAAGAATAAATTAAATTAAAAACACGATATGAACTTCCTAAACTATCAAAAGATAAAAGACATACCACAACATCTGAACCACTTGTAGACGATGCGATAGTCCAAGAAGGAACTGTGACACAGTATCTCCATCCCTTATTCGAATCATGTGGCCAAACAGAATTTCTTCCTTCCTGCATACAAATAAATACAACTTCTGGTCAACACAAAATAGCCAAACTTGTTTAATTATCAAGGGCAAACGCCAAACGGCATATAAAAGTACTCATAAACTTGTTAAAATCCCTCACTTAAGTCATAAGCACTCAACTTTTTATTTTTTTGTTGATACTAAACTTTGTTTTTTTTTTTGTTATTGAAGCCTTTTAAGGTATCATGATACTACACTTCTTTTGTTATTTAAGATATCAAAGCACTAAAAAAAAGGCTTTTTGAGTTGTGAGATTACGACAGACCATATCCGAATGACCACTATACCCATATAAACTCATCTTCACCGCCTCTGACTGCTTCCAGTATCAAGTACAGGCACAGTTGTGAGTCAAATTGAGTCAATTTTGGGTAAATGGCCGGTCAATGGTGGTGATGGATGGTGGCAGACTGGCAGTGTCATTAACCGGGTGATTACGCCTCACTCCAGAAGTTCTTTTAAAAAAAACCTTTATTGGTGCCAAAAGTTTAATTTAAAAAAATAAAGTAACTCAACTGAAAAATCTTTAAAAAAGGTTAGAGCCCGTTTGGTTGTAGAAAATGTTTTTAAAATTTTCATTTCAAATTTTCTAGAAAATAAAAAAGGTTTTTATTTTCTAGAAAACAAATAAAAATTTTGAAAACGCGTTTTAATTAAAAAACTAGAAAACATGTTTTATTGGAAAACAAAAATGGAAAACTAAGAGGTGTTTTCTGCAACCAAACGCGCCAAGTACTTTTTAACCCAAACACAAGTCTGAACATCATATCCTAATTCTAGAATTAATTTCACAGCAATATTGCAATTATCCTATACTACTCTACTTTCTAAAAATAATGCTAAAGTAATAAATTTAATCTAAATTAATATTTACTATTAGAGTAATCAGAAAAACTATAATATGATACAATTAAATTTCAGAATTTAAAGTTGTACCCAGACACGTGGCGGGAGACTCCAGTCCATGCCTAGAGGGAGAGGTGAGGTGCCGTCGTGGCGGTGATTGATCGGCGAAGTGACCGGAGGTGAGTAGCGTAAAGGCGGCGGTCGCCTAAAGTAAAGCTCATCATCGTCATAATTGATGGCATGGCCGTAACGGGAATTGGAGATTGCCTGATTGGAAAAGCCGTAATCGTATATAGATACATCATACCCGTACATACTCATCTCTCACTTTGTCGGTGTGTGTTTGACTGAGAAATGTGAAGTGGGTTTGTTTGGGTTTTTGATGAAAGAGAGTGATGATCGGTTTTCTAGCGACAAACCGGTGACAACATGTTTATTACATGTTCAATATTTAGAGTTAATTACAAAAATCGTCCCTGTCGTGGACTGTCACTTGCACCTTTCGTCCATAACTTTCAAAAATTACAGTTTTAGTCCAAAAAAGTTTGCTCCGTCAACAGTTTTGGTCCTGACTACTGACGTCTGTTTATAAGTACATCATGTGCCAACCACATGATGGGTCTTTTCGTCTATTTCAATTTTCAAGGACCAAAAGTGTAATTAACATAAAAAGATAAAAAAAAAAACTTAAAAAAATAAAGCAATCTCAGATTTATACATTTACAGATATATACATACACACACCTAACCCCCACATTCATGAGCTTCATTCACTTTACCACCATGGTCTTCATCACCCATACCCTCCGATCTATATCTCTGATATGTGTATGTATATAAAATATACGTATATGTCTCCGATCTATATCTATAACTTCGGCTGAAAGAAAAGTGGCGGCGGTGGGTGGAGGTGGACGTGGTGGTGGTTGGCAGTTTGTTCCTTATTGTTCCGATTTAAGGCTTCAGATGGTGCTGTTTAGCCGGATCTTGGTGCCTTTGGTGGCGTGGCCGTTTAGGTGGTAACCGATCTATGCAAGAAGTCAACTCAAATTGGGTTACCACTGCTGGAGATTGTGATTGTGTTCGGAGTGGGTCACCATTCCTGAGAATCATTTATATTATGGAATGGATCTATACATTTTAAGATTGTTGGAGATAAAAAATATGTTATTATCTATTTTGTGTATTTGGCTCTGAAAGGATGAAAACGAGGTAATTAATATGAATGTTTGTAACAAGATGCATCTTGACTTTTATTATTCTCTTTTCTTTATGGATTTGATGATTCAAGACTATCTTCATTGTGTATATATATATATATATATATATATTATGATATTCATATATATATATATTATGATTATATATATATATATATAGTTTTAGGTTTGTGAGATTTTGATTTGATTGAGATATGGGTGATGCCGTGATGAAATAGTAAAGGTTATATTGTGATAAATGTTTTGAAATATATAGATCTGTATGTGATTCAGTGATTGTGTATATAGGAGATGGGATGATAATGATGATGATGACGATGGATGATACGAAAAGGTAAAAGGATGTCGATTGATCATTAAGATTTGGGATTTTTTTTTCTAACACTTTTAGTCCTTATATTAATGAAATGACTAAATTACCCATCATGTGCATGTCACATGATGGGTTTTTAAACGGACGTTAGTAGTCAGGACCAAAAGTGTTGACGGAGCAAAAAAATTTGGACTAAAACTGTAATTTTTGAAAGTTAAGGACGAAAGCTGCAAGTAATGATCCACGACAGGGACTATTTATGTAATTAACTCCAATATTTATAATAGATTTTAGAGGTACGCTTATTTTTAATTAACAAATTATTAATTGATTTCTTGTAGTTATTATTAAAATTAAAATCATTACTTTTCTTTCATTTTTTTTTACCAGGGATGAGAAAGTCAAATTCAAAAAGAACATTTAAAAACCGGTAAAAACATAAAGTCGAACCAAAAAACCTAAAAACAAATTAAAATTGACGATAGAAAGGTACTCGCGCGTTGCGGCGGAGATGAGGTGATGGCGGGGTGGTGATGTAATGGCGGCGGTGGTGGTGATGGGGTGATCTAACGGACGGGCTCTGCCCTTACCCGTACGGGCTCCGCTCTCGGATTTAAAAATTCGTCGAAAATATATCGAATGACCTCTCTAATGAAAGAGCATGGAATTTTAAGAACACCCATATAATTTTTATAATTTATCGATGTACGGTTTTTGAGATAAAAGATTTTGAATATTAGAGGAATAAAATGATTTATGGAGGAGAGAAAAAAAAAATTAGTGGTTAAGATTTGAGGAGAGAGAAAGGGTATTATAGTTATTTTAGATAAATATATAATAGATAGGAGGGACATTTTGGGAAAGTAAATGTTGAAACTTAAAATTTAGACAGGGGCTATTTGCTTTATAATATAGTATATATAGTTTTAGTTTTTATTTTTTTAAAATCGAAACTTTTTGGCTCAACATTGAAAATTGTATCATGAAAACCTTATCGAAGTAAAAGTATATATTTCTTAATTTATATTATATGTATGTCATTTTAGCGTCATTTTTACTAGATTGGTGCCCGCATAATGCAGCGGCAGTAACGGTGACGGTGTAGTTATTAACGTAAAAGTAATTTCATTGCGGCCGGAGATGTGATGAATTTTTGCGGTGGGATTTGAAAGGGGGAGGGGGAAGAATTGTGAGTTATGGTTTTTGCTATGTGTTTCTGCGTGAGGGAGAGATAGAGGCTGAATTTTTTTTAAGGACATTTTAATCATAGTTTATAAAATGGAAATAAAGAAGTATTAAGATAGAGGGTAAATTAGACATATCAAGTTTTCTTAAATTTAAGGGAGGGGGGGTTCAGTTTCTTTTATAAGGAAACGAGAGAAAGTACCCGCGCGTTACGACGGTGAGATGGTGGGGGTGATAGGTAATAGAGTGTGATAGGTCATAGAGTATGATAGCCAAATGCCTTAGCCGTACGGGCTCCGTCCTCGGATTTAAAAATTCGTCGAAAGTATATCGAATGACCTCTCTAATGAAAGAGCATGGAATTTTAAGAACACCCATATAATTTTTATAATTTATCGATGTACGTGGTTTTTGAGATAAAAGATTTTGAATGAATTAGAGGAGTAAAATGATTTATAAAGAAGAGAAAAAAATGAGTGGTTGATATTTGAGGAGAGAGATGAAAATGAAAGTTGAAAGTTTAAATTGTGGGGCATTGATGTATGGTACATCATGCATTATCATGTGTACATTGTTGAAATTGAAAGTTGAAAGTTGAAAGTTGAAACCTTATTTGCTTTATAATATAGTATAGATGTAACAACCGTCATTTAAAAACCTGGATTTTCAAAAACTTTGCCAAATGGCGTTTAAAATGTAGTGGAAAAGAGCACTTTAAAATCTGCCCCATCCGTAACTGATGGTACCTTTATAAATGGTGTTACTAATAAGCATCATCAAAATAATAAAAGTAAATCCAAGTCTTGGCACCAACATAAATGCCACATTATTACCAGTCTTTAAACGTAAATGAGATAGCCAAATCATAAGGCTAATGGGAAGTCTAAGCATTCAAAAGTTTTTGCTAGTCTTCTTTATTCATTCTACCCAATCTCACCAAGCTAATCTTCGCCTAGCTCAAGCTTGATTATCCTGAAGGCACGATATTTTCAAAGAACAAGTGTTAGCTAATAAAATTAGCTAAGTAAGATAACATGAATTTGAAAACGTTTGCCAATTAAGAATATTAACAAAATCATCATTACTTGTTAATATCACTTACATGCATAACAATCGTAACATACACATTAGGATCATCGTATTCCTAATTGTGCCTAACTTTACTTTCTTTATCTTTCTTTCTTCATTTCTTTGCCTAAACGTAGGCTAAGTGACTTATGCCACTTACATAGGGATGTCGGGTTGTGTGTAGGCGGTCTTAGACCATACATGGAGTCCTCACACCCGACTTGATGGGTAAACCATAAGGTGGTCCATCGACGTCGTTAAGGAATTGGCGAAGTCATTTCCAACTGAATAAACTGTTTATGCCTTTATGCAATGGTGGTTAGTTACTCCACCCGGAATACTCAAACGTAACTATGCCACGGGAGGTATCATGATTCCCAAACCACGTGACCACGTACGCACTAGCTCCTTAGAGCTAACACGGGTTAAGCTTAACACAAGACTTTACATATGCTCGAGACTTCTTAATCATATTAGCTTAGGCTACACTTTCACCTAAACTAATCACATAATTTGTCTTTTACTTTAGGGCCCTTAACGTGCACGTGAACATGGCAATCCTAATCATAAGTCTAGTGACTAGGTGTTCAAGCCATGCATACAACATATAACATAAGCACATTATCATTTCATAATCGTATAACAATATCATGCCAACATTTCATTTTATAAAAACTTACATCTTACCTTTGCAACCTGCAAATGCATATCATACATCATAAATGATAAGTCACATATCCCGTAACAACCTCCCATAAGCACCCTTTAACTTACTTTTAAGCATCATAAACATTTGGAAGGTTTAACTTATGAAAACAGGTTTTGGTGTACCATCAGGTGACAAAAGATGTTATCTTACCTCGCTGAAGAGCACAACAAGTGATAACGTAAGTTACCGAGCTTTGCAAGTATTCCCGACTACCTATAATCATTAAACGACTGAAAGCATAGTTGTCGACTCGTAACTTTTGACTCGACTCGAAAACATGATTTTTTGACTCGTGACTCGGAACGTGACTCGACTCGTAAGAGTCAGGACATTTTTAAGTACTACATAATATAACATAATTATATATATGTGACGTCTTTATAAAGCAAAATATAAGTTCGTTATCTTAATAAATTTTCAAAATATTACATATTCAATAGTTTTGAGACATAAACTTACAATTTATCTCCAAATTCGCAATAAAATGATCAAAACTACATAGATAACACACAAAATAATATAGCAAATTAAGTATAATATATAATATATAACCATACTATCAAATTACAATAATTAAAAGTTTGCGACTCGTGACTCGGTCCAAGTTCACACAGCGACTCGTAAGAGTCTGGACAAAAACGAGTCACTTAACGAGTCGACTCGTTTTTGATGTAAATCGACTCGACTCGTAAGAGTTTAACAACTATGACTGAAAGGACCAAACTCGACTCGACCATTTTATAAGATTTTTTTTTTACTAAGAATGTACTCAATTAATAATCTCGACAAACACATTTACCAAAACTCGTTATAAAAGACAACGCACAAAAATTAGAAATTTCGGCATGACCCGTTCGTAAAATCGTCGTCAAAACCTGTTACGGATTATGAGTTCTCCAAAAATACATTTCAATCACAATCCAACACATTTCTAATACAAAATGACTCAATAGAAATAACCAAAACTTCTTAATTCTTACATTTGACATAATCAATAATTATACCAAAACAATCAATGTATCATGAGCCAATAGTTCAAAGGGGTCTCTACGGGTCCTATCAACGTTACCATTTTCTGCATTTATGATATGCTTCAAGCTTTACAAATTCAACTTCAATCTTTATATTACTTAGCTTTGTTTTCGCAACCGGTACAACCTATAAAAAGGGTAAACAACTAAAAAGTAAGCAAAGCTTAGTGAATAATATTGCATACGTTTATACATACGAAGGAGGGCAATGCACAAAGGTCTATTGCATATAGACTATGGCACCATCGTGCCATATCTATAATACTCACCTTTGTGCCAACGCATTACATTGATCCATATAAGCAAATGATTACAATCTCAATAAACAATATCAATGTTCCACATGAGCTATGTCCCACATGGACTATGGCCACTACTTAGACCCATAATCAAAGACGGCCACTACTTAGGCTCAACGCCAAATCAATTACCACACACGGAATCCACCATCATATGATAATTGACCCAAGGCATATATAAAAGTATGCAAGAAAACTCACCTCCTCCGCGACAACCAAAATCATAAATCAAGATGACCACACTGACTTCAAAAATTCATAACTCGAGTTCTACTCCACTTTTTAAACTCATTCCAGTGGCCACTTAAAGCTTACACATTTAGGTACATTTTATCTTCAATGACCAACACAATATTTGACCCGTATGAGTGTGTTTTACTCATTTTAAAAACTGACACAGAATCGTTTTTGCTGAAAATTCAGAATGACCACACTGACTTCAAAAATTCATAACTCGAGTTCTACTCCACTTTTTAAACTCATTCCAGTGGCCACTTAAAGCTTACACAATAACCTACATTTTATCTTCAATGACCAACACAATATTTGACCCGTATGAGTGTGTTTTACTCATTTTAAAAACTGACACAGAATCGTTTTTGCTGAAAATTCAGAATGACCACACTGACTTCAAAAATTCATAACTCGAGTTCTACTCCACTTTTTAAACTCATTCCAGTGGCCACTTAAAGCTTACACAATAAGGTACATTTTATCTTCAATGACCAACACAATATTTGACCCGTATGAGTGTGTTTTACTCATTTTAAAAACTGACACAGAATCGTTTTTGCTGAAAATTCAGAATGACCACACTGACTTCAAATGACCATAACTTGAGTTCTACACCATATTTTGACCTCATTCCAGTGGCCACTTCAAGATAACACATTTAGGTACATTTTATCTTCAATGACCAACACAATATTTGACCCGTATGAGTGTGTTTTACTCATTTTAAAAACTGACACAGAATCGTTTTTGCTGAAAATTCAGAATGACCACACTGACTTCAAAAATTCATAACTCGAGTTCTACTCCACTTTTTAAACTCATTCCAGTGGCCACTTAAAGCTTACACAATAACCTACATTTTCTTTTTAGGACTCAACAAGTGAAAATTCGGATACAGCAGTGTTTGACTCCTGACAATGTCAGTAACAAAATCTGTCACATTTCGTTTTCACTAACAATCATCAAAACTTTCATGCACCCAACTAGAAACCCCTAATTTGGTTAAATTTCAATAACCCTAACTTGAATTAAAGCAAGAAATTCTTTTTAATGAAAACCCCCAATTTAATTCACATAAAGAACCCTAAAATCAAACAATAAAATTAATTAAACACATGAACCCTAATTTCAATTGATAGAATAATTAAAATTACTCATACCTTCAAGAAATAGAAATAATATAGAGTTGAAATCACAATTTCTTCTTCCTTTCTTGCTCAATTCTCCACACACTCTCACATATAATTTCCCCCAAATTTGATTGCTAGGAACCCTAACTTAATGTTATTATGATTACTTGGAAGATTGTTTGATTAAAATGAAAGTGATAACTTGTTAGAATTAGATTGAGAGAAGGATTGATGATGAAGAAGAAAAAGGAATGAGTCACAAAGGAAGGAAAGAAAAGAGATGGCTGGCACTCCTTTGAGATGCCACGCCACTTTCAACTTTTAATGGGTAAAATACCGCTATCCACTAAAGTTCCAACTAATTTAACTCCTTATCTCAAATTTAAATACTAGGAAATTACTTTAATGTCAAAACTATAATAAAGGTAAATTTTCATTGGCCTTAAAAATTCGGGATGTTACAACGACCAATAGATGAGCTAAACAAATACCCACTTACTTATGGTCACGAATCATGTCTAAATACCTATAAATATGACCCACGACAATGCTTGATGCATCGGAGGTTAGTTTAATACTTTAGAGCTTACATAACTCGACGGAACTCGGCATTCACTCACTAAATTAACCTTTCAGGAAACTTGACATCATAATCATCTTTTGAAAGCATTACCATTAGAAATTAGACCCTCTCACGATTCCGTGGATAGCTTATTTGTCAACAACGGAGTTACGGTTCAAAAGTTATGGCCATTTAAAAATTCTGTCGCTATTGCGTCGCAATGGGCAGATTGCGTCGCAACTTAAGTCACTGTATTCTAGTTGCGTCGCAACCTAGTTATTGCGCCGCAACTGACCCCGAATCTGCACAAACCTCATTGTTTAACCTCCAAAACTTAACCAAACACAACCCAAACGACCCCAAACCTTATGAACGACTTTTGTACCTCAAAATTAATCATTTTAAGACCATAATGATGCAATGAAATTCTTGATTAATCCCCATTTGATTTGTATCACAATAACAAACATTTTAGGTTACCGAATCGATTAAAACACCCGATTTTGACTCCAATCAACCCTCTAAAGACCTAGATCAGTTATGGAACGAATCAAGGGATTGAAGGGACATGAAATCAATGTAATAATACCCCAAATACCTGGAGATTACATAAAGGATGCAAACTATGGATCAAAGCCTCTTCAAATCACCAAGAAACGATCGTAACACGCAATAATTGATCAAGGGAAGGGAGGGGGCGACCTAGGGCTTGGAAAGGGAAGAATGAGAACTGAAATTGTGTTTTGATTAACCCTAATGACCACTTAACCTGCTGGAACAACTTTCCTTAGCACACACTTAGGCCCCTCGACTTTACTTCTTTACGTTTATGGCTCAAACGACCTAACGGGAATACTTACTAACACTATAACACATTTAATCATCTTAAATACATTAACACATGAATCATTAAGGCATTAAAACCTTACACATATAGCACATTAATCACACATAAACCAATTAAGGCACATAAACTTGACGAACCTAACGTTAACTAACGAAATAGTCAAATGGTCAAACTCGAAAAGTTTGGGATGTTACAATATATATATATATATAATATATATATATATTATATATAATCAATTATATATATATATATATATATATATAGGGAAAAGATAAAATGAGTCCAGCTTATTTTGAGTCCAATTTGAGTCCATTGATTTTCTTCCATCTCCTCAAATTCCAACCACCTCTTACCACCACCACCATCATCTCCGACCACCACCATGATTTTCCGGCGACGGCGACCACCGCCACCACGACTTACACATGTGTAAGTTTTACAACTTACACATGTGTAAGTTAACTTACACATGTGTAAGTTACATGAACCCTTTTTGGACTCAAATTAAGTTGGACTCAATTTATCCCACCTATATATATATATATAATATATATATATATATTAGTTATGCTTAATCACACACATCTAGATTGAGAAATATTAGATTATTTACTTATTCGTTTATTTTAATAAATATTAATCACACTACCCCACATTGATCGGGAATAAGTTGCTAAACCATTTCACTCGAAAAATGTTGAATTTACTTGGTTTTAAACGTCCGACATTAAAAAAAAAATAAGGCATCACCTACACCCATCCAGTCTTATCAACTCCATTCGATGTAAAATGTCAAACATTGAATGTTGAACGATTTATTATCCCAGGTAACCCCGTTTCCCTCCTCTCGCATCATGAGCCTCACACCGTTGCCTCCATATCGAATGCTTTTCCCGATACCATTCTTTTCTCTAAATAGGATTATTATACTATTTACTCTAATTAGGAATTAGGAATGTACATATTGATTTGATTACCTCAAGTTTTTGAAGTACAAAACAAACTTAAATCTTTCACGAATTATATCACAAAAAATATATTTTAAAGAGTCAATGTTACAAACGGCAGTGATCAATGTCTATTTAAAGAAATTAATGTCATCTCATTTCACCTCATAAAGTAATATATGGGTATTCCACAATTATTTTTTCTAATGACACTTCTTAAAATCGCCCCAATTGCAAAAATATGGGTAGCTGCTAATTGAAAGTTTCACTTATTAAGTCATTCAGGGTTTGAAAGCTTATAATATTTTATACACTAATTATTTTTTCAAAATTTACATCTTATTGTTAATATTACTTTGTATTATACTTATTATAAAAATATTATTTTATAAAAAATTAATAATATTTTATATAAATTTTTATATATTATTAAAAAGTATTAATATTACAAATTAGAAATTATAATATTATTGTATAAAAAATATTTATTATTTTATAAAATTTATTACTATTTAATAAAAAAATTTCTTATTAAGAAACTAACTTTAGTTTATAAAATTTAATATTATTCTATAAAAAAATTATTATTTTATAAAAAAAATAATAATATTATATAAATTTTTTAAATATATTATTACAAAAATATAATAATTTTTTTATAAGTATTTGATCGAAATTATAATATTATTGTATAAAAAATATTTATTATTTTATAAAATTTATTACTATTTAATAAAAAAATTTCTTATTAAAAACTAACTTTAGTTTATAAAATTTAATATTATTCTATAAAAAATATTATTTTATAAAAAATTAATAATTTATTATTTTATTATATTAATATTATGAATTTCATTCAATTTCGGTCAACAAAACACAAAAGATTATAATTCATCAAATTCCAATTCTATCAGATTTCAATCCATTCAGATTCCAATTCCATCAAATTACAATTTATTTGACAGATTCCAATTCTTTCAAAAACATTCTGCGAACCAAACAGCCCCTTAACTTCATGTACAACAAGTTCACACGAACTTACAATAAAAAGAATATTATGATTTACGTTAGTTTATTATATATAAACTTTTAGAAAATTTAAAATATAATGTTGTATATAATTTGTTTTTTTCTACATTTTCGGTATAGATAATGTCATAGTTAGAGACTAAAAATATGACAAATATTTTTCGGTCTCCAATTTTGATGAAATTTATATCGAATTGAAATCTAAATAACAATAGATCATTTACAACGTAATTTTAAATCTTTTAAAAGTTTATATATACCAAGTTATGAAGTTAAAAAGTAAATTTTAAATAACTAATAGATACAATAAAATATTAATAAATCTATAAATAGCGAATGAAATTTGTAAAATTGGTTGAAAATCGCAGAGCACTTAAGCGCAGTTTAACACGAAAAACCTCTTGGACTTTTTGTAAAATTAATAAATTGTTTTGTAAAATTGTTTTGTATATGGACCCATAATAATAGAGAGTTTAACACGAAAAACCTCTTGGACTTTTTGTAAAATTAATAAATTGTTTTGTAAAATTGTTTTGTATATGGACCCATAATAATAGAGAGTTTAACACGAAAAACCTCTTGGACTTTTTTACTTTAGGGTTTAAGCGCAGTCAGCAGCCCTCCCAAAAACTGTAAGGCCCATCCATCATCTTTCTTCCTTCATCACCCCCAAAACCCCATTCTCAACCTTTTGTTTTTATTGCTGTGTTTCTTTGTTATATACATACATTCTTTCATATCTATTATAAATCTATATCTGTATATCTATTATATATATATAATCTTGACTTAAACCCCACTTTCATGTTTTCTTGGCAGATATCTGAAAAACAACTGTTTTTCCTTTATATAGGATCCCTGCTGCCATTAGGGTAAGTTTTCTTTTTCTCTAAAATAATCAAGATTTATGTAAAAGATTAAACCCATGTGGATTACGATAGTTTATGTTTATGGGTTTTTGTTTATATGATAAAGTTTTGATCTTTGATTAAACTTGGTAATGTTTTCTTGTTTATATATATGTATATAATTGTATATCAGTAAAGTTTTGTTCTTTTGTCGGGTGTTGATCCATATAGATTGCATAATGTGAATCTCTCATTGTTATATATTGCTTCCATGATTTTATGGTTTTATGAATGATGGGAATACTAAGGTTAGGCCTTGTACGTATGAGCGAAGGCTCGACTTTCCCTGGGTAGCCTGAAGAGGCATCACTCTGTTTGTTCGTTTATTTCATAGCTTATATACTTCTGCAATTCTGAAAATAGGATCTTTATGTTATTCTTTTTTTTTGTTTTGTTTCATTGGTCCTTTCCAATCTTTCTTTATTGCTTTTTATGTAGATTAATGCTGCTCTTATTAGTTATTACAGGGGTAACTTTATAATGATTTTAAAAAAAATATGTTTTACTGGTTTATTGTTTTGGTCAAATAGGACTCTGTTTTTAAGTTTATGAATTAAGGACAGAAGTTAAGCATTTTATTTATATTTTTAAGTTTTTTAAAATAGGTGCTAATTGGAAGCCATGTGATGAATTTGTGTATTGCAGAACTTACTTTATGCATGGCCAACCCTACAAATAGTAGTGAACTTGCCAATCTGAGCACCCAGATGAATGGGAAACGCAGGAGGAAAAAATCCATGGTTTGGGAACATTTCACAATGGTGACCATTGATGCCGAATGTACAAAAGCCCATTGTATGCATTGCGGCAATAAATTTGCGTATACTTCAGGATCAAAGCTGTCTGGTACCAGTCATCTCAAACGACATATTCAGTTGGGAACTTGTCCTGCACTCCGTGACAATTTGAAAAGTGGTCAAGCTTCACCATGTACCCCTCTTCCCCCCATTAATGGTACTCATGTTGATGGTCCACCAAGAAAACGGCATAAAATCACATCTCGGTCAGCTAGGGATTCTTTTTATCATGATCGTTGCAGATATGATATTGCAAAGATGATTATTATGCATGGATACCCACTTGACATTGTGGAGTGTCCCGCCTTTTTAAATTGCGTAAAGGCTCTTTACCCTCAATTTCCCGCAGCTACCCTTGAGGCTGTGGAAAGAGATTGCGTGGGATTGTACCAGAGGGAAAGGAATACCCTTATGAATCTTATTGATAGTATCCCGGGGCATGTTAACCTATCTCTTGAATTGTGGTCTACAGACCAAAGTGTAGCTTATGCACTCATAACAGGCCAGTTCATTGATGAAGATTGGAAGTTGCACCGAAGGATCCTTTCTGCTGTTTTATTACCGTTTCCAGATTCAGAATCTGCTTTAGATCATGCTGTTTCTTCTTGTATTACTGATTGGCATCTGGAGAACAGGCTACTTGCAGTAACTCTTGATGATTCTTTTGCAAACAAAGCTGTTAGAGAGCATCTAAGAAAATTACTTTCTGCCAAAACCCCGCTTGTTCTCAATGGTAATTTCTTGATGGGGAGTTGTTTTGCTGGAGTGTTGGGTCGTCTTGCTCAAGATGCTTTAGGGTCGTTAAGGGAAACTGTCAAGAAAGTTCGTGATTGTGTAAAGTACGTGGTAACATTTGAAGCTTGTCAAGTGAGATTCAATGATCTTAGAGTAACACTCCAGGTACCAAGTACAAAAAGTCTTGTTCTTGATGACCAAACTCAATGGAACAGCACTTATTATATGTTGATAGCTGCATGCGAGCTGAAGGAGGTATTTCCTCTCTTAGACTTCGACTCCAATAATCAAGTTACACTTGCAATGGATGAATGGAAACAAGTAGAAATTCTATGTAGATACTTGAAACATGTTCTTGATGCAGCAAATATTTTGACGGCCCCCACATATCCAACCGCCAATGCTTTTTTTCATGAAGCGTGGAATTTACAACTGGAGCTTAAACAAGCAGTAGAGAGTGAAAATGCGTTTGTCAGAAACTTAACAAGGTCAATGCATGAAAGATTTGACAAGTATTGGAAAGATTATTTTTTAGTCTTTTCTATTGCTGTTGTTATGGACCCACGTTTTAAGATGAAGCTTGTAGAGTTTAGCTTCCGGAGAATCTATGGAGAGGATGCGGATCCCTGGATCAAAGCTGTGAGCGATGGTGTTCATGAACTGTTTTTTGATTATGTAGTACAAGCGCTTCCTCTACCAGCTTTTTTTGCTAATGAAAGTGGAGACTCCTTGAAGTCTGAAAATGAACAAACAACCCATCATTGTGAAGTTATAACAACCGAGGATCCCCAAAATGAATTATATTTTGATGGGCTTGGTGCTTTTGATCTTTATATTTCTGACAACACGGGTCACATGAATGAAGAACTTGATCGATATTTAGAAGAAACGGTATTACCTCGGAAGCAAGAATTTGATGTTTTGGGCTGGTGGAAAGAAAACAGAATAAGCTATCCTACTTTGTCGAAAATGGCATCTGACATATTGTGCATTCCCTTCTCTACAGTTTCTCAAGATTCTGTGTTTGATATGACATGTAAGAAGATGGACAGATATCAATGTTCGTTAAGACCAACGACTTTTGAGGCACTTATATGTGCCAAAGATTGGCTGCAACATGGATCTTCAGATTACTTGCCAGATTATTTGCCTCTAGTCAAAGTCGATTGAGGAAAATGAGTTTTAGCCTTTTTTAGTTTTACAGTATCAAGGGTGCTTTACAGGTGCCTTCTCAAATATCTTATTTTTTTAAGTAACAGATATCCGAATTATTTTACGAATTTTTTTTGCCCAAGGTAATAATCAGGTTACTTTGTGAGGTTTCCGTTGAACACATTCTTATCTCTGATTTGTAGGATAATGTAAATCACGTTGGGATATTGGTTACCTTCCTCGAACTTATATATATACTATACTATTCTTTCTGACTTATTTATGCTATATTCACTATTGTCTTATACGTTGCTCCAATGGGGTGGGGAAGATTTTCTTCTGTTGCTTTGGCATATAATATGTAAATGATGTTTGTATACAAATTGGAAGACATTATGATCGTTACTGCAGAAACTTAATCTACCATTTGTTGATTGCTATATTGAATCAACTGATCTATTTATTTGCTCCGACCAAATTGTGACCGCTTTACGAAGAATATATGTTATTCTCCATAGGACCTCTACAGATCAAGTTTACCCAGTAACATTTTTTCTGTAGTGTCGTGGGTTTCTTGCCCATCCATACAATCACTGATTCCTAGCATCTCAGGGTACCCCTCTGGCCAGCAGTTTAAAGTACAGCTGGTCTAGCAAGATCTTCGCATTTGGGCATCCGAAGCATATCACTGCTGCTGTCTAATCTTCTTTACCCGAATTTCTTTTATCACTTTTCCTCTTTAAATGGTGATGCAGTTCTAGCCTTTTTATGTTAATAGTATCCTTTAATAGTTGGTTGATAATATATCCTTCGGTGCCTAGTCTTTTACAACCTTGCTTACCCAAATCTATTTAGATTGAGTTTATCGGCATTGTTTCTTGGTTCCAATGCCAACTGTTAATGTTTCTCCATCTGTTCGGCAAGCTTATGAACTTGCCCTCCATATTTGTGACATGTTAGAGTTGAAGGGTGTATGGTCAGCATAAACCGTCTTTTTATTTTCTTGGTTTCTTTTGAAGTTGGTTTTGGCATTAGGTCCAAGTTTGTGTCCTCAGACTTCAAATAAGCTGGTGAAGCTTCCTTACAACTCCTTCAACACTCACATTGTCGTGATCAGGCTTCTTGTGCTCATATTGGATTAATTGAAGCATACACTCGCATCTGTTTACACATCGATTTTTTCATAAAAATGAGGAAGAGGTTATGGTGCTTTTAGTTACTTATTTATGTTTAAAGTTAGTTACGGTATATAACAAGTAGTTATGTCAAAAAGTTGCACCAAACTTTTAACAATGTTACACAAGGTTGCAAAATGTTCCAAACAGGTCACACTACATGGCACAAAACGGTAAATACATGTCTTCACCTCTAAAATTATATTATAATCTACTTCAAAGTATCAAGTTTTAGTAGTTGGATCAAAATATTAAATATAAAACATTCAGGGCTGCCTCAAACTATAAATGGTCTCAGATCCAGATCACATGCTAGTCTACATTTCATGACAACCAAAAGATAATAACAAAAACAGAAAGGAACACAACATAAAACTTAAATCTTCATTGACCTTCAATCGTTACCGGGGTCAAGTACAGGAAGCCGACAATGCAGACTGATAGATTTATCTGTTTGGCGAGTACCCGGGACAAAGAACTGAAACACCACAGTCAAGCAAGAACCCTGTTGCCCAATCCCATAGAAAGCACAATCCGGTTTAGCAAAATGACACTGCAGAGACTTGAAGAAATGCTTCACACTAACTTGCACACTCATTGCATCCCCTCTATCAATCGCCCTCTGCGTTCGTATCTGAGCATTCAAATTATCATCTCCAGACAGACCCTGCGCTTGTTCTCCTATAACCTTCAGTTTCCTAAACTCTGCCCCAAGCGTGATCAAACTAGTCGAGATTTGCAAATGCAGGTCACCGTATTTAGTAATAGAAACATTCAACACATCACCCACATGTTTCATTCGATCCACAAAGTTCTGTAACTGGTTTAAGTCAGGCACCTGAACCAAAGTCTGAGGCAAATCTTGAGCCATATCAAGAGCCGTTTGCAGTTCAAGTATATCAGACCTAGACAACGGTTTAGAAATAGGCACGTCTTGAATAACAGCAGACTTATACCCTTTGGTTTCAAAAGTCAAAAACGGCATAGGCTGTGACGAATGTGGAGGCAGTTTCTTAACCAACTTAATCTGCAAACGGTTAACAGTCGGGCAACTATGTGACCCACCAAATTCAGTATAAATAGTCAAAATACTGCGAAGGGCACGGTGGAGGAGTGACAGGTCAATAGTGAAGGCGATACGGTCATCGTTTTGACTAGAGATACGATAGTCTTCAAAAAGGGCTTCTTTACGAAACTGAGCAATGGATTGAATACCGTCACCGTTTAATAGGTTGTGAAGGAAAATGGCGTGGTCTCGAGTTAGGTAAAGATGGCATGTCTTTCCCATTTTGTCTAGGGCTTGTAAGAATCGCTTTTCGAGTAGGTTAATACCGTGGTCAGTTAAAAAGGCCTTAAACTTCATTTTTCTTCTAATTCTAGGGTTTCTACAACCAGCAGCAGCTCACAATAAATTCCTGAATACTAATTAAGCATTCTAGGTCAAAGTTTATTCTAATCATCAAAATACATACAACACACACACACACACATATATATATATATATAACATAATATATCAGGATTTTGCTAATTTAACACCTATGGTAAATAATATTAACCACCTCCTAAAATTAAAATTCAACCGTGCGCGTAGCCAAATCTGACATATTATTGAATAATTTTATAAAAATAGTTGAGATATATACAGATGTATCGATTCAATAATATGTGTGTGTGTGACTGTGTGAGTGAGAGGGAAAAAGAGAACATACATACCTGAAAGAAAGTGGGAGAAAGTGAGGGGTGAAGAAGTTTGGAGGGAAAGTGTCGCGCTTCTTCTAGTACAAAAAGAGATGAAATGGGTGTTATTTGTGGTATATGCTATTTTACGCTAGGGATGTTCGTGGTCCGGTTTGATCCGATTTTGATTAAATCTCAAACCAAATTGACATTCCTGATTTCAACATATATCAAACTAAACCAGACCAATTGTGTTGTCAAAACTCAAAACAGACCAAACCAAACCATATAAGCCGGTCCGGTTTGGCCGGTTCAACGGTTTCGAGTTCCTTTTCTTTTTCTTTTATCTCCACACCATGTAAGGTGACTTCAGGAAGATATGCATTTATATGATGTGTGTGAAATATTTTTTACATAGCTGCCGAGTTTTTAAAACCATACTTAAGATACCAAAAGTCCAACGTGATATATTTATATAGTTACTGAGTTTTTAAAACCATAATTAAAAAATCCAAAAGAGTGTTAATAATATAATGTACATGTTACTAAAGTTTGTAAATATTAAATAAAATACCCATAGATTATATTAAGTAACTTTAACATATATGTGAATTAAATATTATATATATAGGGGTTCGGTATTGTAAAACATGTATTAAAGTAAAACAAATAAGACAAGATCTTGACCCTTGGATCATGGTTAAATTGATGCACGAAGATTCACGAAGCAATTGATACACGATGATTTTCATGATGCACGTGATTTTCAATGAAGATAAACCTATTGTTTTATTTGTTTTACTTTAATACTTGTTTTATTTTACCTAAAACCTATAGATTATATATTATATATATTTCGGTCCGGTCCGGTTCGGTTTTGACGGTTTCTTCTTTGTTCAAACTGTAACCGGACCAAGGAACCCGGTTTTTAAAAACTTAAACCATCAGACCAAACTTTAACAACTCAATCCGACCAAACCAATCCAAGTACCCTGGTTTGATCGGTTTGACGGTTTGGTGAACACCCCTATTTTACACCCTCATGATTTCGGTATTCGTCAAAACTTTTTTAGATTATTTGAGTTTTTTTTATTTACATATATACTTATCTTAATATATACTATAAGACAGTTGAACTAATGACTTATTAACCAATCAAATCGTTCAATTTCATCAAATTGACTCTCGCTTATGTCATCATTTAGATTAACTATAAATTAAAAATCATAATAATCATTATCCAAATATATTATTATATTAGTATTTATATTAATTTGTAGAAAAAGTCTCATTAATTTACACTTTTTTGTTTTCCATCAATAATTTACACTTTTTAGCCTTGAATACTTAATTTATATTTATTTTTAGTCATCAACTTGAGAAGATTTTTTAAATTTTTTTTAAAAAAGTTACAAAAAGTATTTATATTTAATTTTTTAAAGTTACAATTGTCACTCAAATTAAGAGTCCTAATTGTTATCAAAGAATATGAAAACAATTCTAATTGTTATCTAATTATCATAGGACACGTGATTGAAAATAAACCTATTCGTATTATGGGTCCGCATCATGATCAATACATATACTTAAATCTCAAGTACATAATCATAAGCATATTTATATTTTCATTCTTAATTATCTTTCATAATAATATCACATTATGAGTATAACTGGTTTCAAAGAATTCTATAATAAAGAAATTATTGTAGCATGTGCCTTGTGGAATGACTACGACAAATAATTTCATCAATATGTCTCAGCTAATAATGACAGTGACGAACGTGTGATTATTGTACTACAACTTGCAAAGTATAACACTTGGAACCGTATATCTTCAAAATTATAAGCTTTTATGAATTAAATGTATGAAGATCTAATATTGATAATATCGTAAACCCCGTGTCCAGTGTTGGACACGGGTCTAAAATCTAGTTGTTGATTAAAAACTACTAAGTTTTAAATAAAATTTTAAGGATGGACTTGAAAACTCGAAGAAGTTAATGGTTGAATTGAGAAGGTTGAGAAAATATACCCGAAAAACTGGAAAACGTAAGATCTTAAACGCAACTTCACACAAACTCACAAAAGGCCAGCTACTTGACAGAAGTTAATGTCAAATTTGAAAATCATAAGATTTCATGAAACTTATAAAGTATGCATAGGAATCAGGAATGGGTAGCAACACCCCTCAAGAACAAGAATAATAATAATAATAATAAATGAAGTATGCAATGGGAAAGGTGATTTACATAATTACATACCCACCAAAAGAAGAAAAACAAAATCCTATATGTTCTATTCATGTTTATCTTCAATATTATGAACTCTACTAAGACATTCTTCAAATGACTGCAAAGCAACCTTGTAATGATCCATTGAGATCACACCTTCTTCCACCACTTGCAATGCGCTTCTGTATAATTGATTATACCACCCAACAGCGTTTGTACCATCGACGTTAGACGCATCATAATCTGGAGCGTATAGTCGCTTGTAATCCCTCTTCCATCTAGACAAAATATACTTTGAAGGTATCTCCTCCACCCCGTTAAAGTTAAGCACACATAAAGCATGCCTGCATAAATAACCATTGAAATTAAAACAACCGCAAATACAACGCACATCTGCTGCTGCTCTATTATACATAACTTCATAATCTTTTATCTCCCTTCTATTTCCGTCTGCTAAGACACGTTCTTTCACCACAAAGATTATAACCGGCCCGTCAACATGCACCTGCATGGTACTAAAACAAGAATACATCTCCTCTACTTCCACTTGAAATTTCTTAAAGATTTCATATGTGTAAACTTTTGATAATTGCAACTCAAATGAACATCTTGTTTTAAGTGTCGGAGATGAGTCTCTTGATTCCATGTCAGCAGCTGCTTCTTCTTTGTGCTTCTTCTGTAAGGCGAGTTCATATTTGTCGATAAATTCTTTTAAAGGGGTTTGTTTATGGATGTATTTATCGAATATAGATAGCAGTGTGTCACTGAATGGCGAAACAACAGCCATTCCAGCAAAAAATGTATCTTTTAGATAGACTGGGGCCCACCAGGCTCGATCTTCATATAAGGACCGAAGCCACTCGTGTTCACCAATACCAAATCGTTGAACCATGAAAGCCCACACACTATCAAATTCAAACGGTTTTAAAGTCTCGTAAGCTGCTTTAGCCAGAACCTTTCTGATTGCATCATAGTTTCTTAACCCTCCTAATTTCTCAGGAACTTTCTTCATGATGTGAGACAAACTGAAGCGATGGCGAGATTTGGGGAAAACCTCTGAAACGACACTCTGTAAAATCTTGCATCTGTCTGTAATTATGGTCTGCGGGACCTGCCCTGATGTACTAGTCAGCCAGGCATTAAAAACCCATAGGTACGATTCTCGTGTTTCCCCTGAAAGCAAACCGCATCCAAGTAACACAGACTGACAATGATGATTCATTCCAACAAATGTCACCAGCGGGATCTCAAATTTGTTGGACAAATATGTAGTGTCGAAGTAAATAACATCACTAAAGTAGCCAATAGCAGCCCTACACCTGGCATCGAACCAAATCATATTTTTCAAATGCCCATCATCGTTAAGATCCATCAAGTAGAAAAAGTTAGGGTTAGTCAACTGCATACGGCAGATGTAGTTATAAATAGCTAGTGAATCGCCTTTCTTCAATTTCAACTGATCGGGATGATTATCCGATAAAGAACCCAATTCTTGACAAGTTGACTTTGAATTTCCATTATTAACCCCGGAATCTATTACAAGTGCCCTATATATTTTAACAGTTCGTCCTTCTGCCTCAGAATCTGACTGCACCATTTTCTTAATAGACTTGCAAGCTTTTGCACCAAGCAAGTGGTTATGATCGACTGTAACTTCTAGAATTCTCCATCTTCTAGAATCTGTCAATCTCATTCTCACCATTGCAGGACAACCGGTTCTTGTTTCTTTTCGTAGACGATTCACATCTTTTATTCTTTTGAAACCCTGGCTATTACAGCAGAGGACTGCACCATATTTTTCTCTGCTATTCCGTTTGAACCATGAATTCTTTACTCGTACCCGAAAACCTGCCTCCAGAGCATAACAATTATAATAATTATAGGCATCATCATATGACTCGAATTCCATTCCTACAGCAGGTGCCACAAAATCTTTTTTTCCTTCAAAATACCCAATTCCATTCGCGAGTTCTGCTTTTTCCTCTTCTCTTTCTTGAGGATTAGTCTCGCTTATTTCAGTTGCAGCCATCTGTTTGCTGTTAGAAGAGACTTCTTCCATCTGGAAAATAAATAAAGTCCGTACAAACATTAGAAAGAATACAAAAAAGAAGAGGAAAGATCATTATAAACTAAATAGTGCTACAGAAGTATAAACAATATTATCAACGTGATCCAATTGAAATATAACTGTGTGAAGACTATATGTTATCCATCAATTTCAACTCTAGTGCTAAAAGTGTAGAACCACGTATTATAAATATCGTGCAGCTGTATCATACTATCATTACTAGAGGTATTTGGGCTGTTTTGCAACAACTAGTACTTCATATTTGTGTTTACTTCATATAACAAGAGAAGATCAAAGGAATTCCTTGGCTAATACTAGTATTTAGCAATATCTCAAGAGCTAAATGAACTATAGATGATTGGTTCAAGCATATATATGAAGGGGTAAGGCCAAAAACGACGATTTAAAAGTTAACGAATCCATCCAAATGTCAAAAAAGGCGCTGAAGTTTGAAAGCGTTCATTCGACTTAAGGATGCAAAGAGCGTGGAGCTACTTGGTGGCTTGGAGCTAATCTAGTCATGCTTGTTGCATATAATACCCTTATTATTATTAGTATCAATTCTTGTTTTAAGGTGTTTAAAGCATGTTCTAAATCCTTCGTCTTTTCATAATATAAGATTGAGCATTGGTCTAGGTATTATTCTGTTGAGCTTTTCTATTTTCGTGCGGAATTCCACACATAGTTTGTACAAAACCTTTTTTTTTTATTAATTAGTAACAGAAGTTACCACCCTAAGGCTGCTAACTAGATTGTTAACCAATAACCAGTAGCACATGGGAAATTTGACATTATTTTAATGCTGATCTGAGTGGTAGCACGGAATGAAGCCAAAGTCTAAAAAAAAAGGCATAACTTCCAAACCTAATATTAATAGCAAAATGGAGAATACGATGACATTTTTAAGCAAAATAAGTCGAAACAGCAGTAGGTAACAGCCAATGCATATTCATATGATAAGTAATCACACACACACACACATATATATATATATATATCTTCTAACTAATACAGTGATACATCATCCAATAGACAAAACGAATACATTATATAGATTTACTGTTGGAAATTCAATAGTTAACCCTAGTAAAGCCGGGAATAATATACTGTTAAAAATTACCAGAGAATGGTGGAGATGAAGAAGAAGAAGAAGAAGAAGAAGCTTCGTATATACATACTATTTGAATTGTATGATGATTCGATTGAATTGGATGAATTCAATTTGTTGTAATTTTGAAAATGTGTGCCCTTTGACTTCCCCAGAATTGGGTGTTTTTGCTCAGTAAAATGGAGCCCACATTAGGGGAAAATAAAAGTGAAAAATGATTCTTAATTCTTTACGCTATCACTAACAGGAAGCCAAGCCGTCTCGGCGTGCACGTTGGCCGGCTCGCTAACATGACCGGGTTCTCTGGCGTGTTGGGTAAATTTGTTGCCGAGCACATTGGTGTCGGGTTGGGTGTGGACTATATTTTTTCTTTTAAGTGAATTTTATATTTACCATTATAAACTACATAAATATCAAATATACCCAATTTAAATTAACAATATTAAATATAATCATACCCAAGGTTGTGAAACTCGGAAATCGGGATCGGATCGGCGAGGGGGGAGACAAGATTTTTTAAAAATCGGATCGGTGAATAGTGGGTTTTTTATGTATAAAATAATAGTTTTTGAAATTATATGTAAGAAAAAATTAAAAATATATATAAAACTTCAAACTTAAACATAACATGATTTTTCAACTTAAACATAATTGTCTAAAAACAATAACATAGTTAATAAAAGCTATAAAAAAAAAAGTTTGACTTTGGTTGACCGATCCGATCCAGCCGAGTCTTGACCGATACAGCCGAGTCTTGACCAAGTTGACCCGAGTCTGGAACCCTCAGACCGAGTCTCACAAACTCGTATCGTCGGTAGGCCGATACACGAGCCGATTCTCAAGACTCGGCCGATACGGCCGAGTTTTACAACACTGATCATACCTAATTCAAATGTAAAAATATCAAATATACCCATTTTAAATGAAAAATATCAAATATGTCCATTTTAAACTTAAAAATATCAAGTATGCACACAATCACCATCTGATGCCACCACCATCCCCCGCTGCCACCACCATTCAATAACGTCATCGTCATCTTTTCTGGTGATGATACGGTACTGGCTACGCCCTCAAGGTATTCATAATAAAAGGGAGATAGAATCGGTGATCGGTGATGCGGGTGATCAGAGATAGCCATGTGGTACGTCGCCTGTAGCCATGGAGGCTGCGACCTCGAAGATGGTGGTGATTGGAGATGGAGGTGGTATTGTGGGTCAGTGACAGCGATGGTGCTGGTGGTGGCAGCGTAATTATAGTAGGAATTAGGAGAACAAAAAGAAGAAAAAATGTGTGACTGAAATTTGTCATTTCGTGTTCAATGTAATTATAGTTTTCAAATGAATATTTTCTTTTTTTATATTTAAAAAGGGCATCAATTATTTATTGTAACATCCCAAACTTTTTATGTTTGACGTTTGACTTGTCCGTTAGTCAACGTTATGGTTATGTCTAGTTAAACGCCTTAAATGGATTACGTGATTAAATACTTATGTATTTAATATATGAAATGTGTGATTAATGTGTTAATGTGCAATATGATTAAAGTGATGAAAAGAATGATAAATGATGATCAATAAAGTTATAAAGTGTTTCCGATAGGAGTAAGGGTCGTTAGGTGATCCCGTATATGTTAAACGAGCAGTTAGGGTACGAAACGAGTTTTAAGAAAGTATGAGGGCCTAGATGTTAAATCTTGAAACTTGTTCCAGCAGAGGAGGGGAGTATATCACGTCCCATATGCCCTAGAATCAGATCCCAAACTCTGAAGAAAGTTCACACACAAACCCTAGAGCCTTTCCTCAAGTTCTATGCGTTTCGGAAGCAATTCGATGGAGATTTTTTCTAGTTTTCGATCCATTAATCATCCCTACAGGTAATTAGTCATTACAAGATCATAGGGTAATGGTCTTTGATAGTTTTTGTCCACCCATCTCTGGTGGTGAGGGTTGGGTATGGTTTAATTGCAAAACGTTTATGGATTTCATGCCATTCGGGTAATCAAATAAATGATTTATGTTTGTAATGGATCAAGGAATCAATTGATGGTTTGAGGGCATCAATTGTGTCATAAAAGATGTCAATTTCATGTTTCCATGTCGGGGTTAGGGTTTGAGATCGAATGGGAATCATTTAAAGAGGTTCAAAAATAAAGTTTGCTGATCGAGCCTCGTTGTGCGGTGCACAGGAATTCTGTGCGGTGCACAAGGATTCTGTGCGGCGCACAGGAATTCTGTGCGGTGCACAGATTAGTCTGGGTGCTTCAGTTTGAGTTTATGCGGCGCATGGAAGATCCATGCAGCGCATATTCAGGTCTGGCAGTCGTATAAGCTTGTTTTCATGCTCGTTTGACCCATAGATCTTATGTTTAGGTTACCTTATGATATAGGGAACTTAGAGAGGTCTTTTGAAGCCACGTTTATGTTACCTATTGGTTATATGTTGCTATAGGTAATCGGAAACACAAACAAGATGAATTAACCTTGCGTATTGCTTGTTGTGCTCGTCACGAGGTAAGATAATATCTTTTACCACATGAGGGACAACAAAATATAAGTTTTCATATGTTAACTTCCCCAAATAAATGTTTGTATGTTTATATGTATTCGGGAATGAATGGGAGGTTACTATGGGATTGATTATGGTTGCCATTGATGATGAATGGTAATCTCACGCATGCTATGATGAAATGATGATATGTCTATGTTATGAAATGATGTTATGATGAAATAAGGTAAATGATAAGCTAAAATGTATATGTTGATAATACGATAAGATGCTATGATGATATAAACGTTTGATGCTATAATGCAGTTGTTGATATGATGACGCATTGTTATGATGTTATGCTTATGAAATGATATGACGATATGTTGCTATCACTTTAAGATGATATGATGCTTATATGACACGATGATATGATGTCATTACGTTATAATGATATGTTGATATGAATGATATGTTGATATGTAGTTGATATGGAAATAAAGTGATATGACGATGTGATTTTAATATGTGATGATGATATGTTGATGCATATATGTCATATGATTGATTGCATGGCTTGAACACCTAGTCACTAGACTTCTATAGGTTTGCCATGACACGTGCACGATTAAGGGCCCTAAAGTAAAGAAAGAAGATGTATGTGATTAGTTTAGGTGAAAGTGTAGCCTAAGCTAATATAAAGTAAAGATTAAAGAAAGATGTATGTGATTAGTTTAGGTGAAAGTGTAGCCTAAGCTAATATAATAAAGAAGTCTCGAGCATATGTAAAGTCTTGTGTTAAGCTTAACCCATGCTAGTTCTTCGGAGCTAGTGTGTACGTGGTCACGTGGTGTGGGAATCTAGATACCTCCCCGTGGCATAGTTATGTTTGAGTGTATCCGAGTGGAGTAACTAACCACTACACGCGCAAAGTTCAAACGGTATACTCAGTTGGATTGACTTTGTCTTTCCTTAACGACGACGATGGACCACCGAAAGGTCTACCCATCAAGTCGGGTGTGAGGTTCCCAAGTTAGGTCCTATGGCCGCCTTCACACAACCCCACATCCTAAGTAAGTGGCCTATGTCTAGGCAAAGAAAGTAAAGAAAAGAAAGTAAAGTAAAGAAAAGAAAAGTAAGAAAGAAAGTAAAGTTTATGATGTTAGGCACAATTAGGACTACGATGGATCCTAATGTGATAAGTTATGTACGATGATTTATTGTTGATGAAATGACCTTGTTGCTAATGTATGATATGGTAGACACCATAGAAATGTGGTGATCTTAACGTGTTTTAACGATTAAGTGATATTAACAATTATGAAAGGCTTTGTTAATATAAAACGAAAAGACAATGTTTTATAACTCATGTTATCTTACTTAGATTTTAAAGCTAACACTTGCTCTTTTGAAAAACGTTGTTCCCTCAGGTTAAGCAGGTTGAGCTAGTGAAAGACTTAGCTTGGTGAGGCGGGTAGTTGCTATGAAGAAGACATTTAGTTTCCCCGCTTAGTCATTTATGTTAGCCTTAATGATGATTGGCTACTTTCAATATGACTTATGTATTGTTTATGTTGGCATTTATGTTGGTGCCAAATCTGGATTACCTTATACTATTTTAATGATATGTATGTTGTAACACCACTTTTATAAATGAACTATCCGTTAAGGGTTAGTTATGTTTTAGTGATTCTGTTTTCCGCATTTCTAAACGCCGTTAGGCAAATTTTTTTGAAAATCCAGATTTTAAAATGACGGGTGTTACAATTATTATATTTAAAACTAGATAATTTTCTCGCGTAATACGCGGGTGAACGTATATAACTATTTACATGTTAAATTTTCACAATAACATACATTTACATTTTAATACATTTATTATTACGTGTTAGAGAAACAATTTACATTATTGTTGTGATGGTTCTCTATATGTTCAATATCGAAGACTCCGTAAGCATACAATAACTCGTCCCCATCCTCAGTCAACTCGAAGATTCACCCGTCAAATCGAGTTCGGGCCGGTATCGAATTGTCCATCGGGTACTGATATGTCCATTTATATGTATAATCCCATATTGTTTCTAAGTCGTTTTAAGCTTAATTGTATGCAAATTACATGTATATTCGATGCTTTGATGGTATTGTTAGTGATTGCAGGCTTAGAACAGGTAAAATGGTGAGAAATGACTTTTGGATGGCTAAAAGATGCATTTGGATGGTTCGTGTACGTGTACGAGAAGAAACGAGTTGAAAACTACAAGTTTTGGTGAAAAATGAAGGAGTGCGTCGCACCAATACCTTGGTGCGTCGCATAAGTTGATCAGAAAAATTGGACAATTGAGAAAGAGGCGAGGTGCGACGCACCAATCCTCTGGTGCGCCGCATATCGGGCATGGAAGAAATTTGGAAACAAGGAAGGTGCGCCGCACCTGGAACTTGGTGCGCCGCACCTGTAGGTCGGTTCAGAAGGGCTTTTTAGTAACACTATAAATACAAGACAAAAACCCTCCCATTAGAGACTTCGACTTTCAGGCGATTTTAGGGTTTCTTGAGGCAATATTCAGCAACTTTTACCTTCTCCAAGATCTAAGGGTTGCTCAAGAGTTTCGAGGCATTCAATCATCGATTTCTTTAGCTTTTCATTGTCTTTCCCACTTTGGTACAAGATGTCTATTCTTTCTTTTGCTATTTGTGATTTATTTATAATTATGTCAGGCTAAACACTTCATCATCTACTGAGATGAAATGACACAATGAATATTGGTTGCATATTATTTTGAATTCAAGTTGATTATTAAACGTTTCATCAAGATCTTAATGTATTGAATTCTTATTATTTATTCTATTGTTTGTTGATAATGTATAAATGGTTTTAATGGTAGTTAATTCTAGGAGTGCATTGTTCTAGTTGATTTGGTAGAATCAATAGGTGTTAATTCGTGGTAGCGAGTTGATAAACAACAATAGGTAAGAGAATTCAATGTGTTAACGGTTTGGTAGAATCGATAGGTGAAATTGTTTAATCATAACAAACAAATTAATCGGATAGGGAGATCTTAATAGGGAAGGTGGTAGCCGGATCTTTAGGATCGAATTAATTGGTTAATGAGTTCGGGCAAGGAACTCACTAGTAGGCCTCCTAGCTTAGTTATCGGAATCAACATAGTTGAATTGTCTTTAACCTTAATGCAACCAAAATGAGATGTGTCATGGAGTCGAGGTAGATGATCTTTTAAATTCTTGTTTTAAACAACAAAATTCTCTTGCGATTAATCCTACGGGATTACTAACAATCTTAACTAACTTTTGCAACGTGGCAATTCGGCCATAAAACCCCCTTATTTTTGTATCATTGTATTTAACAATTGCTTATAAAAGTCCTTGTGTTCGACCTCGTATTTACCAAGTAACTATATTGCATACGAACGGGTACACTGCCCGCAAGTGTGTAGTAGACAGTAGCTAGGTAGTTCGTGTTATAAATTTAAGACTCGAAATTACACATCAGGTACGGGTACTTTTGCAATCATACACACAATAATACACTTCCAAAGTATGCATATATGATTTATCATAAGTTAAATATAAATTGGTATAAGATTATTTGATGTAAATATTTCATTTATAATACATATTTGGTAAATAATCGGTATATGTTGTCACCGACTGGGTATTAATTTAGTTGATGACTTGAGTTATGAAGAATCCAAATGGATTCTAATAATAATAAAAGAATGATAATAAAACTTAAAAGAAAATATTGTGAACAAATTGGCTGTAGTTAAGAGATTTAAAATAACCATAGACAAATATATATAGATGAAATAAATATGTTATTATGATGTGATGATGATTTAATTGAAGGACGGGTTAAAAGAGACGAGGGTGTAATAGACCAAGGTTCAATCCTTGGTAATTGGGTAGTTTAAGATATTTGGGGTATATATATAATTGTAATATTTGTTGTTCAAAAAAAAAAAAGACGAGGTGTAAGTGTAAACAAAGATAGAGTCAAAGGTTAGTAATTATTCTTATTATATTTGTCATTAGTTGTTATTATTAATAATTAGTATTAATCTATAAAAGAAAGATGATGTAATCAAAATAATTTAAAGGTCCTAATTTAAAGTGGCTTTTCATTTAAGGGTGGTGATTTATTTAGAAAACAATTTAAGAAACTCTTTTATAATTATTGTTAGATGGATATATTTGATATTATTACATTTAAAATGGGCATCTATGATATTTTTATTGTGAGTTGGGTATATTTGATATTTAGATGGTTTAGTAGGGACAAATATGATATTTACACTTTTCTTTTTTATACATGTGTTGTTGTATTCCAATTTGATATAAATGATGACTTCACCATAATAAATTGGGTTTCATTGTGTTACGTTCAATGAAATGAGTTAAGAGTATAGTTTAGTGTACTAAATTAGATTGCTAACATCGTTGAGGTGTTGGGGTAAATTAACACACATCACCATATTTAAAAAGTATTACTCCGTGTCATATAAGCATCACTTTTTCATCGTCAACATTTTCTTTTTTTCCTCATAAACTATCACTTTCAAATTCGACCTCACCTATATTTAATTTTACATTTTTAATACCTCATTGTATCTTACGATACCCAAACAAAATACTTTTATATATAAAAAAAAATACTGACTCACTCACTCCTTCACTTATATCGATGAAGGTCTTCATCCCTTCACTTACCACCAAGCAATAGGTAGTGGCTTGTAACCCTATCTCCGAGTCTCCAATGTGGTCGCCATTTCACCGACCCCCATCACCTACCTATTAGAAATATCCTTAAAGATAAATCGTCATTTATATACCATCTATTATGTTTTAAGAGCATCCATGAAGCATCAAGTTTTTTAAAACTGATAATAATTTATTATTCTAATACACAAGTTTTTTCACACATATATTTGCTTTAGCTTTTGATCAAAGACTTGGCTCTAAGTCCTTAATATAAAAATCTTTTGCCAGCCCATTATTGATTTATTTCAATGCTTCGAATAAGTGTTAAGACTTGTATAAATTCAATAAAAGAAACGGTTGTATTGGAGATACTTTAAAACAATAAATATTTTTGTTGCAACAAAAACAAAAGTAAGCCATCATCGACTGCAGTTGGCCAGTTGTGTAAATTTTCTTTTTTCTTTGTTGCGCTACCCCCAAGTCTCGATTAAGCTACTAAAATTGATGCTTCTATCAAAGGTACTGTGCCTAATATTTGTGAGATTATTGATCTATAAATAAATTGTAACATGTAAAACACGTTTCTTTTGTACTATGATTTGTTAAAAAATTTCAATACAATCAACTTACGGACAACTGCCCAGTGCCCAACCCGTAGTCATTTAACAACTTACAAACTTACTATTGTTTGATTTAAATAGTGGTTGGAGCAATAACTATTATACAAACTAGCGGCGATAATAAAAGGTATCGAAATGGAGCTAAGCTATTCGCCTAGCCCATAAGTAATCATTAATGAGTAATGCAATAGAATGTAATGGTGTATCAGTAGTAAATTGCGTGCCATTGGGGTGTTAACCCAGAGTGGTCAGGGGTTTTTTTACAATGTGGTTTCCTCCTGTAGGTTTCAGGTTCGAATCCTGCCACATGTAAATGTGGTGAGGGGCCTTAACAATGTTATACCCATATAACATATGAGGAGCAAACCCTTTAGGGCATTGCCAGGAGTCGAACCGGCGTGGGCGCATCCGCGTGAGGGGTGTTAGCTATTTATCCGTTACTGCCCTTTAAAAAAAAAAGTAGTAAATTGCGTGATCATTTGGTCCATGGTGACTGGTGAGTGCTGCATACAACTGTAGGACTCATTAGCTAATGGTCATTATTGAATTGAATTATTTCATCCAATTATAGTATATAAATAAGTAAACTTAATTTAATTTAATATACATAATTGCTTAACTTCATTATTATATTGTGTTATCATAATAATAAAGTATTATATTGCGTAACACGCGGGTAAACATATAATTAAGTTGGTGTAAAACTTTTATAATATCGTAATTTAACAAACATAAATAAAAATTGTTGAAGCATGGTTACGTTGTATGATAGAATAAAACCTTATATAAAGTCATAATTTGATAATAACGTACGACATAAAACAAATGTTATAAAGAAAAAGAAAATCAAAAGAATAATTTTAAAAAAGATAATATAAATTTAACAACTATATTTCATAATTATATCATTAAAAATGTTTGAATTAGTTTTATTATAAGTTTAATATCAATATATGCAATCTTTCTATATTATACTTTTTGTAATTTCCAACCTTGTCATTTTATTGTACGTTTGACCTTATGATATTATGAAAATTTGTAGCTATTAATCATTCAAATATTTAAAAATCGCAAACTAGAAAATTCAATTTTAAAATTCGGATGAAAGTAGTAATAAATCCACATCACACTCTCTCTGTTTGTATACGGGTCTAGTACTACTACTAATAATAAATAGAATAATAAATTTGAATTTATATATTTTTCGTACAAAATGTTCACTTTCACAAGTGAGTCTTGCTTGACATGCCAACATTAAAGCCTAGTGTGTCTTTTTATTGACGGATTAATGGAGGGTATCAAATTGAGCTAATATAAGACTTTAAGCAGCTTTTTGTACTGTAACAATTTACTCTAAATTCGACGCAAGCTTATAAATTCTTCAATTATTGTTATTACGAGGTCTTAAGACCCGTGCGTTGCACGTTCGGGATGAGTTATATTTGTTTTCGCGTAATAGTTGTATTTAAAAAGTATTATTTTGATTGTTAGCGTGTGGTTTAAAAATGATCTATAATAGAACGATGTTGAGCTGTGTGTAAAAATGTTACGGAGCATTGACTTGATGTTGTATATGATGAGTTTAATTACTTATTTCTCTACATATTATCATCTAATAGTTTTAAGACAATTTTTAGATTAATTTATAAGGTGATTAATCATTTTTATTTATATAATGTTTGTTACTTCCATGATATGTATAATATGTTGTTACTAATAACTAATTTAAGTTAATTAGCGTTTATTGTTTGTTTTGAAAAAGTATGTAATACGTTAGTTGGTGTATATTTGTTATCTATTGTTTTTGAGTGTAATCTTTAAATGTACTTATATATGAATAAATAACATCTAAAAATATGGTAGCAATTGAAAATTAGTTAGTCTCTTTCACGTTACATTCTTTCAACTTCCTAATCATCCTCAATAGTAAGGCCAGTGGAATTCTAAAACTTCTCATTAAATCACACTTACATGGATAATCAATTACTAACTCTTACAATAATGCACATCCCACTAATAAATCACATAACAAATCAAGAATTTACTACTCATGCTACATACATTTGTAAACCATGCAATTAGAGCTATAATAACAGTTATAAAGAGAGATTATTTTAGTTTTAGAGTTGATTCATGACTCAACTTTTATATTATATAAGGGTTTACTAGTATAGTGTGCGCATAATACAACGAGAGTATTTTCCATACATAGCGTCAAAACTTTTAGATGATAGTTGTCGCATGTACGTTTGGCAAAAGTAATTGTAGTTGGTAGCTATAGCTTGTAGCTGTAGCTTTTAGTTGTAGCTGTAAGTTGTAGCTTAGTTGGTAGCTGTAAGTTGTAGCTTAAGTTGTGTGGTAGCTGTAGCTGCAACTTCAAGAGTTATTTGTGTAACTTTTAAATATTAAAAGCTTCATCGAAAAGCTAAAGCTCCTGAAACGCTACTTCAAGTAGCGTTTCATTTTGGAGCTTTTTCTTTCAAATAAAAGCTAAAGCTAATTGCATCCAAACAAAACTTTTAACACTTTAGGAGCTTTTAGTTTAACATTAAAACTAAAGCTTCTGAAAAGCTTGTGCCAAACATAGCAAATTACCGTATGAAACATAACATGATTTGTTAATATGTTAATTTTATTTAGGTGTAAGGTTTGGGGTTAGGTTAAATCAAGTGGTTAAAGTAAAACAAATACCAAAGTAAAATAAATAAAGTAACATTTTTCTCTTCACTGAAAATAATCATGAATCATGAAAATCATTGTGCTCCAATGTATATACTCGTGCTTCATGAATCTTCGTGCATCAATTTTATCATGATAGATGTTATATATGTGAGTTAGAAGATATCTTTATTTCTTATTTCTAGTATATAACAAATTATATTATACCAGTTGTTTTAGAGATCCCTGGAAATATAGGATCCCAATTTTTTTTACTACCCGGAGCTTCGATACATTTAGAAATCGAGAGATGTCTACCGGGGGAGGTTCTATCAGACAACAATTAGCCAATCTAGATTTACGAATTATTATAGATTATTCATTGGTAGAATGGAAAGAATTGGAGGAAGAGGGAATGAATGGGAAGATCGAAAAGTTGGAAGAAGAAAGGATTTTTTGCTTAGACGTATGGAATTAGCTAAGCATTTTATTCGAACAAATATAGAACCAAAATGGATGGTTTTGTGTCTATTACCTGTTCTTCCTCCTGAGTTGAGACCAATTTATCATATAGATGAGGATAAACTGGTGACCTCGGATATTAATGAAATCTATAGAAGAATTATCTATCGGAATAATACTCTTACAGATCTATTAACAACAAGTATAGCTACGCCAGAAGAATTAATAATATCTCAGGAAAAATTGCTACAAGAAGCAGTGGATGCACTTCTTGATAATGGAATCTGCGGACAACCAATGAGGGATGATCATAATAGAGTTTACAAGTCGCTTTCAGATGTAATTGAAGGCAAAGAAGGAAGAGTTCGCGAGACTCTGCTTGGTAAACGCGTCGATTATTCAGGGCGGTCAGTGATTGTCGTGGGCCCTTCACTTTCATTACATCGATGTGGATTGCCTCGCGAAATAGCAATAGAACTTTTCCAGGCATTTGTAATTCGTGACCTAATTAGAAAACATCTTGCTTCGAACATCGGAGTTGCTAAGAGTCAAATTCGTAAAAAAAAACCGATTGTATGGGAAATACTTCAAGAAATTCTGGATGACCATCCTGTATTGCTGAATAGAGCGCCTACTCTGCATAGATTAGGCATACAGGCATTCCTCCCCATTTTAGTAGAAGGGCGCGCTATTTGTTTACACCCATTAGTTTGTAAGGGCTTCAATGCAGACTTTGACGGGGATCAAATGGCTGTTCATGTGCCTTTATCTTTGGAGGCTCAAGCGGAGGCACGTTTACTTATGTTTTCTCATATGAATCTTTTGTCTCCAACTATTGGAGATCCCATTTCTGCACCAACTCAAGATATGCTTAGTGGACTCTATGTCTTAACGAGTGGAAATCGTCGGGGTATTTGGACTGTCGGCTTGTTTTCTTCATCTTTGGTAAACAGTACTTATGGTTTGAATTATGGTTTTAGAGAAAAACAATCATTAATAAAATTTAATATGTTAATGTATAATTACAAATTTATATTTATATTTGTCTCATGATACTTATCTTATTTTCTACTATAGTATTAAAAATATAGTTATGACATATGAAGTGTATGATATCACTAAGCGTTAGTATGCTAGAGGTTTTTATTTGTAGAATTAGGTTTTGGTTTGACAATTGACATAATAATGTGAAAGATTTAGTTTGAAAAAACGTTAGATCGTTTCAATTGATTTGACCATTTTACAAGTTAAATGAAGTGTATGATATCACTAATCATCTAAACCAGACCATACACCTCTTTAATAATATCCCACCAATACTTCGAAAAGATACCATAATAAGCTTTATTGGACTTGACCAAAATGTGCATTAACTTGTTAAAGTCTTTTATGTATATCTAGATCTATCGAAGATATATCCTTTTGAAGCTGGGAAAACTGAAATATGGATAAAAAATGTTTGGATTTACATATATATTTTGAAAGTCATGTTGTCACATGTCTACTTATATTAGAATCAGAATTAAATAATGAGCAAAGATCAAAAGTTGAGTAGTTGCAAGTTATTACTCGTATATCAATATTCTTTTCTTATTTCAATTGAGCTCCAAAATTTGAGGCATTATAATACACAGGTTTAACTTAAATATAGTCGCTTTTATACTATGAAAATAAAAAGGGTATCTTGAATAGCCCATGAGTTGATTGTACTCGATTTGGCCGGTAGTGTCCTTAATTAGATCAGTTTCTATTTTGTGTACTTGTTTTTACAAGTAGTTTAAATCTAAAGCACATATCATTATTCTGGCTTGTTTTTGAAATAAACTTAACATAAAAATCCACATGCTTGAATAAAATATTATAATATTAATCTCCGATATAATTTCATTGGCAAGTACCAGGCACATCATTTTTGAAAGTTCGTAGATGGTTTTGTTAGTTCTAAGCTTCTAACGTTTCATAATCATGATCGTCCGAGGCTTAAAATTTGATAACTAACCAAAGAAAAATAAAAATAATAAATCTAACACTTTATCGATAGTGACGGTTGAATAAATGTTGTCGTGGTCCTCTTACTATAATCGTAATTTTTAATTAAAATACACTTATAATGAAAAAGCTACCTTCCCATTAGTGTCCAGGGCTTTTACAATGGGTTCATGCCAAAGGCCCAATGGTAAGCATGTCGCCCGTTGGAAACCGTCTTATTAACATGGATATCAACTCATACAACATAGATTTATCTTTACACTATTCCTATGAAACACAAATACGTGGTCATGTTAAAACAAACTTACATTTACATATAACATGTCAAATTGTTTGCAAATGCCACAACATCGGCCAACACATTTAATAATGAGGTAAAAACAAATAATAGATTCTAAAGAAATTGCCGCCACGGTCAAAAGAGATTCCAATTAAACGCGAAGTAGCCGCTCAAGAAAGGTAATTATCATTACAGACTGATTCTTTTATGATTAAATTAGTGCAATGCTATATGATGTCATTAATAATGTTGCAATTGATATTAACCAAATATGACTTGTAGACAAATAGCCCATTGACTTACCCTTACCTTGTTTGAATTTTTAATCTAGCTGACAGAACAATGTGATATATTAGAAGTCACAATATTTTATGAGATTAATATATATTTTTTAACAGTTTTTTTAAGTAATAATATAAAGTTTACCATATTGAATTCTTATGCAATTGATATTTATAAGAAACACACAAATCAGTTAAGATAAGAAACCATATATCTTGATTCACTATTTTATTTATTTATTTTGTATTATATATCATTCGAGTCAGATTTCTTTTTTCGTATATAAAGCGATATAATATAGAAGCTAAACTTAATAAACTTCATATTCTATATATATATATATATAACTATATAACATAAGTTCGATATTAATTGGAAAACCATTTCTGTTCGGAGAGAGACTTAGAGTGTACACTATGGTAAGTTTCGTCCTTTTGAGGACTAGTTCATGTCAGCGCCATATCAATGCCACATTCGATAAACACTAACTCAGGACTAGTCCATGTCCCCCTAAGGGTATCTCCAATGGGATGTTGAAAAATGACTTTTTTTTATATGAATAAGTTATTAAAAGTGCCAAAGAATGCATGTCAAATCCATAAATCGTAGGATGCATCAGCTTCGAGCATGATGGTTGGATGCCAATAAGAATGCATGATAGTTGTATAACTTTATTAAATATCGTCCTGTACAAAAATATTGATTAAGTAAAAAAAAGTTGGGTCTTAGAAATAAGTATCAAGATTCATGTAATGATTAGAAAAATCCTATTTAGGAGAAGTACAAATCCTTTTTTTTTATACTCGTACTCAATGTTTCAAAAACCGGTATTTTAGAAAAAATTTTCGGTATTACCGGAAATACCGGCCGGTAAGACCATTTTAATTTATTATTTTGTTTTTATAAAAATTCTACAAAACTTGTTACAATTTAACAAAAATAGTCAAAATACAATTATAATCCACTAAAAAGTAATACCCAATAGGTATTTCATAACAAATTATAAGTTTTAAAGTTCACAAATAACAAAAAAATAACATTAAATTATCATAAAGATAATTTTAAAAAAATTCAAAATAAAAACTTAAAATACCGGAATGGTAATACCGGAAAATACCGGGAATACCGGCCGGTATTGATTAGTGAAAATACCGGACTTAAAGTACCGGAATACCCTTCGCTACCGGTAATACCGGTCGGTATATACCGGTATTTAAAATATTGCTGGTAATAAATTAACTTTAGCGAAATAGCTCAACTTATGTATCAAGTTTACAAAAATAGAGTGTCAAGTACTCTTCAACTTGAACTACTCTTTTTGAAATAAATCAGAAGATAAAAATCATTTTTTTTTTACTAATTGACTAAAAAATCATTATTTTATACTAATTAAAATATATAATTATAAATACATCCATTGATTATTCTATTCGTAAGAAACAAAAAGAGATAATACAATAGCAAAACCCAAAGAAGTTAAAAAGCCATTATATAAATTATAAATACATCCTTCGTAAAAAGGTGTCATTAAAACGTGTTCATAAAACATTTTTTACTCCATGTCAGAAGGCTAATAAAAACACACTTTTTGCTTTTCGAAAAGCTAGCTAATAAGCACTAGTTTATTAAAACTATTTGATAAAGTTAATTAACAACCATGATTTTTACTCCTTTATAAAATAAACTACTCACTCCACATTTCCTTTTTCAACATTTTATCTTTAAAAAACCCAAAATATCTTTAATTTTTAACACATTTTTAATTCACACACACTATATCTACCGAAAATATCCCTAAAATGTTTTTCCAACCATATCTATCAAAACTATACCTCTCATTTATTCACTAATTTAAATATTTCATCTAATATACCTATAATACTCTTAATGAAATTATTTACAACATACATACCTTAACCCATAAAATAACTACACTACCTTTTACATCAATTACTTTTACATTAATAACCACACCATTACCGTTACCGTTACCGCCACCACCGCCGCCACATTGCGCAGGTATCCCTCTCGTATAAGCAAATATAAAAACACATAAAGATGCAATTTATTTACCAAGTTGATGTATAGAATATATATATATATATATAGATTAATAGATGCAATATTTCTAATAATCTCTCACTATGAGGCTCTTTAAAAGGACAATCACATGTATCTCTTGTAGAGAGAGAGAGAGAGAAATCAGAGTAAGCAAAGGAAAGGCCAGGAAAATTTCAGAAATCCACATATAGGGTAAGGGGGTAAGCTCCCAACACACTCTTATCCCTCCATCCTATCCTTCATTCATCTTTATTATATATATATATATCTATCTTTCACATTTCTAATTCCTTTCTCAACTCAAATGGCCTTTTCAGTTTGCCATTAAATAACCACAACAACAACAACTTAGTCAGCTCCATTCCATCTTATTCAATTATCTATATATTCAAATATATATACTATCATGGCACCAAGGTCAAGCAAAGGAAAAGGAAACAAGACCAAGTCTGATAAGAGGAAGAAAGAAGAAAAAGGTCTTCTTAATTCTTAATACTAACTATATAATCATGTTTAAAAGTATGTCTTCATCAGAATCTTATTCATACATAATCTGTAACAGAGTCATGACCCTGTTTTTTTTTTTTTTTTTTTTTTTTGTCGTTTCAGTTGTTCCTAGTGTTTTAGACATAACGGTTATTACTCCTTATGAAACCCAAGTTATACTTAAGGTATTACATTATACAATATTTCAGTTTTTGAATTGTTCTGTTAACAGAACATAATATTTTGAGTTTTTTAAACATAAGTTGTAACGAAAAATATAATGCAGGGCATATCCACAGACAAAATCATCGACGTGAAGAAGTTACTAGCTGTTAATATCGATACTTGCCATCTTACGAACTACTCGCTGTCACACGAGGTTAAATTTACTATTCCTTATTCTCATCGAAATTCACGATAGATAGTAAATTATTTGTTTAATTTTAAGGCCATAATACGTGGAAATTTTAGAGGACAATTCACACTCAATGTATATGGGCCTAAGACGGCCTCCAATGCATCCATCAATTCTTACTACAAATTTGTCCACTCAGCATGCCACATCAGCTTTTCATAATCATTATTATTATTATTATTATATCGTAATAGATTTTGAAGGCCCTTTAAATTTTGAAGACATGTGCGGTCCCATATCTCGCACACCCTCACTAAAGGCCCTGCTTTATTACTGATATATGAAATATGAAATTGCAATTAGTATCTAGCCATTACTACTAATTGCCATTCAAAAGGAAAAAAAATATATGTTACTACTAATTATCAGGCTTTATTTGTAAGACATAATGACTCAATGAATATTCATTTGAAAAATTGGGCTCTGAAAAACCAAGGATATATATGTTTGTACTTATTGAGCATTGAAAGTAGTGTAGCTAATTATTGGTGTGACTTAATTGAATAATTCTGAACAGGTTAAAGGAGCAAAATTGAATGACAGGTTGGATTTGGTTACTCTGAGACCATGTTTGATAAAGATGGTTGAAGGTAGGTTGTTTTCTTCACCAATATTTCACAAAACTGCAAACCATAAATCATCCCATTTGTTCGATCTTATATATATATATATATTCAACAGTATATATAATCACACATATTTCAGCTTTTTTTAACAGCTAATAATTTTATTAAAATGACATACTAATGACTAGCAAAGTAATGGTTGTTCATACGAGTTGGCATTACTATTTACTAGTACGAGAATAGGACACTGAATGAAATTTTGTGTGTTTAAATCATTACTTTTTTTGGAACAAGCCCAATGAATGTTGTTTGTCCAGTTTGATATATGGACAAGCTACAAGACAGGTGAAGTTAATTGAAACTTTTTCAACCGTTAGACCATTCGTAACCGTTCATCTTTTTCACGTACACTTTTTTCCTGTCACACCAGCATCACCTTCTCACCTCTTTCACTTTTTATTTTCCCCTTAACCATTCACCTACCATTTAGACTACACCTTTATTTAATTAAAAACATAATATATTTAAACTAAAAATAACATATTTTATTAATATATAAATAAAACTACATTATATTAAAACCACTACATTAATTAAAAATAGACATAAATAAATATTAATAATAATAAAAGTAAATCACATATAAACCATCCAATTATGTTTTGGTGGTAGTTTATTTTTCTTTTTAAATCGTCGTTTTGGTGGTGGTATAGTTTATTTTCAATCAGGTTTATTAATAATTGTTATGGATTTGACGATTTATTAAAAAGTGGTAAATGACTAAACATGATAATATGTGCTAATAATCGAGAATGCAAATTAATCCCATGTAGTCTATATAAACGACTAAACATAATAATATGTGCTAATATTGAGAATGACAAATTAATCCCATGTAGTCTATAGATAAGAACAAATAGACCTCCATTGAACAACCTTAGTAAAAGGAATCTTACTTTTATTTTAAATTGAAAATAATTACCATAAGAAAACAAAAGATACTAGAAAAAGAAGAGAAGAAAGCTCGGTGATTTAAATCACTGACCAGTGTTAACCTACCCCTTTCACTGACATATGGTAATAGTTACCTTGACACATCATCCTTTTCACCAAGCTTGTTCACCTACTGTTATAAATGGTCTTAATAATGTCTTCAATAGCATTACGGATTTATAGGTAAATAAGTGTTTTTGTGGCAAGTAATCTTGCTTTTTACAAAAAGAATTTTATTCGATGAAAATTCAGTTTAAACGTAATTGTCTGATGTTTATTATAGCTGTAAATAAGCAATAATAATCAGTTGAGGATCTTATTACACATAGCATTGGTTTTAAAGAAGAAATTTGAATAACTAATTAATATTTTACTGGAAGTATATTTTCGAATTGTCAAACCAAGAAATCAACGATTAATCGTCTTCATTCCAATTTCCAAACATCGATGACGGAATATTTTTTTTGTTTGAATACTGGAGAGTATTTAAGCCTTCGGTGTCTTCAACTTAATTTAATAGTTGAATGGTTTTCATACATTCTCCTTTCTTTCTTAGAAGAAAAATGCACGTACTTCTATTAAGTAATTGTATGAAAGAAATATTAAAACACACACTTGTTACAAACTATGTTATATAGTTTTATGTTATTTATCTTAATATTTGATTTTTTAAAGCCTTTTATTAAATTAAAATTACATTCTAAAGTTTATGAGTCCACTATTTATTGAGGGTATATTCTAAAAAAAGTCCATAGTGGTAGATGACAATATTATTATGTACGCAAATGTCGTACACGATGTCATCTTCTTACGATGACATGAGTTATTATTTAAATACTTGCCAATTAAATTAATTTAGATGAATTTTGAAAATCAAAATACAAAGCTTGGGATGATGATAAATAACGATGTGTGGTTTCAATAAAATAATAGTTGAAGTAAATTATACGAATATAGATTTGGAATTAGGAAAGTAAAACTTAATTAGTGGACACTATATATTATTTTACTCCGTAATATTTACTATTTATATTTACGAAGGGGTACTCTGGTCTTTACCTACGGAAATTTTTCCATAAAAGTGTACTTGTCTTTTTGTGTAAGTTGGATCGGTAATAAGATCCCTTTTTGCTCTGCACGATTTCAATTATTTATACTCTTTGGTCAAAACAGGGCCAACGCTGCATTTTTAATTTAGTTTTATATATATAAAAAAGACCTTTTTTCGTTAAATATTTGTACGAGTTTTCATTATAGGCTTACGAACCGTTAATACAATATTGCATAAAAAAATGATATTTATACCACAAAAATTGATATATCACACATTATAATTTTTAGGGTATTCCAATAAAACATATATATATATATGATTAATAAATGAAAAACGGTGTCACGAATATTACTTTTCATGAAAAAAAATTCACGTTATGATTTAAATTTTTGAGAGATGTTAATAACACCAATATTTATAGATGGAATTAATAATAATTCTGTTTACTTTTAAACTACAGTAAATAATATTAAAACCACCTATTCTGCGAACAAAAACTTGTAATCAATCCTATGAGAAAAAAACCTATATTTGATAACCATACATACATTATTTGATTTGATGAACTAAGATTTTTCTAAAATATAAAAATAAGCATTTACAATCTTAGAATAAAAATAATGATTATTATATTGAACTAATAAATATTAATGCACTTTTTTTATTTTATAAAATATACGGAGTTTTTAATAAATGTTTTAACAAAATACATTTGTAAACCTGTACTTTTATTATACTTTCATTGTGTATTTGTGCTACTTATTAATTACTACACAGGTAAATGTAAATAATACTGTAAGACCGTAACTGAATATTTACAAAATTACCACTGATCTATTTTGAAGAGGACTACACTGACGAGTCACAGGCGGTGGAGCACGTGCGACGGTTACTGGACATAGTAGCAAGCACAACGCGTTTCACGAAGCCCAAAGCCGGAAAAACCACCGCCGGCGCCGGTGGAGAAGCCAGATCGAAGAAATCACGATCACAGAACGTGCAGACGGGCCGACCTTTATCTCCACCGTCCGATGGCACAGAAACCGTTGAAAATGGTAGTTCCGAGAATCTCGACATGGCGGCGATTCATCCGGTTCCGAAACTTTCCGATTTCTACGAGTTTTTCAATTTCTCAAATCTCTCTCCGCCTATTTTACGTAAGCCTTTCTCTTTTTTTTTTCTTCTTCTTGTGTTACGACGTCGTATATAAATTTAGACGAACTGCATGTGTTAATTTAGTTATTTGAATTATCTTATCTTATCTTTTATCATCAGATTTGAAACGAATTGATCGCCAGGATGCACATGAACTACGTGAGGGTGATCACTTCGAAATGCAGGTTAACTTTTTATATTTTATTATTATTATTATAACTACATCTGCTATTATTGTTGTTATACTTTTATATGGAGCGATTGATTTTTTTTTTACTTGTGATCAGGTTTTGTTAAAATGTTTTACATCTTATATATGATTTATGTTTTCCAATAATCTATGTGACTGTATGTAATTGAAATAAATTTAGTAATTTTAAATGATTTTTTAGATAATATCCTGCCTTTTTGAGCCATGCTTGTGGGATATTGAATACTGAGCCTGAATCGTAAAGGCTTGTTTAGCTATCTTGCCGAGCTTGAGATTAGCTTAAACTACTGGAGGCTTGCGCAATTTGCAGCTGTACTATTAACATAACAAAGTTTTAACTCAATGTGCATCTGGGGACCACTTGATTAGGTAACCGGTAAAATTGTTGGGGCCATGTCACCGGTTATAAGAGGTAGGATACATATAATGGTTGCGAATTTGAAGTTTGATACATAGAAAGGTAAAATTGAAAGGTCATTACATAACTACATACATAGTTGGATACATTTTGGTGAACTTTGTAGAATTTCCAATGAAATTGAATTTTCAAAGTATAATCCCCACCAAGTGAGTAATTGGTACAGATGATGATGTGTTGTTTAATGTATTTGCAGATTAAAATATGCAATAGCAAGGTATTTCAAGTTGTTGCATCCACAAAGGGTTTTTACGCCTTGGGAAAGCAATTTTTGCAAAGCCATTCCCTGGTGGATCTTCTTCAACAGCTTAGCCAAGCTTTTGCTAATGTTAGTAGTCAGTATATTATCAAAAGGAATTCGTATATTAGTATTCTGTATTTTTGTTTATAAAAATTCTCCTCACTTATTGAAATCAATTGGAATTCTTATATGAGAAATACTTATTTTTAAGTCGAATATTGCAGGCGTATGAATCGTTGATGAAAGCCTATGCAGAACATAATAAGGTAATATTCTTTTGTGTGTGTGTGCGCGTGCGCTTGATAGACATAATGTTTGTATGAGTGTGACGAGTAACTTTAATTGGCAGCCGCCGTATATGTAGTCGTCCAGTTTGTCGTGTTTTTCAGGTTTTCGTGTCATATAACATGCTTTATATATTCGATATGTTTTACTAAAAAATATAAAATGGGCCGGGTTTTACATGTTTCTGAACAAATTGTTCGCATTTCCTTCACAAACTTTCAAGGTTTGATTTTCAGTTTGGTAATCTTCCATATGGTTTCCGGGCGAATTCCTGGCTAGTTCCTCCATCCATTTTGGATTCAGGATCAAACTTCCAGCCACTTCCATCAGAAGATGAGACCTGGGGTGGGAATGGTGGCGGCCAAGGGCAAAATGGTCAACATGACCGTAGAGCATGGGCTACTGAGTTTGCAATTTTGGCCAGCCTTCCTTGCAAGACTGAGGAAGAAAGGGTGGTTCGTGACCGAAAGGTGTTCTTGCTACATAGTTTATTTGTCGATGTCTCTATCTTTAAAGCTGTTTCAACCATACGCAAAGTTATAGATTCTGTTGCAGCAGCGAACTGTCCTCCTGGATCGATCATAAGTGAGGATCGTATGGGGGACTTGTCTATTACGGTGAGACGAGATACTGCTGATGCAAGCTTGAAGTCAGGTGTGAAGGTGATCGGAATTGGATCTCCTGACATGTCTTTTGAAAAAGTTGCTATACGGAATTTACTTAAAGGAGTAACGGCGGATGAGAGTGCAGTTGTCCATGTAAGTATGCCTTGACCCCAGTTGACCCAATTTTCTTTTGCTTCACTACTGCAGGAATATAAAGAAGAAAATATTTATTGCATTTTTTTCTTTCTTTTCTTGGATGTTGGAAGCATTTCATCTGAAGCTCATTTGGCTATTGGCTTGGAAAAATTAATCAATGCAGTCAATTTTTACAGGACACTACCTCGATGGGTACAGTATTTCTAAGACATTGTGGATACACAGCAACGGTAAAGATTGTTGGTGACATCAAAAACTCAAAGTTCATGTCACAAGATATTGTGATTGATGATCAGCCTGAAGGTGGAGCCAATGCCCTTAACATTAACAGGTATGCATTTTTTATTCTTATTGATACATCAGGCTTAGCAAATAAATATATTCGTTTAGACTTTTTTGAGCATTATATCACAATAAAATTTATTCCGCAAAGTCATTAATGATTTAAAATTTGTTATTCTTCTTGTGTAGAACTTATATCGCATAAGCCAAATAAGACCACCTAATAGACTTTTTCTGTTTGGAAATATTTTACAGTTTAAGGGTTCTGCTTCCCAATTCAAGAAATGGGGAAGCATCAGGATCCCAGTCACCTCAACCTGAACAGGGCAGTTTTGAATCTTCAAGGTGCTTGGTTAGACGAGTAATAAAAGAAAGTTTGATCAACCTGGAGAAGTCAGCTGATTCTGGGAATCCTATTAGATGGGAGTTGGGCTCTTGTTGGTTGCAACATCTGCAAAAACGGGAAGCACCAACAGGTGATGATCCAGAGAGACCCAATGAAGATAAAGCTGAAACAGTTGTAGGCTTAGGAAAACAATTTAAATTGCTAAAGAAGCGGGAAAAGAAGCAGAATGATACTGATTGCTCAGATAATACAGAAGCAAGCAGTTTAGGTCAAGAAAGCACTGCGTTAGAGCCAGATAGTCAAGAGTTAAACGTTGACTCAGACTTTAAGAAACTGATTTCAGAAGAAGCCTTCTTACGGTTGAGAGAAAGCAGAACTGGTCTTCACTTGAAGGTTAGTTCGTCTCTTTTGGGCGTGAAGTGTATGTGTTAAATATGTTTGCAAAGGTAAATGTAACACCCAATGCCGTCTTCCACTGATTTTGGGTCCCAATACCTCGACGGTGTATGGGGGAGGTTGAGATGTAGACAGCCTTACCTCTACCTAGGTAGAAAGGCTGCTTCCAGGTTCTATCTAAATGATAGAAAAGGACCTCAGGTCTTTGCATGGGGTGAGGATTGAACACTTGACCTTTGTCTCCAAAGGCAAGGGTGTTAACCACTTAATCCAACCATGCTACATTGTTTGCAAAGTTTTAGTGCTTTATACTTACTGTTAGTCTGTTACAGTCAGGAGATGAGCTTATTGAAATGGCACACAAGTATTATGATGAAGTGGCATTGCCTAAGCTGGTACGATTCTGTTTACAAAATGAATTTGAATCATAAGGGATATTACCATGCTTTGATGGCACAATAAGAAATTTGGTCCTTGTTTTAGGTAACAGACTTTGGATCACTTGAACTTTCTCCAGTTGATGGGCGCACACTTACTGATTTCATGCATTTAAGAGGGTTGCAGATGCGTTCATTGGGACGTGTGGTGAGAAAGCTCTCTCCCTCTCTCTTGCACATACACACACACTCTCTCTCTCTCTCTCTCTCTCTCTCTCTCTCTCTCTCTCTCTCTCTCTCTCTCTCTCTCTCTCTCTTACTCTCTTTACTCCCTGATTTTTGACCTGATAAATTTTGATGATTAGGTTGAGCTTGCTGAGAAGCTTCCACATATACGATCACTTTGTGTTCATGAGATGGTCACACGTGCCTTTAAGCATATACTTAAAGCTGTTATTGCTTCAGCTGAAAACTTTTCAGAGCTGTCGGCAGCTATAGTCTCAACTTTAAATTTCTTGTTTGGGATGTCGGGAGAAGACAATAATAATCAAGAGTTTCTTGATGATCAAAGTCTTAAGTTACAATGGTTACAATCTTTTCTAGCTAAACGATATGATTGGAAGATAAAAGATGAACACCAACACTTGAGGAAGTTTTCGGTTCTCCGAGGGCTGTGTCACAAGGTATCGGTTTGGCATCCATTTTATATTTGTGTATCTATAAAGATTAAATGCTAATAGCTTCACCAACATCCAGATTGGATTGGAGTTGGCTTCAAGAGACTATGATATGGATAGTGCAAATCCATTTAGGAGTTCTGATATTATTAGCATGGTTCCAGTATGCAAGGTATCTGTTTCTCACATGCATAAATTTCAAAGTCTCGTTGAAAACAGTTGGTTTAACTAATAAGTGGTTATAAGTGCAAGTCTTTGCCTTTCATACAAACTAGTTTTGATATATATGTTATAGCATGTTCTATGTTCTTCTGCTGATGGGAGGACCCTACTGGAGTCATCCAAGATTGCGCTGGATAAAGGAAAGCTAGAAGATGCAGTTAACTGTGGAACCAAGGTACCGTTATGTCCTGAAAAAGAAATCAGCAAATCTAATTATCTATGCATATAAAAAGTTAACATTTTCACATTCAATTAGGCACTTGCGAAGATGATAGCTGTTTGTGGTCCTTATCACCGAACTACTGCGAGTGCATACAGTCTCCTGGCAGTCGTTCTTTATCACACCGGTGACTTTAATCAGGTGACATATTCTTGCTTCTTTCTTTGATAGTGTGGTTATATTGTATTTGTTTAGCTTAAGGTGATGGGTAGGAAAGTAAGATCTTATTACCCATGTAAATGATAGTGATCTCATGGAAAATAATTTTTTCTTGTTTTTAGGCAACCATTTATCAACAAAGGGCTTTGGATATCAACGAGAGAGAACTTGGTCTTGACCATCCTGACACGATGAAAAGTTATGGGGATCTTTCAGTTTTCTACTACCGTCTCCAACATATTGAATTGGCACTCAAGTAAGTAAATCATATTGGATATCTTCTTGTTAAAAATGGAGTATTACTTTTTCTCTTAAGAACTTTCTTCTAGCCGTGGTGATAAATAGCGCATTGAATTTTACAGATATGTGAACCGTGCTCTGTTCCTTTTATATTTCACATGTGGACTCTCACACCCCAACACTGCAGCAACTTATATAAATGTGGCTATGATGGAAGAGGGTATGGGCAATGTCCATGTTGCCCTCAGATACCTCCATGAAGCCTTAAAATGCAACCAAAGATTATTAGGAGTCGATCATATACAGGTCTCTGTCTCTCCCCCCCCCCCCCCCCCCCCCCCCCCCCAACACTCTCTCTCTATCTCTCATGCGCGCACACACACACACGCAACAAAACATGCCGCAAGGATTCACTGCAAAAAGACGTGTATGCGTTATTCTAGCAACACCTTTTGACTGACTAAAAATCTGTCTTTCATACTACAGACTGCTGCTAGCTATCATGCAATAGCTATAGCTCTTTCTCTGATGGAAGCTTATTCCCTGAGTGTGCAACATGAGCAAACTACATTACAGATACTTCAAGCAAAATTGGGAGCAGAAGATCTTCGTACTCAGGTGAGAACAACCTTTTGGAAATACCTTACAATACCTGATTCATGTTGCTATAACTTCCTCATAGTTGTGACTCGGATTCCCATTGTAAACAGGATGCTGCTGCGTGGCTAGAATATTTTGAGTCAAAAGCTTTAGAACAGCAAGAAGCAGCAAGAAATGGAACCCCAAAACCGGATGCATCTATTGCCAGCAAGGGTCACCTTAGGTATTAATATGGTATATCCAATTTACTCAATGTGAACTGTCCAATAATATCAATCTATGGACCAATATATTTGACCTCATTTTTGCAGTGTATCAGATCTACTTGATTTTATTAGTCCAGATCAGGACTCGAAGGGGGCAGATGCACAGAGGAAACGACGTGCCAAGGTAGTTAAATACTTAACCTGGCCTACAAACTGAAACAAGAAGTTGGAATTTTGATCAAGTATCTTATTTTGTATATATTAACTATTAGGCATCACCAGTGGGTGAGAAGGCTCCAACTACAGATTGATGCACAAAATGATGACACCAGTCTTAATGATATTGTTGAAACCACTTTAACAAAAGCAGAACCTACTATCCGGGAGGATGTACAAGAGGTGGTTATCCAAGAAGTGACGAAGATGGATAATACTACTAAACATGAAACAATAGTCGCAGAAGATGTTCAAGAATTAATCTCTGATGAGGGATGGCAAGAAGCAAACCCGAAAGTGCGGTCAGGAAATGGTGGTCCAAAAAAGTTCAGCCGAAGAAGACCTGAACTAACTAAACTACACATCAACGGTGTTGAAAAAACTGTTTCCAGAGAAAACTCTAATAGGGGACAGAAAGTAACACCAAGACCAACTTCAACAGAGTTAACTCAGTCAAAGCAGTCAAAGGTGAGCTTGACCGGTGGTGAGGACATGGCTAAGCCACCGATGCGGACTTCAGTTCCCAGAATCTCTCCTAGGATTTCCCCAACTACAGCAACTCTTAGTGCCATGGCTTCAAAGTCTGTGTCATACAAAGAAGTTGCCGTAGCCCCACCAGGTACGATTCTGAAGCCATTACTTGAGAAAGTAGAAGAAGTCGAGGAGCAAGAGATGGTTAAATACGATGAGATCGTGACCTCCAGTGGTTCGGGTGACGCATCAGAAGCCAATAATGAAGAAGTTGGTTTAGACGACACAATACCAGATGATGAAGTTATTAAAGAAGTCGATATAGTTCACGAGACTGTATCAAAATCAGAAAACTTGCTAGGAGAAATGGAAGATTCAGAATCAAGAAGTAATAAATCTGAGAGTGCCACAGAAACAAATGGTAGCAAACTCTCAGCTTCAGCCCAACCATTCAGTCCAGCTTCTGTACCTATGACCCATCCTATTGCAACAAATATGTACGATGTTATAGCCAGCCAAGGCATGTTAGCTGAGCCAGTTGGGTTTCCACCAATTGCTGCTCGTGTTCCATGTGGGCCCAGATCACCTTTATACTACCGGATGAGCCATTCATTTCGCATGAAAAATGGGTTCTTGAAGTATCAGATACCCGGTAGTGGTTTAGGTAATAGCCCAAGAATCATGAACCCACATGCACCTGAGTTTGTGCCGAAACGAGCCTGGCAAGGTTCAGAGGCCGGGGGAGGTTCAGAGTGTGCAACTAGTGCAAAAAGTGACGAGGAGAGGTCAAGAAAGACCAGCTCAGAGGCCGAGAAGGCAGAACTTGCAAGACAGATTCTTCTCAGTTTCATTGTGAAGTCGGTCCACGATAGCTCCGAGTCCAGACCCGAGCCCGTTTTGGCTAATGAGAAAAGGCCAGAGTACAACGATAGTTCTAATGAAGCAATTGCAAAAGACAGTGCAATTATAAAGATTCTTTACGGGAATGAAGGACAAGAGACAAACGAGCAGAAGACCAACAAAAACGGAGATGGTGAAGGTTTTGTGATGGTGACAAAACGTAGACGAAACAAACAGCAGTTTGCAAGTGGGGTAAGTGGGTTATATAACCATGCTTCACAACAATCTGTATCTGCTTCAGTACGTTGAAGAGAATTTGGTTGAAATGAGGAGCAAAGCAATTCGTGATTTTTGAAAACAGATGCAGATAGGCTGTTGTTGATCTGATTTATTTTGTTTGAGTAATAATAACATAATAAATGTGCATTACATGATACTTCATATTACACAGGTTTTTGGCTCTAATAAATGGCTATTAGTTCTTTATATTATAGATGCAAAAGATGAAGGTTGTATGATTAATCAAGATCATTAGTAGTAACATTGATCATATGATATGATGTCAGTATGCATAAACAAACATTTTAATGATAAACAAAAATCGTTTAAATTATTTCGAAATGGTTCAACAAAAGTGTATATAAATATACTTTTAAAATCACAAATATGATTGTACAGAAGAAGATTGCTAATTACAAAGCTTTATTAAATTTTGCTATTTCGATTACTATAAATTTTAAAAAAATTATAATCAAAAGTAGTGAGCCTTTTTTTGTGACAAAAATAATGTTTGACCTAATTAACCCGCTACAGCCAGCCATATATGGTGTTTGACCAACCCTTATATTCTTGGGCAAATTCCCGTTAGATTCAATCTCGACTTCAGGAACATAACAAATTGATCTTGAGTTGCCTGCAAATTAATTGCAGCAATAATATGATGGACGCATTCGATCTGTAGGTGGAAACTCTCATCACCATCCATATATTTCTGTTTTCATCATCCTTCAATTTATAATATTATTATGTTGATGCTCCTATCCCGGCCGGTGATCGATCAAGTCAAAAAGTTATTCTCGTTCTACATTTTGGAAAATTTGAAGTCACCAAAACCGTGACTACTTTCAACAAGATCAACATTGTTCCAGTCTACGTACGTAGAATACATCCTCATGTTTATTTATTTATTCATACACACACACGCACAATCGAATAACAAAGACAATTAAGTTTCTAAATGATGACATTAACAGCCAATTCCATAGTTTTATTCATTAATTTATTGGTACAAAAAAATCGGACTAATTAACTAGGACTAGAGTAAAATAAAATCACATGAATATGCATGATCAATAGGCATCGCGTAATTAAGATTACTAGCTAAGCTAGCTAGCTAGATCAATCATATTTAGGTGACTTAAGAGGAAACAAAACTAAGAGTTGAGGTTCAGATCCTCTAATACTAATAGGACAACTCGGGTGCAAGTAATAACCCTTTTCTGCAATGGCTTTCTCTTCTTCCTCCACCGGAGTCCCGAGGCTCCCTTTTCCATCCAAGGTGGAAACCGGTGATGACATAACCATCTCACCATCCCTTGCTACGCTGTTTAGAGTGATCTCTAGCTTCCTACCGGCTTTCCTACGTTCATGAAGCTTATGAACCGATATATGGTGGTGACCAACTTCACAAAGGGCTGGTTTCTTGGCTTGGCGGCCGGAAGGGTTGGAGATGGGTAGTTTGTGAGTTGAAGTGAATTGTTGTTGGAAGGTACTGGTGGCTCCAGTGAGTTTTTGGACGACAGACCGAAAGTTAGATGGGTCGGCTTGGACAAAGGTGGTGGATAGTTTGGCGTTTGGGTCTGGCCCTTCATTGTGGTTATTGAAGCAAGAAGCCATGAAAGAAACCTAGCTAGGTAGAAAATTGAAAGAATAAATAAGAGAATGTAGTGCTCAAAGAAATAGACTATATCATCAAACAATGGTGTGGCAATATATATGAAGCTACAAACATAACAAACTCAATCACGAAAGAAACGGCCGGTTGGACTTTCATGGGACCGACTCATTTCTTCTTACACGTACGTAACTTATAATTTTGGGACAGAGGGAGTAATATTATAACTATATACCCTCGAGTAGTTATGTTAAAACCCGAGCTAAGGTCCATACATATCGCTACTAAGGGTTGGCTTTGGCTATCGCCCATCCGGCCTATGGCTAGTTATATATGTTATGAGTTCTGTTTTAGATGGTTTATGGAATTATATTAAGTTTGTTGCTTTTGCTTGTTTTGAAAGACTTTGTTACTTCAGCGCCACGGGAGCTTCTTTGTCTTGTTGTTTAAGCGTCTTAACAAACTTTGTTTCAAAATGCAATCATACGAACCCTTGACATTTGATGCCAATTAAATGATGTAAAAGGCGATAAGGAAAAGAAAAGGAAACGTGTAATAACCACATAAGCAAACAACGATATTCAACAAGAATGACAACATAATTGAGTTTCATTTTACCATTTCTTTTTCTTCTATAGATATCATTCTGATAAAGATAGACTATTGCTTTCATATTCATTTGAAATTCAGAATTGACTAGTAGATTGTGAAGTGCTAATGATATTATTGGGCCGAAGCCCACTTTATCGGTAAGAAACGGAGTATCTCGTTTAATAAATTGAGACCACTGGTCTAGACACATGGGTTTTCCCGGAACTCGAGTCGAGTTTATATCTTGTGGGTCGAACCAAACCCGAACTGGTTATCGGTTAATGTAACACCCGAGTCGGTTTTTGGTCAATGTTGACCGACTTTTTTTTTATTAGTTTTAATATTTACTTAATATCTACCGTGGTTTACAAAAAATAAACAAATATTAAGTTAGATCAAGTGGTTTTTTTATTAGTTTTAATATCGACAATTATATTATCAATGTCTTTGAATTAGTTTTAATATTTACTGAATATCTACCGTGGTTTGCAAAAAATAAACAAATATTAAGTTAGATCAAGTGGTTTGTGCATAATATTAAAAGTTAGAGGTCATGAGTTCTAAGCTTCTCTTTTGGTTTTTTTATTTACTATTTAAAATTGATAAAAACAAATGTCCACGTAGGAAAATGACCGACTTTTTTTTATTAGTTTGGTCTGAAAAAACCGGTCTCTCACCGACTTTGTTTAATAGTATAACAAACTTTTATTTTTTTTATGTATTGACTTTGCCTATTAAGTATATTTGAATTATTTAACTATTCAATTTAATAATAAGCAATGACATGATAACCATTATTTTGGGTTATATTGTTGAGAGAATTAATCATTTTTCATTTTAATACCAAATCAAATATAAAATTAAATTTGATGATAAACTGATTTTGAAAAAATGAATAGTGATTACTTACTATGAAAGATATTAACCTACTCTAAAAATAACAAATTTTAATATCTAAGATACCTAATTTAAAGTAAAAGTGAGTTTTGGAAGCTATTCTCTCTATATAACTAAGAGAGGATAGTTTTTTTCCTATGTGACACTTATCTTTTCGTGCCAACTAGGATTTTTGTTTATGTGTCATTTTATGGTAATTTTAATGTTTTTCTCAAATATATTAACAGTTAAATCTATACTTTTCTAATGCTTATGTGGCACTTCATTCGCCACGTATGGTAATTTTAATGTTTTTCTCAAATATATTGACAGTTAAATCTATACTTTTCTAATGCTTATGTGACACTTCATTCGCCACGTCGTCATTTTCCTACGTGGACATTTGTTTTTATCAATTTTAAATAGTAAATAAAAAAACCAAAGAGAAGCTTAGAATTCATGACCTCTAACTTTTAATATTATGCACAAACCATTTGATCTAACTTAATATTTGTTTATTTTTTGCAAACTACGGTAGATATTCAGTAAATATTAAAACTAATTCAAAGACATTGATAATATAATTGTCGATCTTTGTAACTTATCTCTTTGTATTTAACTATCTTTGTACGATGGAATATAATTTACTTTAATATAATATAAAACTAGATTATATTGATAATTACATATAGTATTTTACTAACCGATTATTTTGTAAGATATATATTTTCTTATTTTAATCTACCTTTGTAAAATATCAATGTTAAGTTAGATATTTATTTTAATAATTTCGCACACATATTTTGATATATATTTGCTTTTATATTCGGTTTTTATTTTCTCTGATCACTTTTATATCTTCTTCTTCCTTTTTTTTTCTTTTCTAAAATCTACTTTATGTTTCTTTCAGATTTTACTTACATAATAAGAGTATAATATCATTAAGAATCCGTTTAATCTTATTGTAAAATTTATGGGTAAAATGATACAATCAACTTTTATATCTTCTTCTTCCTTTTTTTTTCTTTTCTAAAATCTACTTTATGTTTCTTTCAGATTTTACTTACATAATAAGAGTATAATATCATTAAGAATCCGTTTAATCTTATTGTAAAATTTATGGGTAAAATGATACAATCAACTTTTATTACATTTATTTGGTCTTACATATGTTTTGATTTATCATTTGATAAGATAACGCTCATAATAAGTAATTAGTAATTACTTTTATTTACGGTGTCCCTGTCCATCGGACAGGTATAATCTAGTTTCATACCATGGAAGGATCAATAATCCGTATCCATATGGAGCAATATAAAACTGAAGGGAATTCTATTTACACACATTCACATTCTATTGGCACATTACCTAGACGCTGCATACAACATGAAATGCTGCGTATAAAGACCTAAATTCTATCTGCACATGCCCTAGACGCAGCGTACGGCCGTGTACGCAATGTATGGCGACCTAATCTACTCCAAGTTGACCTAGACGCAACGTACATGCAAAGACTCTGCGTATACTTGATGTGTAGTTAGAACAAAACCTCGTAAGCAGCCACGTGTCATACTATACGAATTTATAGACGCATTGTATAACTAAACGGAACATACGGAACCATACGCAGCGTATAAGTAAATGGAGCGTATGGCGCTATACGCAGCGTCTAATTTTTTTATTTCAAATTTAATCATTGTTTAAAACGGGTTATCTAGCACTATAAAATAACAATTAAAATTATACGTATTATTATTATTACTAAAACTTGTGATTTTTTCTTTTGACAACTAAAATTTAACATGCAGAATAATTCACCAACCTAAAAAGAGCTATGTAAAACTACTTTAAACAATTTTGAATAAAAGGTGTAAAATGAAAATATGATCTCTCCATTAGCATTGTGTGTTGTTACAGTACTACCAATATTACTTTTGACAAGAAGAATAAGCTCATTGTTGGGCACTTTGACTTTACATAAAGTCTTATCCCATAAACCAAAGCTTCGTACGACCTTTATCTTGAATACGAGCATCGGTCGGTTTCTTATTGCAGCAAGTTCCTCAATTATCTAAACAATAGATATGCCCTTTTTGATTTAACACTATAGATGGGACATAACGTAATCATAATACATATAGTTGTCAAACAAGCTATATATTTGCTAAACAAATAATAATTAAACAAACAAATTCAAACACTACAGTTTGTATGAAATGATACTACAATATTATCTGTGGGTGGGAGGAGGGGAGCAAATAAATTAGAGTATATACGTTATAGAATTATGATAGAAATCAAACACCTTACATAATATTATACTAGTTTTCAGGCCCGTCTGATGGACGACCATTAGTCTCAAAAAATATATATTAAAGGTAAATATCAAAATAATAAATAACAAAACAGGTGAAAAATAACAAAAACATGAACAAAACAAATTTAAAAGAATAAACTCTTTTGTAGTAGAAGAAGAAGCCATAATCAAACTACAATTGACAACAAACTAAATTAAAAGAGATGAAAAATAACAATAACATAACAATTCAATATTAAATAATAAACAAACACGAACAAAATACCAAACACAAAATTAAAGTGATATAAAAAAAACGTATGTTTTTTTATTGATAATTTACTGAACTTGATTTGTTTAATAAAGATAGGAGGAGAGGAATAATATGAATGAGAATGATTAATAAAAATTTGGATTGTATATATAATAATTTTAAAAAAAAGGGTAATTGGATGGTAATTGTATATATAATAATTATTGGGAGAGTTTTAAGGATATTATATATCTTTAAAATTTAAAAAAATTTGTTTTGATAGAAAAAGATTTATGATAGAGTTTTAAATATAATTATCTATTTAATAAGCAAATAAAAAATAAAAAAAATTTAGAAAAAAGAGAGAGAACTTTAGAGTAATTAGGAGAGTTTGGCCTAAAAAGAGTTTTAAGAGTGCCAAATGTACCCCCAACCTTCTCTTTTAGTTATAAGATAGATATCACTACATTTCAACATTTTAAATGATTAAAGTCTACTTAATGTCGGCGTTTGTATAACTTTAGCAAAGCTTTAGCTGAATACAACTTTAGCAACCTATGGGCCATTTGGGTCAGACTAGAAAAAGGGTTGGCGTTTGTATAACTTTAGCAAAGCTTTAGCTGAATACAACTTTAGCAACCTATGGGCCATTTGGGTCAGACTAGAAAAAGGGTTGGCGTTTGTATAACTTTAGCAACATATGGGCCATTTGGATCAGACTAGAAAATATGGGCTTTTGGGCCGGTTAAGGTTTGTATAACTTTAAATATAGACGCTGTTTTGGTCAAAAATTACCCAAGATAATCAACCTTGAATACTTAGATCAATTATGTAACCAAACTTTCGTTCGTGAGGTTAAGGGCTTGTTAAATATTGAGTTTCAAAGATGCGTTATAAAGAAAAGACTTGTAAAAGATTTATGTCTACTAAACAAAGAATTAAAGGACAAATATAATTGTAAATAAAGGATCTAAATACGATGAAATAATGTAAAGAACAAGAGATAATGCAAATTATAGTAAAGATCGAATAAAAAGTAAATAAAAGTAAAGATAAAGGAACAAGAACACTGAGATTTGTTATTGAGGAAAAGCCCTTAATCCTTTTGGATTGCTGGCATAAAAACCCCGGGAGGAAGCAATCGTCCCTGCCTTTGTTCTCTTATTAATTATTGTTCAAATGATTACAATGATGGAACTTAGTTGATCGAATAATGCTAAATGTGTGAGAAAAAAGATGAGAGCGTAGAGAATTGTGTGTGAGCAGGTGTGTTGCAATATGAACTTAGAGCAGATTAGTTGTCCTATATCGATCAAACTTGTTCGTTTATATAGACCTAGTAGATAACTAACTATCCGAAATACTAGGGATCTTTCAGGTCTTCGATATTGAGACGTTGGAGAGAATCTTGACTGGTCAAGTGTACGTTGAAGTCTTTTTCCCTCATGTTGAAATCAACTAGAAGTCCGATTATGTAGCAAGACCAAGTCTTCTTTACTTGTTGATGAATAATCCCATGTGTTAATTCCTTTTTGCACCGTTAGAGATATTTTCCATAGCCAAATATCGATTATTCTAGAGTCTGCACAAATAACTCACGTGGAAATAATAATAACAAGTATTTTGTAACGTTAGCAACATATTCAGTAAGTCACAAGAATATTATCGATATCAAGATCTTAACGTGTAAAGATCTAGGAGTTCAAGATATTGGTACGTGAAATTTCACCCATAACAATTGACCCCAAAGTTATTTTAATATAAACTCTTTTTGTTGACATAACTTTGAAGCTTCTAGAGAAAGTTTTGACCGAAGTCAAACAGAGAGATTAAAACTAACTTAAAGATAAGACGTGTGTAAGTTGGAAAACCAAGAGTTAATTTAGGCGACATGACTTGACAGTTAATATATTGACGGTACAATATTTATTTAAACCCACAGTTTTGCAGATCTCAAAATCATTTTTCCTCTAACAAATAGTTTTCTCATACTTCTTCAAGATGTCTAATGAGTTTCCCATCCTAGAGGTATTACATCTTATCAATTTCTTTCTATCAATATTATAGTAACATTATTAATTCTAACATTTGAACAGGCACTTGGAGATCTCAAGTTGAAAAACGAAGAGAGGCATGCAATAAATAATAACATCATCAGCGACCTTAGCAAGGTTATCGAGTCTTTTGAGAAGAAGGCTAATACAGAAAAAGAAATTACTATGAATATGAGAAAATGTTTTGAATCTGAAGTGGCGGCCATGCATAAGCTGCTTCTTGAAGCTTATTATGAAATTGATCTTTTGGAAGAGCAGTTACTTCATACTAGAAGACGACATGATCTAGCAGTGGCTCGTCTTGATAGGTTCGAAAGAGAGTACCCTTTGGAGGCCAAATCTCTTTTTGCAAGCAAAGAAAAATCGGTTCTCTGAACAACAGACATGGGCGATGAAGGGTTAATGGTCAAGGCCGGAGCCCATATTTTTGAACTCTCTTGATTTTTAGGTTTCTAGGAAGTCGAATCGGTAGGGGTAGTGTTTAGTAGAATAACAATGTCTAGGAGGGGAGAGATCAATCTGGAATGATTGATCAAGGATGTAAAACTGCCTTTGAGTAGTTTTTATTATTGTACATATAACTTAATGAATGAAATTCTCTTTTGATCTATTTTTGTTTCGAATGTAAATATTGGTTATGTTATTTTAAGGATAAAATGGGCACATAAAGCAATAATATCATGTTGCAGTCTATAACTTTACTCTACTATCAATAGTAATTAAAGGATCAAAGATACATGCACCTTTTTCGAGAATAATAGATATCTCTTTATAAGAGAATTAATACTTCTTTCCCCAAGACATAAATAGTCATATATCCTTGAATCATATAAACATCCTGCAAAATAAGACTAGATTCAAAGGACAAAGAGGCTCAGGGGAGAATCAACAAGATCTTTGACTTGGACAAAGAAGAAAGGAATTTTGGTCGATTCAACCTCAAATCAGCTTCTTCAAACAAGACTAGTGACGATACTATGGAAGATGCTACTGCACAATCTGCTCCAGCGAAGAAGAGTCCTCCTTCTGATGCTCTTGATGACCGAGGGTTCTTTGATATGAGTGAGACACCAAAAGTTCCTTCACTGCGCCGCTCAACTCTGGCCAATACTCGTGCAAGCAAGAAGTGTAAAATTGAGCCACGGGTGAAAGTCGAGCCAGGGGTGATAGATTTGACCGAGAAGAAGGTTCCAGCAAAGTCTCTCAAAGTTCAGGCTCCTTTGGCATTTTAACACAGTCCAGTCGCAATTCCAAACGGTAAATTTCTTTTCTACCATTATAATTTTATCGTTTATAAGTAAATTTGTTTAAAATTATTTTATTATTTCTAGGCTCTTGATATGGCTTCCTATAGTAGTGGGTTGGTTTGGAGGTTCATGAATGAAAAGATAGATGAGTATAACACTTTGAAACATCAATTGAGTAAGAAGGAGAAGGATTTGAAAGTTTTAGAACAGGACTTGCTTAAAACTAAAACTGAAAAGAAGCTGAAGGAGAAATCAGACTTGATCATCAGGAATGCCAAGATGAGTACGCAGAAATCGATTGCAGGTGTCAAAGTTCAAATGGCTCTTGAAGCTCGGTTGGCTGGTTTAACACTTCCTGAAGAATGGGAGCCAGAGAAATGGGATGCCGAGTATGTAAGCTTGGGAGGTCAATCGAAGCTGGAGAAAGTGGAGAAGGAGGCACAGGATGAGGAAGAGCTAGTTGATGATGCAGCAATTGATGATACGTTCAATGCAGTGGTTAAAGAAGTGACTTATGAGGTGCAAGCAGGAAAGGAAGTGCAGGCAGAAGGTGAAGTGCAGGTATGAGATGAAAATGTAGCTTGATGGCTTGGCGGTTTATCAGTTTAATGGTTTGTAGTTTTATCAGTACTTTTATATGTTATTTGGAATGTGGTCTGTAACTAAACTAATTTATTCGGGGCGCAGTTGATCTGGAATGATCAACTCTAGTGGTGTGTATAACTCTGCAGTACTTTTCATTTCCGTTTTCTTAGGATCATACTTGCTATTGTGGTTGTCTTAGTGTTTTCGGGCACAATTTTAAATTTCAAAAAGCAAGTATTTCGGATATTAGTTTGTTTGCTATATAATGTTTATGTGTGTTGGTTTTCTTTATTCTTAGTTGGATTAGTACTTCTCACTTTCATTTGCAGATAAAGCAGATTACTTCCATTATGAAGGTATTTATCAATTTTAGGTAAGCTTTTATGATTTTACATAAGAGTTTTGTTCTATGGTATTTTCTTTTTTCTTTCAGAGTGTTCAAAAATTTTCAAAAGAAAATCTTGACTAGTAAATTTCATATATTATTACGCAAAGGAGAAATCTTGATCAACAATTTTTATATGCTACTTGTATATATACACTATTATTATACTGTGATCAGATTACCGATATGTTATAATACTTATTTACTTAAGCTTTTCGTTAGCGTATATGATTATTGTGGTATTTTATAGTAATACTAAATAAATTTAACTTTTACAATCTGATGATATACCGTGTACGGAGCTTTACCTCCGATATCGGAAGACCTCCGTATCCATAACGAAGCAACAGCCTTCGCAGGAAAGGACCTCCGTATTCAGAATTATCACGAAGCTTTCAGGATTACTATCCTAAGCTCCGGATATGCTCAGAACCTTTCGTATCTACCTAAATCTCCTATAAAGGAAAGATATATCAAATACTCGAATACCTCGGACACGGTTTGTGTCGAGATCATTATGAATCTTCTTAAAAAGATAAGAGATATCCTTAGAAGAGGAAAAGATTTACCCTAACTCCTTTTCCTCCTCTCCAAGTCTCCAATCCCCTATATATAGGGACGTCTCCGCATCCAAGAGGATTCATTCACCTCTTGAAGAAAAACCTAATACACTAAGGCGTAAAGCGGCCTCTATGCCCTCTGACCAGTAGGGAACCGCCTACAAAACACTTCCACCACACCTAAACCCCCAGGTCGAAGCCATTGAACGATTCTTGGATCAAAAAAATTGGCGCCATCCGTGGGACCCGCTATCACCGAACCCGCCTTTGATAAAAAATAATAATAATGGCCGACCTCAACCCTGGAGTAAGAGAGACAAGGGATGGTGGCTACAAACCGTCCCGAAGTCTTTCCGAAAAAGGAACCAAAAGAAAAAGCACAGAAAACAGCATCACCGCAGAAGATATAATCTTTGACTCTAAGGAAACCAGTGTGTTTTCAGAGGATCCGCTGGTAATACAAGTCACCGTCTGCGACATCCTGGTCCACAGGGTGTATATCGACGGGGGTAGCGAATGTGACGTTCTTTATGAACATTGCTTTCTGCAATTCCCCGATCGGATAAGGAGCCTGATGACCTCTGCTAAGACACCGTTAATAGGATTCGCAGGAGAGCGAATCTGGCCGATAGGGGAGATAAACCTGGCTGTCGAAATCGGACAATCGCCCACCACCAGAACAGAGGGGCTCGATTTCGTCATAGTAAGGTCGCCCTCACCCTATAATATGCTATTGGGCAGACCTGCCATGAGGAAGCTGGGAATCGTTGCGTCAACAATCCACTCTATGGTCAAGTTCCTAACCCCATAAGGGGTAGGGACGATAGAATCCAAACGTGACGCTGGGAGACATGTCCATGGCGTGAAAAGAGCCAAGGAAGAAACAAAAGTTACAATCCCAGCGACGGAGGAACAAGACAAAGAAGAAAGGATCACGATAAACCCAACATTCCCGGAGCAGTTGGTCGCGATAGGGAAACAATTACCAAAAGAATTCAAACTGAGGCTCCGAAAGCTACTAGAAGAGAACATGGATATTTTCGCATGGGAATACTCCGATATGACAGGAGTCCCACGAAAGATATCAATACAGGGCGAAGAGTTCACAACGGAGCACAGGCTGAACGAACACAAACACTTAACCCCCATCCACCAAAAGAAGAGATCCTTAGCGGCAGAAAGGGATCAGGCTGCACTTAAAAAAGTGGACGAGCTTCTAAAGGCAAAAATAGTAAAGGAGTCTGTTTGATCAAAGAATCGCACGGACCTTCGATCGTGAACAAGGAGGGGTTTTCTTCGATTTATTGGTGATTCCCTATCGGTATAAAGCTTTGAGAAGCTTAACGTCATAGTATCGGAGGTGTTTGTGTTTGGCGGTGACGACTTCTCTATGGAGAAGCCGACCACCTTAGGTGTTTTGAGGGTGAAGAGAACATGCCTCCATCTTATGAGGAGGACCTCTATTTATAAGATGAGTAATCTTGGAGGAAAAGATAGGTTTAGGGTTTCCCTAGTTATTAGGAAGGGATTTGGGCAGATCCCTTTTCTTTAGGAGGAAGGAATAAGAGATTTCCTCCATATTTGGCGGAGCTCCGTTCTGACGGATGAGCTCCGTAATTCTGACGGAGGTGAGCTCCGTTCTGACGGAGGTGAGCTCCGTTCTGACGGAGGTGAGCTCCGTTCTGACGGAGGTGAGCTCCGTATTTCTGGCAGGAAACATCTTTAAGCAACCTTCGTAATAGCATATTCACATACGGAGGTAGGGCTCCGTATAGGGTATATCATCAAGCCCCCCAGTCTAATAGGAGAGACTGGCAAGAGGCTGTCGTATTAGTCTCCAAAAAAATATCTTCTGGCTGCAGATCCGAATAAATTCTCTAATCTCCTCGATTTGATGTCTTTCGTCTGGCGTTGACGGTTACCATATTAACCGTTCTGTCTTTTTCCATTACGCACTGCTTGATCCTTTGTCCATTAAAACATTGATTATCCGGCTTTTTCCTCTCTAATAATTTAGGGGAAATTACCTCGATGTCATGGTTGGACTGTTGGAAACTTCTATCGACATGATGATCTGTAGATGAGACTTTCATGTCTATTGGTGTTGGTGGCCGATGATGTAGTATATAGCTTTTGCTCTGCTGCTGTTTGAATATTTGCAAAGATCTTTGGATTGTGTGATGCTAGTGGGTGCTGAGGCAGGGTTGATCCGAGCTCTTGTTGCTGAAGGTAATTGTTCTTTATGGTGTCTTATGACAGTCGCCTTATGACGTGATTGTCTTATGGCAGTCGCCTTATGACGTGGTTGTCTTATGGCAGTCGCCTTATGACGTGGTTGTCTTATGGCAGTCGCCTTATGACGTGGTTGTCTTATGGCAGTCGCCTTATGACTCTCGTTTGTAATAATGTCTTATGACAGTCGCCTTATGACGTGGTTGTCTCATGGCAGTCGTCTTATGACGTGGTTGTCTTATGGCAGTCGCCTTATGACGTGATTGTCTCATGGCAGTCGTCTTATGACGTTGTCTTTATTTGTTCTCTGGGCGTCCCCTTGAACATTTAAAATTTATTTGTACGTACTTATTTAAAATATTTGCGAAGGGTAGCGACCCAACTTCGCAGTATTTTAAATTACTTAGTGCTTACGTAGGGTCTTATAGTTGCGATGAAGATTTGTACCTTTCAAGCCGCTTCATGTTCTGAAGGTTTCAGCTCCGTCATTTTTAATATCTTCGTGATGTGATCGTTGACTGCGGTCATCATGGTTATCCGTTGATTGAATGCTCCTCCGTTGGCATGTTTCGCAAATGTTGCGCCAATCGCTTGATATAGTCTTTGGGAGCTTCGGGAATTATAAATATAGTCTTCGTCGTGTATCGAGTTTATGTCAAAATATCAAGGAGGAAGCGTGCGCCTTCATCGTTGTCAACATCGTGATTATAGGAAGACTTCACTCCACTTAGGATGACGTTTTGCTTGAGATGTCGTGGAGCTCGTCATAAATATTTTGCTCCATGATTTTATCCTCCTCCATGTTTTTGGTAGGCCCGTGTGTCACTTAGCTAGTGGGGTCCGTAGCTAAAAACCAATTTGTGATGGAACCGTTGAATTAATATGCTGCCTAGTTATTCTCGATACACCGGCCATGCGTACTCCTTTTTTTTTTTTTGGAAGAAAAAAGCCCATGTTTCAATTAATGTGCTGCCTAGAATTCATGCGCTCCCTTCAAAAACTTCGTACATGTCACCATGCATACGTCCATGCGTGTGGTACTATAAGAAATTCTCCATTCTTTTGTATATTTGAACCATCATGCATTACTTCCTAATTGCATTAGTATGTCGTGCATGTTGTTCATGAGAGTAGTAATCAGTTGACTTTAATATCGAGTCGGTAAGTCGTGGAGGAGATGAAATATATAGGAGGCTTACGGGTCATCCGCTTGAGTGAAGAGCTGCATGGTGCGGATTACCGACGGTGTCACTACGGTAGTAACAATTATTGCAAATTTTACCGCATCTCTTCAAATATATTTCGCGGTTGTCCCTCATGGCATATGATGATGGTTATCCACAAATCTAGTGGTGGCCAATGGTGCTTATGTGATGGCTGACGATGTACCCCTCCAAACTACCACACAAAGGACCTTACAACGAAGCGCAATTACGAAGGACATAAACACGAAGGTGTTTAGATCAATTCAACCGAATAAAAAAGATTAACACATTGTTTTATTTCGAAGACAAATACACTTACCTAGTCCGGAATATTCTAGGATATTCTCCTAAGCAAACTAAATCGGATAAACATGGTAAGTAGAGTTTTACTTAAAGAAGGAATAGGGAAAACCCTAACCTTCTCCTCCAAGGAACCTCCTCCTATAAAAGGAGGAGGACTCCTTCACATATTCGATATACAATATCGACGACATACACACGATCACCGATCGAAATCCCTAAACTAAAACCCTAAGTCGAATATAGACCATCACTTCAATCCACATTAGTTGGCGTAAAGGAACACCGTTCCTACCTTCGGGGAATCGCCAACAAATCCTAGAAACCCTCTAGGGTTTTTCCACTCACAGTTTCATTCACAAAGGCTACGCGATTCGGTGCACAATCATTTGGCGCCATCCGTAGGACCCTAAAACAAAAGAAAACCCACCAAATTACCACGACTTGAAGGGTAGCGACCCAACTTCGCAGTATTTTAAATTACTTAGTGCTTACGTAGGGTCTTATAGTTGCGATGAAGATTTGTACCTTTCAAGCCGCTTCATGTTCTGAAGGTTTCAGCTCCGTCATTTTTAATATCTTCGTGATGTGATCGTTGACTGCGGTCATCATGGTTATCCGTTGATTGAATGCTCCTCCGTTGGCATGTTTCGCAAATGTTGCGCCAATCGCTTGATATAGTCTTTGGGAGCTTCGGGAATTATAAATATAGTCTTCGTCGTGTATCGAGTTTATGTCAAAATATCAAGGAGGAAGCGTGCGCCTTCATCGTTGTCAACATCGTGATTATAGGAAGACTTCACTCCACATAGGATGACGTTTTGCTTGAGATGTCGTGGAGCTCGTCATAAATATTTTGCTCCATGATCTTATCCTCCTCCATGTTTTTGGTAGGCCCGTGTGTCACTTAGCTAGTGGGGTCCGTAGCTAAAAACCCAATCGTGATACAAATATCAATATTTAACACGAAAGTTTACAGGGTCTATGTAGACGGAGGAAGTGAATGTGATATCATCTATGAACACTGCTTCTTACAACTCCCGAAGGGAATAAAAGCTCGCTTAAGCCCTCCGCGAACCCCGTTAATAGGGTTCGCCGGGGAGAGAGTTAGTCCATTAGGAGAGATAGATCTGGATGTAACCATTGGCGAACCACCCCATGTCAGAACAGAAACACTAGATTTTATAGTGGTCAGATCTACCTCTCCATATAATATATTACTTGGAAGACCGGCAATGCGCCGCTGGAGATGATAGCCTCCACCATTCACTCCATGGTTAAGCACCTGACGCCGACAGGAGTAGGGACCATTTACTCAGAATCCGGCCAAGCAAAGGTACACAAGGTTAAGAAGGCTCATGAGGCTCCTAAAGTCCAAGAAGACCTTACGAAGGTACCAGATCATCAAGACAAGGTTATTGTCAACCCAGGATACCCCGATCAACCCGTATCAATAGGGAAACAACTTCCCGAAGGCTTAAAAAAGAAATTGCTTAAACTGCTTCAACGAAATCTGGACGTATTCGCTTGGGAATACTCAGATATGACAGGAATACCTCGGATAATTGAGATCGAATGAGAGAAGTTCGTAACAGAACACAGGCTCAATGAAAGGAAGGACGCAATTCCCTTTCACCAAAAGAAACGAAGCATCCAATAAGGAAGTGGAAGAGCTTGCCAAAGCTGGAATCGTCCGAAAGTCTACATATCCCATCTGGGTGGCGAAACCAGTCATGGTTAGAAAAAGCGACGGAGGGTGGAGGATGTGCGTGGACTTCACAAACATCAACAAAGCTTGCCCGAAAGATTGCTATCCGTTACCAGAAATCGATTGGAAAGTGGAATCACTAACGGAGTATAAGTTGAAATGCTTTTTGGATGCTTACAAAGGATATCACCAAATCCAGATGGCCAAGGGAGACGAAGAGAAGACGGCATTCTACACCAGCAAGGGAACATACTGTTATCAGAAAATGCCCTTCGGATTAAAGAATGCCATGGCCACCTACCAACGGGTGGTAGATAAAGTCTTTAAAAATCAGATCGACAGAAACCTGGAAGCCTACGTCGACGACATGGTGATCAAAAGTAAAAAAGAAGAGGACTTGTTGGAAGACATCCAGGAAACCTTCAACACTCTACGCTCCATCAATATGAAGTTAAACCCGAAGAAGTGTTCCTTCGGGGTTGAAGAAGGAAAATTCTTAGGGTACTATATATCGGGCAAAGGGATCCAAGCTAACCCTTCGAAAGTAGACAAACTTCGTCAATTGCTGCCCCCGAAGACGATAAAGGAGGTACAGAGCCTAAACGGAAAGCTTGCAGCCCTTAGCCGTTTCCTATCTAGGGGAGCAGACAAACAACTCCCATTCTTTAAAACTCTCAAAGGATGTTTGGACAAAAAGAACTTCGTCTGGACGAAAGAGGCGGACGAGGCCTTCGAACAAATGAAGAAGTATATAGCACAATTACCTACTCTCACCTCACCTATCCCAGGAGAAACTCTTTTCATGTATTTAGCTGCATCCTTCGAATGTGTAAGCGCAGTTCTCCTGGCAGAAAGAGAGCGGAAGCAAGTTCCAATTTACTTCGTCAGCCGAATTTTGCAAGGATCCGAAGCTAACTATCCGGAGTTGGAAAAATTAACCCTTGCCTTAGTGCATGCAGCTAGAAGATTACGAAGGTACTTCCAAGCACACCCGATCGCAGTATTAACCGATAGACCCATAAGGCAAATACTGCTCAAACCAGAAAAATCCGGAAGAGTTGCTAAATGGGCAATAGAGCTAGGGGAACATGACATCGAATTCCGGAAGAGGAATGCAGTTAAGGGACAAGTGCTAGCTGACTTTATAGCAGAAACACAAGGAAATGATGAACCAGAGAAATATGCCTCGTTAGATGTTATGGAAAACGAAGGATGGGGCGTTTGGAGGCTATACACCGACGGAGCATCAAGCTCCGATGGATCAGGAGCAGGGATTATCCTTGTCAGCCCAGAAGAAAAAGAATATACCTACGCCCTGAGATTCGAGTTCGACACAACAAACAATGAGGCAGAATATGAAGCTCTCTTAGCAGGGCTCCGTTTGGCAAAAGAAATGAAAATCAAGCGGATTCATACCTTCGTAGATTTCCAATTAGTAGCATGTCAAATCACCGGGGAATTCGAAGCTAAGCAAGAAACTATTAAGAAATACTTGGCAAAGACTAAAGAGTTAATTGACTGCTTCAGCAGCTTCAAGATAGAGCACGTTCATCGTAACCAGAACAAGAAAGCAGATGCACTAAGCAAGTTAGCGAGCCTCACCTTTGAGCACTTCGGCAAAAAGGTGCTCATCGAAGTATTAAAAGAAAAGTCAATAAATGAGAAGTATGTTGCCGATCTCATAAGAGAGGAAGGGAAAAATTGGATGACACCAATATGTGAGTACTTGATCAGCGGGATACTACCAGAAGATCCTAACGAAGCCCGGAAGATTAGAATTAAAGCACCCCAGTATAAGATCACAGACGGACAATTATACAGAAAGTCTTTCGTGACGCCTTGGCTAAGGTGCGTAGGTCCGAATCAAGCTTCGGTCATCCTCGAAGAAATACACGAAGGAATATGTGGGACACATTCAGGAGCACGATCCGTGGAAACCAAAGCTATGCGCTTCGGATATTTCTGGCCAACCATGCATCAAGATGCCACGGCGTATATCCAGAAATGTGAATCCTGCCAAATTCATTCGAATGTACTAAAAGCTCCGAAGCAAGATATGATTTCGGTTACTTCAGCCTGGCCCTTCGTGCAATGGGCAATCGACATAGTGGGACCACTCCCGCAAGCCCCTGGAAAAGTTAAATTTTTGGTAGTAGCAGTTGATTACTTCACCAAATGGGTCGAAGCCAAACCCCTCGCTTCGATAAAGGGAAAAGCAATAGAGAAATTCGTTTGGGAGCATATAGTGTGTAGGTTCGGGATGCCGCAAACTATCGTATCTGATAATGGAAAGCAATTTGCACAAGGGACATTCCCGAAATTCTGTGAAAGGTTAAAAATAAAACAGAAATTCACTTCCGTGTATCACCCACAGGCAAACGGGCAAGTTGAGTCGATAAACAGAGAAATAGTTAAAGGAATGGAGAAAAGGCTAGGGAACAAACACACCGGATGGGTGGATGAGCTACCATTTGTCCTATGGGTACAACGAACAACACCCAAAACATGCAATGGCGAAACTCCCTTTAGCCTTGCCTTCGGAACTGAAGCGGTCTTGCCAGCAGAAATCCAGGTGTCAACTTGCCGAACATCCAAGGTTGACACGAAAGAAAACGAAGAAGAATTAAGGGTAAACTTAGACTTGCTAGAGGAACGAAGGGACATAGCTACAACAAACGCACCAACCCAACTTCGTTCAAGGTGGGTGACTATGTCCTTCGCCTCAACAGTGCAAGTCAAGTAAAGTACACAGGGAAGATGGGACCAACATGGGAAGGTCCGTATCAGGTTCAAGTGGCCTTCGGCAATGGAGCATACAAGCTAACAACATTAGATGGCGAACCGGTGGACCGCACATGGAATAGTTCAAATCTCAGAAAATTCTATCAGTAAAACTGATTAGTTATTGTACCCGAGTGCTACGGCACATAATAAATAGATAGAATGCACAATGTGACAACTATCTTTATTAGAATGAATAAAGCAATTGCGAAAGAGCAATGCATTTTTTCTTTTTTATACGAAGGGTCGCTCCCTTATGTATTTCTTTCCACGATCGTTATTCAATAAACCTCAAAGACGTATTTCTCTGAATAAAACGCATGTTCAAGGGGACGCCCACATAGCGTACAAACAGAAACCTAAGGACACAGTCCTAGGGCAACAATACGCACTAAAATACGAAGACATGGAACAACGAAGGGAGATCCTTCGCAACCATGCATATATAAACAAGACATGGAACACCGCAGGGGACCCTTCGGAACCATGCAAATAAAAATAAATAATATAATGATACATTCATTAAAAAGTACAAATAAATTACAATACAATTTATTTTACAGGGAACACATCGGAAACATTCTCCGAAGTAATAATCGCTTCTACCAAGCGTTTCCCAGCCCCCGGGTTAGTAAGAGTAGTTTGATAAACATAGGGAACAACTTCCTCCTTCAACTTCTCAATTCGCGATATGACACCTTATCAACCTCAGAATCAGAATCGGAATCAGTAAAAACGACCGGATGTTTGCTTTTTACAGCCGATCTTTTCCGACGACCCTGGAAATATGTCGGCGCCGGAGTTCCACCAGCAGATGTACCAGCCTGCGCAGATGAAGGATGGTTACCACCAACAGTTTTCCTTGCTTTTGCACGAGCCATCAAAAAAAAAATCAGAGAATATCCACGGAGAAATTTGAAAACAAAAAAAATATATAATAGAAGAAGAGGGTGATAATCTCGAAGAAATGAAACGGCAAATAGCTTTAATAGCCCTTACCTACCATTTCGATTTCCGCGCAAAAGAAGACAAAAGGATCCTATTATCTTTCTGGAATTGTCAAGAACGGTCCTTGCATATACGGTCACCGCTCTTTACCCCCCGAGTAGCATAGACATGGTCTCCCTTGGTCCTTCGAAGCATGATTCAGAATTTTCAGGCAAAATAATAATATATATAGTCTAAAAATACAGCCTTTGAAGCCTCTAATATTAGACTGGGGGGCTTGACGATGTACCCCTCCAAACTACCACACGAAGGACCTTACAACGAAGCGCAATTACGAAGGACATAAACACGAAGGTGTTTAGATCAATTCAACCGCATAAAAAAGATTAACACATTGCTTTATTTCGAAGACAAATACACTTACCTAGTCCGGAATATTCTAGGATATTCTCCTAAGGAAACTAAATCGGATAAACATGGTAAGTAGAGTTTTACTTAAAGAAGGAATAGGGAAAACCCTAACCTTCTCCTCTAAGGAACCTCCTCCTATAAAAGGAGGAGGACTCCTTCACATATTCGATATACAATATCGACGACATACACACGATCACCGATCGAAATCCCTAAACTAAAACCCTAAGTCGAATATAATTCGACCATCACTTCAATCCACCTTAGTTGGCGTAAAGGAACACCGTTCCTACCTTCGGGGAATCGCCAACAAATCCTAGAAACCCTCTAGGGTTTTTCCACTCACAGTTTCATTCACAAAGGCTACGCGATTCGGTGCACAATCAATGGCGATTGCGACACCATGTACGACGGTTAGCGGTCATATGAGACGACACCACAAACGATGTTATTACTTTACTCGAGCACATCTTCCAAATTCTTTCTTCAAAGTAGATTCCACCATCGTGGCGGTGGTGGTATTAGGCGGTAGTTTGTCAGAGTGATGTTTTCGAATTTTTGTTGTTTTTCTTTGACTTCCACGAACCGAGTCGTGCATCTCTAGATTTCTTCACATCATCTTGAGTTTGTTTCAACCTGAGTTAAGCTTCCATAATGGTTACAGGTGGTGATGGTTAGATTATGGTTTGATGCGGCATAATCGAAAAATTCGTTTTCGGGTTTTGTAGATCTTGTCTTTGTCTCGCTTTTTTTTTTGAGTAAATTACAATTTTCGTCCCTGTCGTGGGTCAAAAATTACCGTTTTCATCCCTAGGTTTTATAAATTACCTTTTTAGTCCAAATAAGTTTATTCCGTCAACGGTTTTGGTCCAAATACCAAACGGATGTTAGATTATCCATCACGTGACTTGCACATGATGGGCATTTTAGTCTTTTTCATACCACAAGGACCAAGAGTGTAATTAACTCCAAACCGTTTTTTTTTCCGATACTGAAGAAACAAAACAAAAAAAACCCTCCAAACCTTTTATAGTTATCATCATCTTCACTATGTATCTATATCTATATGACCACATCTATATCTATATCATACTCCGTATACTCATGAACAAATATATATTCATATACATAAATTTATCATCTTCAGTATCAATATCTATATGACTAAATCATGAACAACAAATCTAACACATATACTCATATATAAAGTAAAACTACCAAAATCCATTTCAAACATATCAAATAAATCTATTAAAAAAACCAATCTATCTCTACGTCATCATCACCATCATCCGCAATCTGCTACTGAATTTGGTATATGTAGAGATCGAGAAAATAAAGATGAGATTTGTGTTGTTGGTGTTGTTTATTCATTAATCTACACGCAAGAACTGAATACTCGAAACCCATTGAAACCACAGATCTATAGCCACTTATGTTCGATTTGGGATCAATGGCCTGTGAATCCGTTGCATCTGTGGCCGGAAAAAGCCACCGCCACCATCGTACCACCACAACCACCGCGATTATGTTGCATCTGTCGACTTCCATCTTCCTTTCCTTTTTACCACCACCACCATCATCATATTCTTCTTCTTGATGATGATGATGATGATGATGATGATGATGATGATGATGATGATGATGATGATGATGATGATGATGATGATGATGATGATGATGATGATGATGATGATGATGATGATGATGATGATGATGATGATGATGATGATGATGATGATGATGATGATGATGATGATGATGATGATGATGATGATGATGATGATGATGATGATGATGATGATGATGATGATGATGATGATGATGATGATGATGATGATGATGATGATGATGATGATGATGATGATGATGATGATGATGATGATGATGATGATGATGATGATGATGATGATGATGATGATGATGATGATGATGATGATGATGATGATGATGATGATGATGATGATGATGATGATGATGATGATGATGATGATGATGATGATGATGATGATGATGATGATGATGATGATGATGATGATGATGATGATGATGATGATGATGATGATGATGATGATGATGATGATGATGATGATGATGATGATGATGATGATGATGATGATGATGATGATGATGATGATGATGATGATGATGATGATGATGATGATGATGATGATGATGATGATGATGATGATGATGATGATGATGATGATGATGATGATGATGATGATGATGATGATGATGATGATGATGATGATGATGATGATGATGATGATGATGATGATGATGATGATGATGATGATGATGATGATGATGATGATGATGATGATGATGATGATGATGATGATGATGATGATGATGATGATGATGATGATGATGATGATGATGATGATGATGATGATGATGATGATGATGATGATGATGATGATGATGATGATGATGATGATGATGATGATGATGATGATGATGATGATGATGATGATGATGATGATGATGATGATGATGATGATGATGATGATGATGATGATGATGATGATGATGATGATGATGATGATGATGATGATGATGATGATGATGATGATGATGATGATGATGATGATGATGATGATGATGATGATGATGATGATGATGATGATGATGATGATGATGATGATGATGATGATGATGATGATGATGATGATGATGATGATGATGATGATGATGATGATGATGATGATGATGATGATGATGATGATGATGATGATGATGATGATGATGATGATGATGATGATGATGATGATGATGATGATGATGATGATGATGATGATGATGATGATGATGATGATGATGATGATGATGATGATGATGATGATGATGATGATGATGATGATGATGATGATGATGATGATGATGATGATGATGATGATGATGATGATGATGATGATGATGATGATGATGATGATGATGATGATGATGATGATGATGATGATGATGATGATGATGATGATGATGATGATGATGATGATGATGATGATGATGATGATGATGATGATGATGATGATGATGATGATGATGATGATGATGATGATGATGATGATGATGATGATGATGATGATGATGATGATGATGATGATGATGATGATGATGATGATGATGATGATGATGATGATGATGATGATGATGATGATGATGATGATGATGATGATGATGATGATGATGATGATGATGATGATGATGATGATGATGATGATGATGATGATGATGATGATGATGATGATGATGATGATGATGATGATGATGATGATGATGAAGAATGAAAGAATTTAGAGATGATTACAGTTTTGGTCCCTCTTAAATTAAAAGACAAAAATAGCCATCATGTGCAAGTCACATGATGAGTAATTTAACATCCGTTTGGCATTTGGACCAAAATCGTTGACGGAGCAAATTTATTTGGACTAAAACGGTAATTTACGAAACCTAGGGATGAAAACGGTAATTTTTAACCTACGACATGGACAAAAATTGTAATTTACTCTTTTTTTTTTGTTTTGGTTTTCAAGTTCCAAATCTTGTTCTTCTGAGTCGCTTGGTTTCTTACTTTAAATGTTCTATTAATGTTTCTCCATGACCTTTGGTCCCTCCTGATGACCTCGTAATACCCAACAGAGGTTTCGCGATGACGTACAACATCATATATAGAAAGGGTTTTCTTACGAGTTTTCGTTTCAACCCCTTCTTTTTCTTTTTTTGATGAGTCGTCTCGCACCTCCATCTAGTTTTTAGAACTGACGGAGCCTCTTTGGTCGAATCATCATAAGGTTTTTCATGACTCGCGCTTTTCGCCGGTAGTGGTTGAGCGGTGATAAGACCAAAAAACATGTTTTTGTCGCCTTTTCTTGCTCTTCTTCTCTTTTTTTTTTGTCAATTTTTCTTCGGTAGTTCTTCATTATGGGCTGGACTTCCATGGTTTTTTGGCTGCACTCTATTACATCCTTTTGGTTTTTCTTGACTTTGAAGTGACGAATTGTTAGCTAGATGTCAAGTGTTTGTAATTTGACGTTTTTCGTATTTTCGATACGATCACTTATGTTGTCTGTTTCCAACAATCTCTTCATGGTCCCTGGAACTTCTTCTTCAACAATTGACATCTTGGGAACTTCTTCATGGCTTGGCGATTACGCGAGTTGTTTCCTTGTAGATTTTTTTTTGTGGTTTTTTTTCGACGGGTTTTTCGATGTAGTATTATTTTTTTTTTTTTTTTTTTTTTTGTAGATTTTGTGGTTTCGACGGGTTTTTCGATGTAGTCGTATTTCAGATTTATTTTTTTGTTAAGATCTGAAACAATAAATTTTACACCGCCCCTATTCGTCCCAGCCTTGACTCTCTTGATCTTACAACAACTATCAACAGCCATATGTAGTGGCTATTTTTAGATCATGGAGTTTATCAAAGATTAGGGGCACGTAGGTTGAACGTATATCATGGAGATTGGATCAGAAAGTATAGCTTGAGTTGTACGAATCTTCCTCGGGATATTCGAGTCCCATGGCTTTATTTCTAAAGATCTCATACGGAAGGGGCAGCTTCGAGTATCTTTTTATTTTTTTATTTTTTGATCCATGCTGTCGCTTGGCAATCGTGCAATATGTCTTTCGTTTCCCCGGACAAAGGTTGCTGTAATCTTCTTGCTGTTGTAAGACTTTATGGCTTCCATCGTATCTTTTTGTTTTTGGATCTTTTAATTTCTTGATCTAAAAACGTGTTTTGTAGTATGTGAACTACAACATCACTGACCAAATAATATTGTGCCATTAAAATCATAGTGGCTTTAACTAATTGTAAATTCAAAAGTGATTAATGAATCAACAGGTGGCGGCCGACCTAGTTTTTTTTTTTTTTTGATGTAGTTTTGTTTTGTTTTTGATTTGGTATGGATATCACTGGAAAGCGAATTTTTTTTTTTTGTGAATTGGTGTTTAATGATTTTATGATCGACAATGGCTAGGGATCTAACCCGGCGGTGGAGGTGGGAACGTATCATGTATTGTCCCACGGATGACGCCAATTTGTTTGATCAAAGAATCGCACGAACCTTCGATCGGGAACAAGGAGGGGTTTTCTTCGATTTATTGGCGGATCCCTGATAACGCTCAAATTATACATATTTCATTGAGCGTTATTGTGCAAGTTAATGTATAATTATAACCCACTTGAATGTAAATTAATGTATTTTAGTTACTTATTATGTGTATGAGTGATTTTACAGGTTGCAATGGATTTTGGTGTAAAAATGCTTGAAAAGTGACAAATTGACGTTGCTGCACTGTTTTGCTCACAACTTTTTCATCCGATATCCGTTTTTAACGAACAAGCTGGCCACGCGAAGATGAATGAAAAATCTACAACTTGCCAATTTTACTTTTACCAATAGAGGATGTAATCAAGTCAGTAAAGCCACAAAATGAAGATATTCACCATGCATTTAATGCCATTCGACATTCAAAAGCACAAAATTGAAGAGTCAAAATTTGCATCCTGCCATATTTTCAACACCTGACATTTGCTTAACTGTTTGGAGCAAATTCCTTCTATTCATAATTGTAGCATGGCTTGATCATGTCCCCTCAATAATGAAGGCAGTTGGTGAAGACGATTATAAAAGAAAGCTTCCTGAGAACGTTCAAGGTGTGCCTGGGAAGTCTCCTATGGTCTCCAGACCATTTCCAGTCACAAACAAGTTTCAAATCACTGCCAAATCAAATCTCTAAAGTTACAGAAAGTTTAGTTAGTTAATTTGCAAGTTACCATTGTAGCCGTTAGCTTAGGTTTCTGTTCAAATTCCGATCAACAATTCAAATCTTGTAACCTTAAATCAAGTTGTGTTTGCTAAATCGTTTGAAGTTATAATAATTCAAATCTCTAAAAGTTATCCGTTCATTATAACTCTTGTTCTAGCTTTAGTTCGCAAAGTTGTTCGAAAACTTCGGTTTAAATTTGTGTCCAATCTACACGTTAAAACTTCATTCTAAAAGTTGTTATAAGCTCGTTTATGATCCATTAAGTAGTGTGTTAAGTTTCGCGAAGTTTAGTGAAGGTTTGCATGTTCGCATGAAAAATACTTGCGAGTATTTTTCGTGATTTTCGGTCTAGTTTACGGGTTAATTGTGAAGGGTTCAAAGTCATCTAAGTAGTTCGATAGATAGATTGAGGCTTAGTCTAGTTGTGTTAAGTAGTAGAGTCGTTACCGATTGCCGCAGTAGCTAGTTTGAGAGAGACGATATAGCTAGTTTGGTGCAAAGTTCACTTAGTTTTTCTTTGACTTTGAAAGTCAAAAATTCATTCAAAGTCACGATTCATGCAGCTTTATTTTACTTGATTCAAGTATTTGTCTTCGTTTTATGATTCAAGCACAAAATTTAGATCGCGGTTTAGTTCGTTTAAAGGTTAGTCATATTCACTTATTAGTTTACTAATCGGATAGTGACAGTCCGATTACAAACTGGGGGTTGAAAACATTTTCTGGTTCTAAAAATCCAACAAACTCTTTTCGTTAAAAAAATAGTTAAAAAACTATCTTTAGGCTGTAAAGACCTTAAGATTTATCTTTTGCTCCTCTTACGCCAAAGTTTTCTTTTTAGTCATTTAAAAGTTTTCAAAAGGATTAGTTTGTTAAGCAACGTGACAACTCGGTCACAACCCCCCAATTTTACACTTTCTTTTTAGATTAAATTTAATAGTTTTATTTACTACTAAAACTAATTCCCTGTGGACGATCCTGGACTTACTACTAGCTATACTATACGCGACAGGGTACACTGCCCGTGTGTAATATAACTATAGTATATCCTTGTTTTATAAATTTAAAACTTGGGTGATTTTTACGAGCAAAACGATTCAACAAAATATGCACTCAAATTACACATCAAGTTTTTGGCGCCGCTGCCGGGGAATTAAGTTTATTTAGTAGTTTTTAAAGTATTAAGTTTAATCGATCCTTTTTAGAAATTTATTAAAAAAAAAAAAAAAAAAAAAAAAAAAAAAAAAAAAAAAAAAAAAAAAAAAAAAAAAAAAAAAAAAAAAAAAAAAAAAAAAAAAAAAAAAAAAAAAAAAAAAAAAAAAAAAAAAAAAAAAAAAAAAAAAAAAAAAAAAAAAAAAAAAAAAAAAAAAAAAAAAAAAAAAAAAAAAAAAAAAAAAAAAAAAAAAAAAAAAAAAAAAAAAAAAAAAAAAAAAAAAAAAAAAAAAAAAAAAAAAAAAAAAAAAAAAAAAAAAAAAAAAAAAAAAAAAAAAAAAAAAAAAAAAAAAAAAAAAAAAAAAAAAAAAAAAAAAAAAAAAAAAAAAAAAAAAAAAAAAAAAAAAAAAAAAAAAAAAAAAAAAAAAAAAAAAAAAAAAAAAAAAAAAAAAAAAAAAAAAAAAAAAAAAAAAAAAAAAAAAAAAAAAAAAAAAAAAAAAAAAAAAAAAAAAAAAAAAAAAAAAAAAAAAAAAAAAAAAAAAAAAAAAAAAAAAAAAAAAAAAAAAAAAAAAAAAAAAAAAAAAAAAAAAAAAAAAAAAAAAAAAAAAAAAAAAAAAAAAAAAAAAAAAAAAAAAAAAAAAAAAAAAAAAAAAAAAAAAAAAAAAAAAAAAAAAAAAAAAAAAAAAAAAAAAAAAAAAAAAAAAAAAAAAAAAAAAAAAAAAAAAAAAAAAAAAAAAAAAAAAAAAAAAAAAAAAAAAAAAAAAAAAAAAAAAAAAAAAAAAAAAAAAAAAAAAAAAAAAAAAAAAAAAAAAAAAAAAAAAAAAAAAAAAAAAAAAAAAAAAAAAAAAAAAAAAAAAAAAAAAAAAAAAAAAAAAAAAAAAAAAAAAAAAAAAAAAAAAAAAAAAAAAAAAAAAAAAAAAAAAAAAAAAAAAAAAAAAAAAAAAAAAAAAAAAAAAAAAAAAAAAAAAAAAAAAAAAAAAAAAAAAAAAAAAAAAAAAAAAAAAAAAAAAAAAAAAAAAAAAAAAAAAAAAAAAAAAAAAAAAAAAAAAAAAAAAAAAAAAAAAAAAAAAAAAAAAAAAAAAAAAAAAAAAAAAAAAAAAAAAAAAAAAAAAAAAAAAAAAAAAAAAAAAAAAAAAAAAAAAAAAAAAAAAAAAAAAAAAAAAAAAAAAAAAAAAAAAAAAAAAAAAAAAAAAAAAAAAAAAAAAAAAAAAAAAAAAAAAAAAAAAAAAAAAAAAAAAAAAAAAAAAAAAAAAAAAAAAAAAAAAAAAAAAAAAAAAAAAAAAAAAAAAAAAAAAAAAAAAAAAAAAAAAAAAAAAAAAAAAAAAAAAAAAAAAAAAAAAAAAAAAAAAAAAAAAAAAAAAAAAAAAAAAAAAAAAAAAAAAAAAAAAAAAAAAAAAAAAAAAAAAAAAAAAAAAAAAAAAAAAAAAAAAAAAAAAAAAAAAAAAAAAAAAAAAAAAAAAAAAAAAAAAAAAAAAAAAAAAAAAAAAAAAAAAAAAAAAAAAAAAAAAAAAAAAAAAAAAAAAAAAAAAAAAAAAAAAAAAAAAAAAAAAAAAAAAAAAAAAAAAAAAAAAAAAAAAAAAAAAAAAAAAAAAAAAAAAAAAAAAAAAAAAAAAAAAAAAAAAAAAAAAAAAAAAAAAAAAAAAAAAAAAAAAAAAAAAAAAAAAAAAAAAAAAAAAAAAAAAAAAAAAAAAAAAAAAAAAAAAAAAAAAAAAAAAAAAAAAAAAAAAAAAAAAAAAAAAAAAAAAAAAAAAAAAAAAAAAAAAAAAAAAAAAAAAAAAAAAAAAAAAAAAAAAAAAAAAAAAAAAAAAAAAAAAAAAAAAAAAAAAAAAAAAAAAAAAAAAAAAAAAAAAAAAAAAAAAAAAAAAAAAAAAAAAAAAAAAAAAAAAAAAAAAAAAAAAAAAAAAAAAAAAAAAAAAAAAAAAAAAAAAAAAAAAAAAAAAAAAAAAAAAAAAAAAAAAAAAAAAAAAAAAAAAAAAAAAAAAAAAAAAAAAAAAAAAAAAAAAAAAAAAAAAAAAAAAAAAAAAAAAAAAAAAAAAAAAAAAAAAAAAAAAAAAAAAAAAAAAAAAAAAAAAAAAAAAAAAAAAAAAAAAAAAAAAAAAAAAAAAAAAAAAAAAAAAAAAAAAAAAAAAAAAAAAAAAAAAAAAAAAAAAAAAAAAAAAAAAAAAAAAAAAAAAAAAAAAAAAAAAAAAAAAAAAAAAAAAAAAAAAAAAAAAAAAAAAAAAAAAAAAAAAAAAAAAAAAAAAAAAAAAAAAAAAAAAAAAAAAAAAAAAAAAAAAAAAAAAAAAAAAAAAAAAAAAAAAAAAAAAAAAAAAAAAAAAAAAAAAAAAAAAAAAAAAAAAAAAAAAAAAAAAAAAAAAAAAAAAAAAAAAAAAAAAAAAAAAAAAAAAAAAAAAAAAAAAAAAAAAAAAAAAAAAAAAAAAAAAAAAAAAAAAAAAAAAAAAAAAAAAAAAAAAAAAAAAAAAAAAAAAAAAAAAAAAAAAAAAAAAAAAAAAAAAAAAAAAAAAAAAAAAAAAAAAAAAAAAAAAAAAAAAAAAAAAAAAAAAAAAAAAAAAAAAAAAAAAAAAAAAAAAAAAAAAAAAAAAAAAAAAAAAAAAAAAAAAAAAAAAAAAAAAAAAAAAAAAAAAAAAAAAAAAAAAAAAAAAAAAAAAAAAAAAAAAAAAAAAAAAAAAAAAAAAAAAAAAAAAAAAAAAAAAAAAAAAAAAAAAAAAAAAAAAAAAAAAAAAAAAAAAAAAAAAAAAAAAAAAAAAAAAAAAAAAAAAAAAAAAAAAAAAAAAAAAAAAAAAAAAAAAAAAAAAAAAAAAAAAAAAAAAAAAAAAAAAAAAAAAAAAAAAAAAAAAAAAAAAAAAAAAAAAAAAAAAAAAAAAAAAAAAAAAAAAAAAAAAAAAAAAAAAAAAAAAAAAAAAAAAAAAAAAAAAAAAAAAAAAAAAAAAAAAAAAAAAAAAAAAAAAAAAAAAAAAAAAAAAAAAAAAAAAAAAAAAAAAAAAAAAAAAAAAAAAAAAAAAAAAAAAAAAAAAAAAAAAAAAAAAAAAAAAAAAAAAAAAAAAAAAAAAAAAAAAAAAAAAAAAAAAAAAAAAAAAAAAAAAAAAAAAAAAAAAAAAAAAAAAAAAAAAAAAAAAAAAAAAAAAAAAAAAAAAAAAAAAAAAAAAAAAAAAAAAAAAAAAAAAAAAAAAAAAAAAAAAAAAAAAAAAAAAAAAAAAAAAAAAAAAAAAAAAAAAAAAAAAAAAAAAAAAAAAAAAAAAAAAAAAAAAAAAAAAAAAAAAAAAAAAAAAAAAAAAAAAAAAAAAAAAAAAAAAAAAAAAAAAAAAAAAAAAAAAAAAAAAAAAAAAAAAAAAAAAAAAAAAAAAAAAAAAAAAAAAAAAAAAAAAAAAAAAAAAAAAAAAAAAAAAAAAAAAAAAAAAAAAAAAAAAAAAAAAAAAAAAAAAAAAAAAAAAAAAAAAAAAAAAAAAAAAAAAAAAAAAAAAAAAAAAAAAAAAAAAAAAAAAAAAAAAAAAAAAAAAAAAAAAAAAAAAAAAAAAAAAAAAAAAAAAAAAAAAAAAAAAAAAAAAAAAAAAAAAAAAAAAAAAAAAAAAAAAAAAAAAAAAAAAAAAAAAAAAAAAAAAAAAAAAAAAAAAAAAAAAAAAAAAAAAAAAAAAAAAAAAAAAAAAAAAAAAAAAAAAAAAAAAAAAAAAAAAAAAAAAAAAAAAAAAAAAAAAAAAAAAAAAAAAAAAAAAAAAAAAAAAAAAAAAAAAAAAAAAAAAAAAAAAAAAAAAAAAAAAAAAAAAAAAAAAAAAAAAAAAAAAAAAAAAAAAAAAAAAAAAAAAAAAAAACACAAAATATATAACTATCCGTCGGTAATCCGTCGCTATCACCGACGGATTACCTACGGATTAGAAATTCCGTAGGTGATAGCGACGGATTACCGACGGATAGTTATATATTTTTAGTTTCAAATCAAATTCCGTAGGTAATCCGTCGGTGATAGCGACGGATTACCGACGGATAGTTATATATTTTTAATTTCAAATCTAAAAACTTGTGTTTTTCAACCTTAAAGACATTAAAAAAATAAGAAACAAACGATAAAGTGATTAATGCAAAGTATAATCTAAAGGATGACAGGATGAGCACGATTGTCAAAGGATGAACATGGTTTTAATGTTGATAGTTGTTAAAAAAGACGAAACAATGAAAAGCACGATTTTCATGAGTACACCATAGATACAATTACAAATTTGTATATTTTTGATTATGTACAAAGTTAATAGCTCCATCAATTGGTTCCAAAGCTAAAAAAACAAAATATATAATTATCCGTCGGTAATCCGTCGGTGATAGCGACGGATTACCGACGGATAGTTATATATTTTTAATTTCAAATCTAAAAACTTGTGTTTTTCAACCTTAAAGACATTAAAAAAATAAAAAAAAAATATTAAATCTAGATTTTAAGTATTAAATCAAATTAATTAATTTATTTAAATCCGTCGGTAAACATAAAATTTTATTTAAATAAAAATTATTAAATCTAGATTAATAAAGTATTAAATCAAATTAATTAATTTATTTAAATCCGTCGGTAAACATAAAATTTTATTTAAATAAAAATTATTAAATTAGATTAATAAAGTATTAAATCTAAATTAATTAATTTATTTAAATCCGTCGGTAAACATAAAATTTTATTTAAATAAAAATTATTAAATCTAGATTAATAAAGTATTAAATCTAAATTAATTAATTTATTTAAATCCGTCGGTAAACATAAAATTTTATTTAAATAAAAATTGTTAAATAATTAAAGTATAAAAATAAATTTATCTTAAAATCCGTCGGTAATCTGTCGGTGATAGCGACGGATTACCAACGGAAAAATCTAAATAATAGTTTAAATAAATTATTAAATCTAGATTAGTTAAGTATAAAACCAAATTAAGTTAATATACATTATATGTATATATATATATATATATATATATATATATATATATATATATATATATATATATATATATATATATATATATATATATATATATATATATATATATATATATATATATATATATATATATATATATATATATATATATATATATATATATATATATATATATATATATATATATATATATATATATATATATATATATATATATATATATATATATATATATATATATATATATATATATATATATATATATATATATATATATATATATATATATATATATATATATATATATATATATATATATATATATATATATATATATATATATATATATATATATATATATATATATATATATATATATATATATATATATATATATATATATATATATATATATATATATATATATATATATATATATATATATATATATATATATATATATATATATATATATATATATATATATATATATATATATATATATATATATATATATATATATATATATATATATATATATATATATATATATATATATATATATATATATATATATATATATATATATATATATATATATATATATATATATATATATATATATATATATATATATATATATATATATATATATATATATATATATATATATATATATATATATATATATATATATATATATATATATATATATATATATATATATATATATATATATATATATATATATATATATATATATATATATATATATATATATATATATATATATATATATATATATATATATATATATATATATATATATATATATATATATATATATATATATATATATATATATATATATATATATATATATATATATATATATATATATATATATATATATATATATATATATATATATATATATATATATATATATATATATATATATATATATATATATATATATATATATATATATATATATATATATATATATATATATATATATATATATATATATATATATATATATATATATATATATATATATATATATATATATATATATATATATATATATATATATATATATATATATATATATATATATATATATATATATATATATATATATATATATATATATATATATATATATATATATATATATATATATATATATATATATATATATATATATATATATATATATATATATATATATATATATATATATATATATATATATATATATATATATATATATATATATATATATATATATATATATATATATATATATATATATATATATATATATATATATATATATATATATATATATATATATATATATATATATATATATATATATATATATATATATATATATATATATATATATATATATATATATATATATATATATATATATATATATATATATATATATATATATATATATATATATATATATATATATATATATATATATATATATATATATATATATATATATATATATATATATATATATATATATATATATATATATATATATATATATATATATATATATATATATATATATATATATATATATATATATATATATATATATATATATATATATATATATATATATATATATATATATATATATATATATATATATATATATATATATATATATATATATATATATATATATATATATATATATATATATATATATATATATATATATATATATATATATATATATATATATATATATATATATATATATATATATATATATATATATATATATATATATATATATATATATATATATATATATATATATATATATATATATATATATATATATATATATATATATATATATATATATATATATATTATATTTTTTTTCGGTTATATATATATATATATATATATATATATATATATATATATATATATATATATAGTAAATAAATATTAATATATAATAATAATATTAATAATAAATAAGTATTAGTTTAATTTGATTATTAGGTAAAAGTAATTACGTAGGCACGTTTCAAAACTTTTGTTACATTTATTTTTTTTTTTTTTTTTTTTTTTTTTTTTTTTTTTTTTTTTTTTTTTTTTTTTTTTTTTTTTTTTTTTTTTTTTTTTTTTTTTTTTTTTTTTTTTTTTTTTTTTTTTTTTTTTTTTTTTTTTTTTTTTTTTTTTTTTTTTTTTTTTTTTTTTTTTTTTTTTTTTTTTTTTTTTTTTTTTTTTTTTTTTTTTTTTTTTTTTTTTTTTTTTTTTTTTTTTTTTTTTTTTTTTTTTTTTTTTTTTTTTTTTTTTTTTTTTTTTTTTTTTTTTTTTTTTTTTTTTTTTTTTTTTTTTTTTTTTTTTTTTTTTTTTTTTTTTTTTTTTTTTTTTTTTTTTTTTTTTTTTTTTTTTTTTTTTTTTTTTTTTTTTTTTTTTTTTTTTTTTTTTTTTTTTTTTTTTTTTTTTTTTTTTTTTTTTTTTTTTTTTTTTTTTTTTTTTTTTTTTTTTTTTTTTTTTTTTTTTTTTTTTTTTTTTTTTTTTTTTTTTTTTTTTTTTTTTTTTTTTTTTTTTTTTTTTTTTTTTTTTTTTTTTTTTTTTTTTTTTTTTTTTTTTTTTTTTTTTTTTTTTTTTTTTTTTTTTTTTTTTTTTTTTTTTTTTTTTTTTTTTTTTTTTTTTTTTTTTTTTTTTTTTTTTTTTTTTTTTTTTTTTTTTTTTTTTTTTTTTTTTTTTTTTTTTTTTTTTTTTTTTTTTTTTTTTTTTTTTTTTTTTTTTTTTTTTTTTTTTTTTTTTTTTTTTTTTTTTTTTTTTTTTTTTTTTTTTTTTTTTTTTTTTTTTTTTTTTTTTTTTTTTTTTTTTTTTTTTTTTTTTTTTTTTTTTTTTTTTTTTTTTTTTTTTTTTTTTTTTTTTTTTTTTTTTTTTTTTTTTTTTTTTTTTTTTTTTTTTTTTTTTTTTTATTTGTTTTCTGTTTTTTCAATTTTTCACTTTTTTTTTTTTTTTTTTTTTTTTTTTTTTTTTTTTTTTTAGGTAAAAGTAATTTTTTCAAAACTTTTGTTACATTTATTTTTTTTGAATAATAAAAACAATGGCAAACCAACAAAATAGACTCTCAGAAGAACATACACTTACGGTGAGTTCTTTCATACAAGGGAATGGTGAGACCATAGAAGAAGCATGGCAAAAAATGAAAGAAATCCTTGAACGTTGTTGTTGTCATAGTCTCCGCAAACAAGATATTTTCGAAACATTTTATTGCGGGCTTTACATAAATTCACAGGAAATTCTAGATTATGCGTCATGCGGAAGTTTTTTGTCCAATACTGTTAACGAGTCACTTCAAATATTAGAAAATATTGGGTATTTATGTTTGAATGAGTCAATGAAAAACTATCCATCACCAAATCTTAAACCTTGTCCCGAAAATCCAAATACACTGTCATTCGAATCTTATCAAAATGACTCATGGAATGAAAATACAAGTCTATATCACAATAATCCATGGGATATAAATCCTGAAAATTTTGATAACTCGTCATCAATCTTCTACACCAATGATCCATGGTATGTACCATCAAACAAGTATCTAAATGATTCTTGTTTTGAAAACTTCACTATCACACCATCATATCAAAATCAAGTAAGGCAAGACTTATCTTCACTTCAAAATGAAATATCTGAAGATATGGATGATGATAGTGAAGTTGATGAATTCGTGAAGAGTTTGCAAAGACTCGGTATTACCATTGATTATGATTCCTCAGATGAAGACATGGAAGAAGAATGGGATGTGCTTGTTCCGGAACTGGTAGAAGATGAATTTACTCATAACAAGGTTGTCCATAAGGAAACTGAACCTCAATCAACAGACTCCGTTAAGGACAATCTTGACAAAGATGAGGAGTTGGATAGACAATTGCAAGAATTACTTGACACTGATTTGGGAGAAGCTGAAAATAATCATCAACAGATCACAGCTAAGAAGCTTGAAGAGATCGTGGAGATGAGCATTGATGAGTTCGAGAAATGGTTCGATGAACCTCTATTGGACAAGTCAGATGAAAAAGTGAAGGAGAAAGATGATTTAATGATAAAAAGATCGTTAGAAGAACCACCAACACTGGAATTTCATAAACTTCATGGGGAGTTTCTTTTACCTTTCGTTATTTTATCATTATTGTCTATTCAGATTCAAGTTATTTCAGTCATAACAACTCTATCAATTACTGTCAAGGTATGTGATGAAGTTGTGAGCAGAAAAAGGAAGCTAGAGGAAGCATTGGCTACTTTCCTTACTGACAAATGCTCAAATTTTGAGAAAATAAAATATAATCCATGGGATATAAATCCTGAAAATTTTGATAACTCGTCATCAATCTTCTACACCAATGATCCATGGTATGTACCATCAAACAAGTATCTAAATGATTCTTGTTTTGAAAACTTCACTATCACACCATCATATCAAAATCAAGTAAGGCAAGACTTATCTTCACTTCAAAATGAAATATCTGAAGATATGGATGATGATAGTGAAGTTGATGAATTCGTGAAGAGTTTGCAAAGACTCGGTATTACCATTGATTATGATTCCTCAGATGAAGACATGGAAGAAGAATGGGATGTGCTTGTTCCGGAACTGGTAGAAGATGAATTTACTCATAACAAGGTTGTCCATAAGGAAACTGAACCTCAATCAACAGACTCCGTTAAGGACAATCTTGACAAAGATGAGGAGTTGGATAGACAATTGCAAGAATTACTTGACACTGATTTGGGAGAAGCTGAAAATAATCATCAACAGATCACAGCTAAGAAGCTTGAAGAGATCGTGGAGATGAGCATTGATGAGTTCGAGAAATGGTTCGATGAACCTCTATTGGACAAGTCAGATGAAAAAGTGAAGGAGAAAGATGATTTAATGATAAAAAGATCGTTAGAAGAACCACCAACACTGGAATTTCATAAACTTCATGGGGAGTTTCTTTTACCTTTCGTTATTTTATCATTATTGTCTATTCAGATTCAAGTTATTTCAGTCATAACAACTCTATCAATTACTGTCAAGGTATGTGATGAAGGGGGGGGGGGGGGGGGGGGGGGGGGGGGGGGGGGGGGGGGGGGGGGGGGGGGGGGGGGGGGGGGGGGGGGGGGGGGGGGGGGGGGGGGGGGGGGGGGGGGGGGGGGGGGGGGGGGGGGGGGGGGGGGGGGGGGGGGGGGGGGGGGGGGGGGGGGGGGGGGGGGGGGGGGGGGGGGGGGGGGGGGGGGGGGGGGGGGGGGGGGGGGGGGGGGGGGGGGGGGGGGGGGGGGGGGGGGGGGGGGGGGGGGGGGGGGGGGGGGGGGGGGGGGGGGGGGGGGGGGGGGGGGGGGGGGGGGGGGGGGGGGGGGGGGGGGGGGGGGGGGGGGGGGGGGGGGGGGGGGGGGGGGGGGGGGGGGGGGGGGGGGGGGGGGGGGGGGGGGGGGGGGGGGGGGGGGGGGGGGGGGGGGGGGGGGGGGGGGGGGGGGGGGGGGGGGGGGGGGGGGGGGGGGGGGGGGGGGGGGGGGGGGGGGGGGGGGGGGGGGGGGGGGGGGGGGGGGGGGGGGGGGGGGGGGGGGGGGGGGGGGGGGGGGGGGGGGGGGGGGGGGGGGGGGGGGGGGGGGGGGGGGGGGGGGGGGGGGGGGGGGGGGGGGGGGGGGGGGGGGGGGGGGGGGGGGGGGGGGGGGGGGGGGGGGGGGGGGGGGGGGGGGGGGGGGGGGGGGGGGGGGGGGGGGGGGGGGGGGGGGGGGGGGGGGGGGGGGGGGGGGGGGGGGGGGGGGGGGGGGGGGGGGGGGGGGGGGGGGGGGGGGGGGGGGGGGGGGGGGGGGGGGGGGGGGGGGGGGGGGGGGGGGGGGGGGGGGGGGGGGGGGGGGGGGGGGGGGGGGGGGGGGGGGGGGGGGGGGGGGGGGGGGGGGGGGGGGGGGGGGGGGGGGGGGGGGGGGGGGGGGGGGGGGGGGGGGGGGGGGGGGGGGGGGGGGGGGGGGGGGGGGGGGGGGGGGGGGGGGGGGGGGGGGGGGGGGGGGGGGGGGGGGGGGGGGGGGGGGGGGGGGGGGGGGGGGGGGGGGGGGGGGGGGGGGGGGGGGGGGGGGGGGGGGGGGGGGGGGGGGGGGGGGGGGGGGGGGGGGGGGGGGGGGGGGGGGGGGGGGGGGGGGGGGGGGGGGGGGGGGGGGGGGGGGGGGGGGGGGGGGGGGGGGGGGGGGGGGGGGGGGGGGGGGGGGGGGGGGGGGGGGGGGGGGGGGGGGGGGGGGGGGGGGGGGGGGGGGGGGGGGGGGGGGGGGGGGGGGGGGGGGGGGGGGGGGGGGGGGGGGGGGGGGGGGGGGGGGGGGGGGGGGGGGGGGGGGGGGGGGGGGGGGGGGGGGGGGGGGGGGGGGGGGGGGGGGGGGGGGGGGGGGGGGGGGGGGGGGGGGGGGGGGGGGGGGGGGGGGGGGGGGGGGGGGGGGGGGGGGGGGGGGGGGGGGGGGGGGGGGGGGGGGGGGGGGGGGGGGGGGGGGGGGGGGGGGGGGGGGGGGGGGGGGGGGGGGGGGGGGGGGGGGGGGGGGGGGGGGGGGGGGGGGGGGGGGGGGGGGGGGGGGGGGGGGGGGGGGGGGGGGGGGGGGGGGGGGGGGGGGGGGGGGGGGGGGGGGGGGGGGGGGGGGGGGGGGGGGGGGGGGGGGGGGGGGGGGGGGGGGGGGGGGGGGGGGGGGGGGGGGGGGGGGGGGGGGGGGGGGGGGGGGGGGGGGGGGGGGGGGGGGGGGGGGGGGGGGGGGGGGGGGGGGGGGGGGGGGGGGGGGGGGGGGGGGGGGGGGGGGGGGGGGGGGGGGGGGGGGGGGGGGGGGGGGGGGGGGGGGGGGGGGGGGGGGGGGGGGGGGGGGGGGGGGGGGGGGGGGGGGGGGGGGGGGGGGGGGGGGGGGGGGGGGGGGGGGGGGGGGGGGATAATTAATTGTTACTGTAAGTCCCAACTAGTTAGATGGTACTACTGAAGACACCTCTATGTCGATGGTGGAGTTACTTTGCAATATATGCACTGAACTGGAGACGACCAGTTGCAGTGTGTATATACCAAGTTCTAGATAGATTACTTATATAAATGGCAATAAGTAAAGAACAATGCAATAATACAAATAACTTGTAAGATAACTTGATGAGACAATATGTATTTTTCAATGTGTAATTTATTTATTGATTTAAACAAATTACAAGGTTGATGCGGAACCAAGATAATACACGAATGTAAATATCCTAACAACCTATGAAATACAATTGATCTATACTCGGAATTTCTCAAGACAATCGAAACACTTAAAGTTGTGAAATGTTCCTTTTAGCGATTGAGAGAAGATTGCACAAGTTCACCAAGAATATTGCAGGTTTGCAAAGTGTGAAGTTATTCGTCTTTGTGAAATAACTTTGTGAGATCGAATACTTAAATTCTTGGTTGTGCAATGACTTGTATTTATAGGCAAAGTTAACATTGGGATGTTAACTTTAGCCGTACAAATGTGGTTGGGAGCATTTAAGGAATAGCATTTAATTCCTTAAAAAGCAGTGTAAAGTCGCATGTTAAAGTGACTTTACATAACCACCTTTATGTACCTTTTAATACTTAAATAATAAGATAAGGCTTATTATCCGGGTAAAGGTACATAAAGCATATAAGTCAATTCCTCGTAACCAGTGTAAAGCTTTGTAAGGGCTTTCCACTGATGGTCTCCAGTTTGTAACTGACTAGAATGCCAACTGGGCTTCGCTGCCATTGCCATTCTCTATCTTCCATTTGTTGTCTTCGACTTCAACTGGAATGTTTCTTCAACTTGGTCAGTTCTCAACTGGAGGAAGTCTTCAGTTGCGTTAACTGTACGGTGCAACTGGACTTCAATATATTTTTCGACAAATCATCTTGGTCACCAGTTTCACTAGTCTCCAGATGCAACTGGTGACTGGTCAGTGTGAACTGGTGACTGGCCAGTTCCAGGTGAACTGGTCCTAACAGTTACTTTTTAATATATTGTAAATAAGTGTGTGTTTAAGTTTTTCTAAATTTTAGGTAAATTTTAAAAAAAAAAAAAAAAAAAAAAAAAAAAAAAAAAAAAAAAAAAAAAAAAAAAAAAAAAAAAAAAAAAAAAAAAAAAAAAAAAAAAAAAAAAAAAAAAAAAAAAAAAAAAAAAAAAAAAAAAAAAAAAAAAAAAAAAAAAAAAAAAAAAAAAAAAAAAAAAAAAAAAAAAAAAAAAAAAAAAAAAAAAAAAAAAAAAAAAAAAAAAAAAAAAAAAAAAAAAAAAAAAAAAAAAAAAAAAAAAAAAAAAAAAAAAAAAAAAAAAAAAAAAAAAAAAAAAAAAAAAAAAAAAAAAAAAAAAAAAAAAAAAAAAAAAAAAAAAAAAAAAAAAAAAAAAAAAAAAAAAAAAAAAAAAAAAAAAAAAAAAAAAAAAAAAAAAAAAAAAAAAAAAAAAAAAAAAAAAAAAAAAAAAAAAAAAAAAAAAAAAAAAAAAAAAAAAAAAAAAAAAAAAAAAAAAAAAAAAAAAAAAAAAAAAAAAAAAAAAAAAAAAAAAAAAAAAAAAAAAAAAAAAAAAAAAAAAAAAAAAAAAAAAAAAAAAAAAAAAAAAAAAAAAAAAAAAAAAAAAAAAAAAAAAAAAAAAAAAAAAAAAAAAAAAAAAAAAAAAAAAAAAAAAAAAAAAAAAAAAAAAAAAAAAAAAAAAAAAAAAAAAAAAAAAAAAAAAAAAAAAAAAAAAAAAAAAAAAAAAAAAAAAAAAAAAAAAAAAAAAAAAAAAAAAAAAAAAAAAAAAAAAAAAAAAAAAAAAAAAAAAAAAAAAAAAAAAAAAAAAAAAAAAAAAAAAAAAAAAAAAAAAAAAAAAAAAAAAAAAAAAAAAAAAAAAAAAAAAAAAAAAAAAAAAAAAAAAAAAAAAAAAAAAAAAAAAAAAAAAAAAAAAAAAAAAAAAAAAAAAAAAAAAAAAAAAAAAAAAAAAAAAAAAAAAAAAAAAAAAAAAAAAAAAAAAAAAAAAAAAAAAAAAAAAAAAAAAAAAAAAAAAAAAAAAAAAAAAAAAAAAAAAAAAAAAAAAAAAAAAAAAAAAAAAAAAAAAAAAAAAAAAAAAAAAAAAAAAAAAAAAAAAAAAAAAAAAAAAAAAAAAAAAAAAAAAAAAAAAAAAAAAAAAAAAAAAAAAAAAAAAAAAAAAAAAAAAAAAAAAAAAAAAAAAAAAAAAAAAAAAAAAAAAAAAAAAAAAAAAAAAAAAAAAAAAAAAAAAAAAAAAAAAAAAAAAAAAAAAAAAAAAAAAAAAAAAAAAAAAAAAAAAAAAAAAAAAAAAAAAAAAAAAAAAAAAAAAAAAAAAAAAAAAAAAAAAAAAAAAAAAAAAAAAAAAAAAAAAAAAAAAAAAAAAAAAAAAAAAAAAAAAAAAAAAAAAAAAAAAAAAAAAAAAAAAAAAAAAAAAAAAAAAAAAAAAAAAAAAAAAAAAAAAAAAAAAAAAAAAAAAAAAAAAAAAAAAAAAAAAAAAAAAAAAAAAAAAAAAAAAAAAAAAAAAAAAAAAAAAAAAAAAAAAAAAAAAAAAAAAAAAAAAAAAAAAAAAAAAAAAAAAAAAAAAAAAAAAAAAAAAAAAAAAAAAAAAAAAAAAAAAAAAAAAAAAAAAAAAAAAAAAAAAAAAAAAAAAAAAAAAAAAAAAAAAAAAAAAAAAAAAAAAAAAAAAAAAAAAAAAAAAAAAAAAAAAAAAAAAAAAAAAAAAAAAAAAAAAAAAAAAAAAAAAAAAAAAAAAAAAAAAAAAAAAAAAAAAAAAAAAAAAAAAAAAAAAAAAAAAAAAAAAAAAAAAAAAAAAAAAAAAAAAAAAAAAAAAAAAAAAAAAAAAAAAAAAAAAAAAAAAAAAAAAAAAAAAAAAAAAAAGTAAAAAAAAAAAAAAAAAAAAAAAAAAATAAAATAATAAATAATGCATATGTAGAAATGCTTGTATGCACATATGTACGTGGTTAGGTGATCAATCAGAAAGTTTCCATCATAGGTCGCTAACTTTGTAAGAATGTTGGCAATCCATCTTTCAACCCATATCCCATAACTCACTCAAAACCAACATCTTCATCCCACATCATCTTTACCATTTTCATAACTCTTTTTTTTTTTTTTTTTTTTTTTTTTTTTTTTTTTTTTTTTTTTTTTTTTTTTTTTTTTTTTTTTTTTTTTTTTTTTTTTTTTTTTTTTTTTTTTTTTTTTTTTTTTTTTTTTTTTTTTTTTTTTTTTTTTTTTTTTTTTTTTTTTTTTTTTTTTTTTTTTTTTTTTTTTTTTTTTTTTTTTTTTTTTTTTTTTTTTTTTTTTTTTTTTTTTTTTTTTTTTTTTTTTTTTTTTTTTTTTTTTTTTTTTTTTTTTTTTTTTTTTTTTTTTTTTTTTTTTTTTTTTTTTTTTTTTTTTTTTTTTTTTTTTTTTTTTTTTTTTTTTTTTTTTTTTTTTTTTTTTTTTTTTTTTTTTTTTTTTTTTTTTTTTTTTTTTTTTTTTTTTTTTTTTTTTTTTTTTTTTTTTTTTTTTTTTTTTTTTTTTTTTTTTTTTTTTTTTTTTTTTTTTTTTTTTTTTTTTTTTTTTTTTTTTTTTTTTTTTTTTTTTTTTTTTTTTTTTTTTTTTTTTTTTTTTTTTTTTTTTTTTTTTTTTTTTTTTTTTTTTTTTTTTTTTTTTTTTTTTTTTTTTTTTTTTTTTTTTTTTTTTTTTTTTTTTTTTTTTTTTTTTTTTTTTTTTTTTTTTTTTTTTTTTTTTTTTTTTTTTTTTTTTTTTTTTTTTTTTTTTTTTTTTTTTTTTTTTTTTTTTTTTTTTTTTTTTTTTTTTTTTTTTTTTTTTTTTTTTTTTTTTTTTTTTTTTTTTTTTTTTTTTTTTTTTTTTTTTTTTTTTTTTTTTTTTTTTTTTTTTTTTTTTTTTTTTTTTTTTTTTTTTTTTTTTTTTTTTTTTTTTTTTTTTTTTTTTTTTTTTTTTTTTTTTTTTTTTTTTTTTTTTTTTTTTTTTTTTTTTTTTTTTTTTTTTTTTTTTTTTTTTTTTTTTTTTTTTTTTTTTTTTTTTTTTTTTTTTTTTTTTTTTTTTTTTTTTTTTTTTTTTTTTTTTTTTTTTTTTTTTTTTTTTTTTTTTTTTTTTTTTTTTTTTTTTTTTTTTTTTTTTTTTTTTTTTTTTTTTTTTTTTTTTTTTTTTTTTTTTTTTTTTTTTTTTTTTTTTTTTTTTTTTTTTTTTTTTTTTTTTTTTTTTTTTTTTTTTTTTTTTTTTTTTTTTTTTTTTTTTTTTTTTTTTTTTTTTTTTTTTTTTTTTTTTTTTTTTTTTTTTTTTTTTTTTTTTTTTTTTTTTTTTTTTTTTTTTTTTTTTTTTTTTTTTTTTTTTTTTTTTTTTTTTTTTTTTTTTTTTTTTTTTTTTTTTTTTTTTTTTTTTTTTTTTTTTTTTTTTTTTTTTTTTTTTTTTTTTTTTTTTTTTTTTTTTTTTTTTTTTTTTTTTTTTTTTTTTTTTTTTTTTTTTTTTTTTTTTTTTTTTTTTTTTTTTTTTTTTTTTTTTTTTTTTTTTTTTTTTTTTTTTTTATTGTTAGTCAATCTGTATTGATCTATTGTATGTTTTTTTTATTTGGGCAGTCATTTTAAGGATTTGCGGTTTGTGGCAACTAATAACACGGGTTGTGTTGGATTAGACTATAATTTTTCTTTAAAACCAATTCAAAATACACCACATACCTTTCCATACCCATTAAACCCTAAGCCTTCAGAAACATTACAACCGATTGAATTGCCTCTTTGGATGATCATGCTAGGTGCTTACGCCATGTCGGTGGAGAAATGATTCTATTACAAGCCTATGATTATTTATGCAACATGACTTGGCCATATAAGAGTGATTCAAATATACACCCTCGTGAGATATTTAGATTGATAGATATTTTAGAGATGTGAGAATCATACACTATCATTGAGCAGGTGCTAAGTCATGTATATTCGTGCTTGAGAATCATTGAACATCTCGATTTTCATGAATTAACTTAAATCGCATAGAACTAGAAATAGTTCTATATCTTTTTGGAAATCGAACGTTTGGAAAGTCAAGTCAAGGAAGTTCTATGTTTAAATTATAGTTTGCTTGAGGACAAGCAACGTTCAAGTGTGGGGGAATTTGATAACGCTCAAATTATACATATTTCATTGAGCGTTATTGTGCAAGTTAATGTATAATTATAACCCATTTGAATGTAAATTAATGTATTTTAGTTACTTATTGTGTGTATGAGTAATTTTACAGGTTGCAATGGATTTTGGTGTAAAAATGCTTGAAAAGTGACAAATTGACGTTGCTGCACTGTTTTGCTCACAACTTTTTCATCCGATATCCGTTTTTAACGAACAAGCTGGCCACGCGAAGATGAATGAAAAATCTACAACTTGCCAATTTTACTTTTACCAATAGAGGATGTAATCAAGTCAGTAAAGCCACGAAATGAAGACATTCACCATGCATTTAATGCCATTCGACATTCAAAAGCACAAAATTGAAGAGTCAAAATTTGCATCCTGCCATATTTTCAACACCTGACATTTGCTTAACTGTTTGGAGCAAATTCCTTCTATTCATAATTGTAGCATGGCTTGATCATGTCCCCTCAATAATGAAGGCAGTTGGTGAAGACGATTATAAAAGGAAGCTTCCTGAGAACGTTCAAGGTGTGCCTGGGAAGTCTCCTATGGTCTCCAGACCATTTCCAGTCACAAACAAGTTTCAAATCACTGCCAAATCAAATCTCTAAAGTTACAGAAAGTTTAGTTAGTTAATTTGCAAGTTACCATTGTAGCCGTTAGCTTAGGTTTCTGTTCAAATTCCGATCAACAATTCAAATCTTGTAACCTTAAATCAAGTTGTGTTTGCTAAATCGTTTGAAGTTATAATAATTCAAATCTCTAAAAGTTATCCGTTCATTATAACTTTTGTTCTAGCTTTAGTTCGCAAAGTTGTTCGAAAACTTCGGTTTAAATTTGTGTCCAATCTACATGTTAAAACTTCATTCTAAAAGTTGTTATAAGCTCGTTTATGATCCATTAAGTAGTGTGTTAAGTTTCGCGAAGTTTAGTGAAGGTTTGCATGTTCGCATGAAAAATACTTGCGAGTATTTTTCGTGATTTTCGGTCTAGTTTACGGGTTAATTGTGAAGGGTTCAAAGTCATCTAAGTAGTTCGATAGATAGATTGAGGCTTAGTCTAGTTGTGTTAAGTAGTAGAGTCGTTACCGATTGCCGCAGTAGCTAGTTTGAGGGATACGAAGTAGCTAGTTTGGTGCAAAGTTCACTTAGTTTTTCTTTGACTTTGAAAGTCAAAAATTCATTCAAAGTCACGATTCATGCAGCTTTATTTTACTTGATTCAAGTATTTGTCTTCGTTTTATGATTCAAGCACAAAATTTAGATCGCGGTTTAGTTCGTTTAAAGGTTAGTCATATTCACTTATTAGTTTACTAATCGGATAGTGACAGTCCGATTACAAACTGGGGGTTGAAAACATTTTCTGGTTCTAAAAATCCAACAAACTCTTTTCGTTAAAAAAATAGTTAAAAAACTATCTTTAGGCTGTAAAGACCTTAAGATTTATCTTTTGCTCCTCTTACGCCAAAGTTTTCTTTTTAGTCATTTAAAAGTTTTCAAAAGGATTAGTTTGTTAAGCAACGTGACAACTCGGTCACAACCCCCCAATTTTACACTTTCTTTTTAGATTAAATTTAATAGTTTTATTTACTACTAAAACTAATTCCCTGTGGACGATCCTGGACTTACTACTAGCTATACTATACGCGACAGGGTACACTGCCCGTGTGTAATATAACTATAGTATATCCTTGTTTTATAAATTTAAAACTTGGGTGATTTTTATGAGCAAAACGATTAAACAAAATTATGCATTGAAATTACACATCAATCCCTACCGGTATAAAGCTTTGAGAAGCTTAACGTCATAGTATCGGAGGTGTTGTGTTTGGCGGTGACGACTTCTCTATGGAGAAGCCGACCACCTTAGGTGTTTTGAGGGTGAAGAGAACATGCCTCCATCTTATGAGGAGGACCTCTATTTATAAGATGGGTAATCTTGGAGGAAAAGATAGGTTTAGGGTTTCCCTAGTTATTAGGAAGGGATTTGGGCAGATCCCTTTTCTTTAGGAGGAAGGAATAAGAGATTTCCTCCATATTTGGCGGAGCTCCGTTCTGACGGGCGAGCTCCGTAATTCTGACTGAGGTGGTCCGTTCTGACGAAGGTGAGCTCCGTATTTCTGGCAGGAAACATCTTTAAGCAGCCTTCGTAATAGCATATTCACATACGGAGGTAGGGCTACTTATAGGGTATATCATCAGAGTCAGTATACCCAACATGGGTAGCCAACCCAGTCATGGCAAAGAAAAGCGACGGAGGATGGCGAATGTGTGTATACTTCACAAACATAAACAAGGCTACGCCAAAAGACTGCTACCCCTTACCGGAGATTGACTGGAAGGTCGAATTCGTAGCAGATTTCAGGCTGAAGTGCTTCTTAGATGCATACAAAGGTTACCATCAGATACAAATGGCCAAAGGTGACGAGGAAAAGACATCATTCTATACCAGCAAAGGGATATACTACTACACAAAAATGCCATTTGGTCTGAAGAATGCAGGAGCTACGTATCAGCGATTGGTCGATAAGGCTTTCCAACACCAGCTAGGAAGGAACCTAGAAGCCTATGTCGACGACATGGTCTTCAAGAGTAAGAGCGAGGACGAACTGTTACTGGACATACATGAAACCTTTAACACGCTAAGAAGCATCAACATGAAGTTAAACCCGAAGAAGTGCTCATTCGAAGTAGAAGAAGGAAAGTTCCTTGGATACTATATAACAAAGAAGGGGATACAAACAAACCCGTCAAAAGTGAACAAACTCTCACAGATGCTCCCACCAACCTCCATAAAGGAAGTGCAGAGTTTGAATGGAAAGTTGGCAGCGCTGAGTAGATTTTTATCTAGAGGGGCAGAAAAGCAGCCCCCGTTTTTCAAAACGCTTAAAGGATGCATCGATATAAACACGTGCACCTGTTCACTTCTGTTCTAATCACGTGTTTATTTAAACACGTGTTTGTCTTTTAAGCTCGTGCTCGTATCTTAAACACGTGTTTATCTTAAACACGTGTACCTGTTCACTCTCTGTTCTAATCACGTGTTTATCTCAAACACGTGGTACTGTTCACTCTCTGTTCTAATCACGTGTTTATCTTAAACACGTGTTTATCTTAAACACGTGTACCTGTTCACTCTCTGTTCTAATCACGTGTTTATCTTAAACACGTGCACCTGTTCACTCTCTGTTCTAATCACGTGTTTATCTTAAACACGTGTTTATCTTAAACACGTGTACCTGTTCACTCTCTGTTCTAATCACGTGTTTATCTTCAAACACGTGGTACTGTTCATCTTCACGTGTTTATCTTAAACACGTGTTTGTCTTAAACTCGTGTTTATCTTAAACACGTGTTTATCTTAAACACGTGTACCTGTTCACTCTCTGTTCTAATCACGTGTTTATCTTAAACACGTGCACCTGTTCACTCTCTGTTCTAATCACGTGTTTATTTCAAACACGTGTTTATCTTAAACACGTGTACCTGTTCACTCTCTGTTCTAATCACGTGTTTATTTCAAACACGTGCGTTTCGCTTAAACACGTGTTTATCTTAAACACGTGTACCTGTTCACTCTCTGTTCTAATCACGTGTTTATCTTCAAACACGTGTTTCATCTTAACACGTGTTTATCTTAACTCGTGCTTTATCTTAAACACGTGTTTATCTTAAACACGTGTACCTGTTCACTCTCTGTTCTAATCACGTGTTTATCTCAAACACGTGTTTGTCTTAGTAACACGTGTTTGGTTTTTAACACGCGTTTGTATTGTAAACTCGTGTTGGCCTTATCATAACACGTGTTTTTGTTCTTTAACACGTGTTTGTCTTAGTAACACGTGTTTGGTTTTTAACACGCGTTTGTATTGTAAACTCGTGTTGGCCTTATCATAACACGTGTTTTTGTTCTTTAACACGTGTTTGTTCTTTATCACGTGTTTGCCATTTAACACGTGTTTGTCTTTTAAGCTCGTGCTCGTACTTAAACACGTGTACCTGTTCACTCTCTGTTCTAATCACGTGTTTATCTCAAACACGTGTTTGTCTTAAGCTCGTGCTCCTTAAACACGTGTTTATCTTAAACACGTGTACCTGTTCACTCTCTGTTCTAATCACGTGTTTATCTCAAACACGTGGTACTGTTCATTTCTTTTAATTTCTTCTTTTGTCGTATTTCAATGATGTCTGGAATGCCTACAGTTTCATCAAAAGAGGCCCAATACATAAATGCTTTAATTCTTCACGATCATGAAGTCGGTCGTACCAATTCACCCCCAAAATTGATTAGACTTGAAAATTTCTGGAGTTGGAAAAAACGTTTTGAATCCTATATTCGCCTTACTGATTTCAATCAATGGGTGATGATTACTGAAGGATATGAGTGGCCAACTCATGAAGATGCTCTTGGAAATGAGGTCAAATACAAGATTGGGGATATGTCTGAAGTATTGAAGAAAGAATATGCCATTGAAGGGAAGGCCTTGTCAAACTTAGAAATGTGCTTACCTCGGGATGCAATTCATCTTCTCGGAGAACATAAGACCTCTAAAGGTTTGTGGGATGCTTTAAACGCATACTGTGAAGGTGATGAGTTGATGAAAAAGGGAAGAATTAAGCTGCTGAACAGACAATATGAAGTCTTTAATGGATTGAAATCTGAAAGTTTAGATGATTTAATAACTCGTTTTAATCATCTGATTACTGAACTGGGATATTTTGGTGTTACTTTTACACAAAATAAACTAGTAGATAAATTTTTGGATTCTCTGCCGAACAAATGGAATGACTTTGTGCATAGTCTTCAAGAAGAGAAAGATTATGAATCTTACACCCTGGCAGAGATTGTTTCAAAAGTAAAGAACAGGGAAATGAAGCGTAAAGCAAAGGATGAGCTTTCGGTTTTTCAACAAAATCCGAGTCTATATCATGCTAACACTGATAATCTATTGTCTTCATCGTCCTCTACTTCTGGAAGTGGAACTACTGCTCTTTTATCCACTGAAACCATTCATCCTGTTATGGATTCTGATGGAATTGCAGGTTACATGGTTTATGACAATTCGTCTTCAACTAAGAATAGCAGTGGATCAAGAAACAGTGGAAGTACAACTGTTCGTTCTATGCCAATGAGTATGCAATCTGCTGAAGGACGTATGCAAGTATTTGCTGCTATGTGTTCTGCTCATGAGGCATTTATCAATGGCAAAATTTCAGATCCAAGTTTGATTGATAAAGATTATGAACAAGTTGATCCTGATGATTTAGAGGAAATGGACTTGAAGTGGCAAATGGCTATGCTCACTATAAAAGCTCGTCGTTTTATGCAAAGAACTGGAAGAAATCTTGCATCTGACAAGAATAGAGGATTTGACAAGTCCAAGGTTAAGTGTTATAATTGTGACGGTTTTGGTCATTTTGCTAAGGAATGTCAAAGACCAAAGCGTTTTGATAATTCTACAGCTAATCGTCAGAATTATAATCAGGGAGGTGTCCAAGCTGGAAATCAAATTAAATCAGCCAAAGCTACAGAGCATGATGGAATGATCATTCAGGAACTTCCTACAGAAAATCAAGTTCAAAATCCTGAAAATGCCATGGTGGCAAGACAGGAAGATGGTACTTATCTTTGGACAAAGGAAAATGAACCTGAAAATGCTTTGCTAGCTGAGATTTATGATGAAGTAGCTAATGTGATTGATGACGGAAGTGCTGCATTTGATTATGCTCTCTACACAAGTGAAGAGGCTGCTGCTACTGATGCTGCATTACAGGTTTCTGATGATGAAAAGAATGCAGATGAAGCAGTGAAGTTTAAAAAGGCTGATAAGCAGATAGATGAATCTTCTGATAAGACAAGCAGCCAGAGTGATAATCAATCGATGAGCTCAAGTGCAAAATTGGACAAGGCTATTTCTACAGAAGCTGATGATTTTGATATTCCTGAAGGTATGACAATATCAGACTTTGTTGCATATATGGCTGACTGCGATGATCGAGAGAAACAGGTAACTTTTTCTTATTTGACTGTTCGTCGTATTTGCTTGTTTGTTAAAGATGTGATGCAACAACATAGTATTGCCTCATCCAAGACCTTAGAGTTAACCACTAGTTATGAAACTATCAGCAAGGAACGTAGTTCATTTTTCTCTAAGAATAGTGCTTTACTTGATCAAGAACGTCAATTTAAGAGTAGGATTAAGTCACTTGAAAATGATAATGCTGCCTTAAAAGACAAACTGAAAGAATCAATTTTTAGAGAAAATCTTGCAAATGAAAAGATAGTTTTTCTTTCTAGTGAAATTGGTAAGAAAGAAAAGGATTTGGCTGATGCTAGGGTTACCATTACTAAGCATGAGACTACTTTAGCTAAATGGAGAGGAAGTGATCTAGTAGCTTCTTTAGGTAAACCTAGACATCCTAAGGATAAAACAGGACTAGGAGCTGATTATTCTGATGTAAGACCTCCTTTTAACAACAACCTAGACCCTGTTTATCCAGATTTGGCTGAGTCTGATTCTACTAAACCTGTGCTTACTGACTATCCTAAGTCACCCGCCTCCACTGAACCTAACCAATCCAAATTCATTCCTAGACAACTGAGGACCAAAAACCATGATATACCAAAGCTAAGTCAGAAGTTTGTCAAGAAAGGAATTCAGACTAGTTCAACTGAGATTAAGTATGTTACTGAACCTGAACCTAGTTTGACCAAATCATTCTCAACTTCTGAGACTAAGGCTCCTACTGTGGAAGAGATAGCAACTCAGGAGATTAAGAATATCTTGAATACCCCTCCATCTAAACCATCAGCTCAACCATCTTCTTGGATCAAACGCGTGCTATCATGTAAACGCGTGCTTGCAGATCCTAAACACGTGTAACTATGGGTTGTAAACGCGTGTTTTCCAAACGCGTGTTTTTCCAAACGCGTGTTCCATACACGCGTTTACCTTGTCACACGCGTTTACCATTGATCACACGCGTTTACCATTGATCACACGCGTTTACCATTGATCACACGCGTTTACCATTGATCACACGCGTTTACCATTGATCACACGCGTTTACCATTGATCACACGCGTTTACCATTGATCACACGCGTTTACCATTGATCACACGCGTTTACCATTGATCACACGCGTTTACCATTGATCACACGCGTTTACCATTGATCACACGCGTTTACCATTGATCACACGCGTTTACCATTGATACACGCGTTTACCATTGATCACACGCGTTTACCATTGATCACACGCGTTTACCATTGATCACACGCGTTTACCATTGATCACACGCGTTTACCATTGATCACACGCGTTTACCATTGATCACACGCGTTTACCATTGATCACACGCGTTTACCATTGATCACACGCGTTTACCATTGATCACACGCGTTTACCATTGATCACACGCGTTTACCATTGATCACACGCGTTTACCATTGATCACACGCGTTTACCATTGATCACACGCGTTTACCATTGATCACACGCGTTTACCATTGATCACACGCGTTTACCATTGATCACACGCGTTTACCATTGATCACACGCGTTTACCATTGATCACACGCGTTTACCATTGATCACACGCGTTTACCATTGATCACACGCGTTTACCTTTGATCGCACGCGTTTACCTTTGATCGCACGCGTTTACCATTGATCACACGCGTTTACCATTGATCACACGCGTTTACCATTGATCACACGCGTTTACCATTGTCACACGCGTTTACCATTGATCACACGCGTTTACCTTTGATCGCACGCGTTTACCTTTGATCGCACGCGTTTACCATTGATCACACGCGTTTACCATTGATCACACGCGTTTACCATTGATCACACGCGTTTACCATTGATCACACGCGTTTACCATTGATCACACGCGTTTACCATTGATCACACGCGTTTACCATTGATCACACGCGTTTACCATTGATCACACGCGTTTACCTTTGATCGCACGCGTTTACCATTGATCGCACGCGTTTACCATTGATCACACGCGTTTACCATTGTCACACGCGTTTACCATTGATCACACGTGTTTACCCTTCTTCACGCGTTTACCATTGATCGCACGCGTTTACCATTGATCACACGCGTTTACCATTGATCGCACGCGTTTACCATTGATCACACGCGTTTACCACTGTAACACGCGTTTACCATTGATCACACGCGTTTACCTTTGATCGCACGCGTTTACCTTTGATCGCACGCGTTTACCATTGATCACACGCGTTTACCATTGATACACGCGTTTACCTTTGATCGCACGCGTTTACCATTGATCGCACGCGTTTACCATTGATCACACGCGTTTACCATTGATCACACGCGTTTACCATTGATCACACGCGTTTACCATTGATCACACGCGTTTACCATTGATCACACGTGTTTACCCTTCTTCACGCGTTTACCATTGATCGCACGCGTTTACCATTGATCACACGCGTTTACCATTGATCGCACGCGTTTACCATTGATCACACGCGTTTACCACTGTAACACGCGTTTACCATTGATCACACGCGTTTACCATTGATCACACGCGTTTACCATTGATCACACGCGTTTACCATTGATCACACGCGTTTACCATTGATCACACGCGTTTACCATTGATCACACGCGTTTACCATTGATCACACGCGTTTACCATTGATCACACGCGTTTACCATTGATCACACGCGTTTACCATTGATCACACGCGTTTACCATTGATCACACGCGTTTACCATTGATCACACGCGTTTACCATTGATCACACGCGTTTACCATTGATCACACGCGTTTACCATTGATCACACGCGTTTACCATTGATCACACGCGTTTACCATTGATCACACGCGTTTACCATTGATCACACGCGTTTACCATTGATCACACGCGTTTACCATTGATCACACGCGTTTACCATTGATCACACGCGTTTACCATTGATCACACGCGTTTACCTTTGATCGCACGCGTTTACCATTGATCGCACGCGTTTACCATTGCACGCGTTTACCATTGATCACACGCGTTTACCATTGATCACACGCGTTTACCATTGTAACACGCGTTTGAAGAATGGGTACACGCGTTTGAGACTTTACCACGTGTTTACAACCAGATTCAAAAATTTCCTAAGTTTTATTGTGCAGATTTATTATTGCTAAATTTTTGTTATTGCACTATTGTTTTTGCTTTACAGAAATGGCAGGAAATCCGAGGAATTTTTTCTCCACTCACAATCAGTTGATTGATTTGTCAAGAGATAGAAGGAATGTGGAGTTTAATGGATTGCTTCGGTATTTGGAACGATCACGCATTCATTTCGTGCTTACTCATAATCCTGTCTTATATCAAGGTTATTTGCATCACTTTTGGAACAATGCGTCTGTAAGGGTGGTTCAAGCGCAGCGTGCACAAGGGGATAGAGCTGCTGTCCCTAGGAGTGTTAGGTTTCAGACCACTGTGGCGAATCAGACTTTTTCTTTCTCTGCTGCTGATTTGAGAGAGATATTACATTTGGGGACTGTTGAAGAAGAGAATGGTCCGATAGAGTTTGAAGAGACCTTGGTCAGAGGATGTTTTGGACGGATGGGTCATGCTACACCTGGTGCTAAATGGCCGATTGCGAAGGCTGGTTTTTATGGCCAATGGAGGTTTTTGGCGCATGTTTTGATAGTGGCAATTAGTAATCGACATGCAGGGTTCGACCAGTTAAATAAACAAGTTGGCTCGCAGATGGTGGCCTTGACATTGAATCGACCATATTCATTCTCGGGTTATTTTTTTGATATTTTGAAGACTCAAATTACTCAGACTGGGGCGCAGAGGTTCATGATGTTGCCAAGGATAACGATGGCAATCATTAATCACTTTGTACCGAATCTGCCAGTCTTGGAGGATATATATGACATTGTTTCTCCACCAACTCGGATTTGGTCTATGATGTTAAAGATTAAGGAGAATTATCCAAATCCTCAGAATGTGCCATTGTTTGGACATTTGATCAATCCTAACTATCGAGCTCCGGCTGTTGGATGGGAAGATGAAAATGAGGTTGAAGAAGGAGGAAATAATGATGCACCACCTCCACCACCACCACCACCACAACCTCAAGTTCAAGTTCCACGTGTGGCTCCACGTCAAAGACAACGACAACGACGGGTTCGTCCACGGGTTCAACCACAGGCTCAGCCTGAAGTTAGACAAGTACAAGCTGCTGATGAAGAGGTTCAGGCTGCTAATGAAGCGTTGGAAGATCTGTTAGATCAGGCAGCAGGTGCTAATCCCGAAGTTGGTGAAGCGTTTGTACAGGCTGCATTGGATCCAGATGATATTATTGCACAAGTGGATAATTTCCAACCGTTGGATAATCTGGAGTTGTTCGTAGAGTCTAATGCTGAAAGAGATCAGGAGCTGGATCGCTTATTGGAAGATGTAGATGATCAACTGAATTATGTTAGGGCTGATGTTGATCAGGCAAGTGGTTCTTCGTCTGTTGAGAGAGGATTGAAAAGGGTTCGCGCTGAAGTGGAAAGTGAACCAGAGGAGGAGGAGACTCCTTTGATTAGACGCAAGAAAGCGCCTCGATCGGGAAAGGTTCTACCGGCTCATTTGGCTGCAGCATTTGAGACTTATAGACAACAAGAAGAGTCTGAGCAGAATGAGGTGACGGAAGGATCACTTCCTGAGCGAGATGAGGCTTCAGTTGCTGTAACTCAATCTGAATCTGTTCAAGTATCAGTTCCTCAAGTTACACAAAGTGCTTCGTTTCGGCCTGTTGTTCCTATCAGCACTGTGTTTACTACTCTTCTGCGTCCACTACAACCGCCTATGATTGGTCGACCTCCAGTTTCTACTCAGTCTACTACTCGATCTTTTGAAGCCAGACCAACAGTTGAACCTGCGCATATCATGACGACTCAATTTAAGGTGAATCATTTGGAGACACGTGTTATGTCGTTGGAAGCTCAAATGAAATCTATGCAAGGGTTGGTTGGGAAGTTAGTTGCTGAGTTGGAAGATGAAAAGCGTCAAAGTGCAGAACTCAGGGAACAGCTTCGACAGTTAATGGCTCAAGGGGGAGATAGTTGTAGGGAAATGGAGTTGAAGAGGAAAGAGGATGAGGATGATGATGAGGATGCGAATGCTGATGGTGAGCCAAGAACTGAAGCTCAAGCAGAAGCATCAACTCAGGGGGAGACACCATTCCGAACAGAGTCAGAGATTGCTGGTACAGCTGGTGCTAGTACATCTGGGACTCAGAAAGACTCAGGAAAAGCTGTGATGGTGGCTCCGGATGTAGTTATTGATGATGATTCCAATTCAGGTAACTCAAATTCTGATTCTACTACCAATAAGTCTTCAGAGTCAGAGTTGCACCCATTAATAGTGCATAGACTAGAGAAGAGATTGGGATATGATTCACAAGCTCATTTGAGAGCTATGGCAGATTTTATGGATCCTGATGATTATCATGATCCAGGATCATATAAGGATCAAGTAAAAGAGCAGTTAGGGTTAACTTGTACATCTTCAGAGTCAGAATCGGATTCGTCAGATTCAGATTTTGTTTTTGAACCTTAAGAGATTAATAATTTGTGTACTTTAAATGTAAATAAGATAAAAATTATAAGATAAATATTGGTGTACTCAATTGTTACATTATATTTATGATATAGTTTATTTTATTTATGCTATCTTTTATGTCTTAATGTTGTGTGTCTTTGCATATTTGAAATATTTGAATTTTTAAATTTCAGATAAGCTTCAAAAGATAGATGCAGGTACATCTGAGGTTCGAAATGATGATTCTGAAAATGATGAAAGTTTGGAGGAAGGTGAAATGAATCCTGATTTGGACTGGGATAATGTTCTTCAAGATGATGATTTTGTGCAACAACAAGTTCCAGATGATCAACAAGAGATTCAAGCTGAGCGAGTTTTATTCCAAGTTCAAGAACTCTACACTTTACGGTTTTTACCAAAGTTGGAGATGATGAAGATGGAATTACTCTAAGCTGGAATATTGAAGATTCGAAGGAATTTGATGTGACAGAATATCCAGTGCCAAGTAGGGATGAAGATCACTTACATCAAATCGATAGAAAGATACCGGCAAGAGGATTTGTAGGAGAAGGTATGAAACCATCAGTCTTTTGGGATTTTATTAGTGATCGAGATGCTCATACGTATGTGACTACTATTTTGAGTTGGTTTTTCGATGATGAGCTAAAATTGTTTGTTATTAAAAGAGATGATGGTTGTCAGTACTTGAAGCCTATGAAAAGATATTTTCAAAGCCTTAGTGAATCCGATTTAATGGATTTAGGAAGGAAAAGGCTGGTTAATCCAAGTGGAAATGGGTATGCAACTTACTGGAGTAAGAAGTTGCAAGATGATTACAGGAAAAGATTTTATGATGATTTTGATAAAACCAGTTTGTTCATAATGCCAAGATCCTTGAAGAAAGTTACGAAGGATGATGGAACTATTGAATTTGTTCAACGATCGATCAAGTGTGTATTGAAGGTTCCAGTAAAGAAATGGCCTCAAGATGTATTGAGTACACTTGATCACTGGGAGATTCATAATAATACTGGTGAGGCGTTGATGTATGGAGATAAGAATAAGAGGGTTATTTTGTTGCGCACATATGATCCTATGCAGATCGTGAATCTTTCCAGAGATGATCAACGAAGGTTATACGATACTCAGTGTTTGTTTATTCCTTCATGGACTACTGAGGAAAGCAGATACAGGAAGATTTTGCGCATTTGTTTACATGCTAATATTCATGCGAATAGCAGGAGGTTGTTATTTGATGGATAATGTTTTTTTCAAGACTGAAGAAATCGTGTAGCTGATGTCAAGGGGGAGACTGTAAGTGCATGATTCGGTTGACAACAGCAACAGCGATTTGATCAGTATGTTTATGTTTTGTAATATGTAATCATAGACTTATGTTATGTTTAAGCTTGTTATTTGGACTTAGATAATGTGAATGATTACCTATTGATCAGAGGTTTGGTATGTTTAATGTTTACGACTTGTATGAATGTGATTATAAGTAACATACGGATACAAGTGATAAACTAGTCACGTTTTAAGTAATTAAAGTATACTTAAAAGATGACAAAAGAAAGTGTGTATAAACTCGTGCTACAGTAACACGAGTTTGACTAAACTCGTGCTACAGTAACACGAGTTTGTCTAAATACGTGGTCAACACGTGTTTACGTATAAAACACGCGTTTGCTAATGGGCTTTGGGCTTTAAGGTATACGGTCCATAATTAGCACGCGTTTATGAACATTTAGTATAAATACTCACACTTAAAACGTAATTAGTAACGATTAATTAAGAGATTACGACTAAACTCTGTCAATTAAGCAAACCCGCGCGCGTTTAAGGTCTTAGGTTGTGTTTACAACGAAAGACGATATTATTATTAACCAAACAGGTTATCACGAGAGGATTCCGCACTCTCGTCATAACTATAAGCGTTCTCGTGTACGATCAGTCCACAAGGACCTACAGTGAGCTCCGTATTATTAGCAGAAAGAGATAAAAAGAAAATACCGATCTACTTCGTCAGCAGAATACTGCAGGGAGCAGAAACACGGTACCCGAAGCTCGAAAAATTAGTCTTGGAACTAGTTCACACCACCAGAAGACTACGAAGGTATTTTCAAGCTCACAACATAGTTGTCCTAACGGACAAACCAATTAAACAGGTGCTATTAAAACCGGAGAAATCAGGAAGAATGGCTAAGTGGGCCATCGAACTCGGAGAACATGACATCGAATTCAGAGCACAAAATTCGGTGAAAGGACAGGTGCTAGCAGACTTCATCGCAGAAACACAACATAATAAAGAAACCGGAGCCACAAGTCACTCAAGCACACTGACCATCACCGAAGATCAAGACCGTGAGCAATGGCAGCTATATACTGACGGAGCCTCAAGCAAGAGCGGCTCCGGAGCTGGATTGATGCTCATAGGGCCTGATAAAAAAGAATATACATATGCCCTAAGGTTCGAATTCGAAACAACAAATAACGAAGCAGAATACGAAGCGTTGCTAGCAGGGTTACGTATAGCAAAAGAAATGAAGGTGAACCATATCCACGCATATGTAGATTCCCAAAGGTCCATGAACTTATAAACTGCTTCGGATCATTTGAAATAGAACACATAAGGAGAAACCAGAACCAAAAAGCAGATGCATTAAGCAAGTTGGCATGCCTCACCTTCTCCCACTTAGCCAAGGACGTCCTAACCGAAGTACTCAAAGACAGGTCAATACGTGAAAAAGAAGTGTTGGACATAACAAAAGAAGACACCAACAACTGGATGAGACCCATAAGGGAGTACCTAATAAGTGGACTCCTCCCAGAGGATAAAAATGAGGCCAGAAAAATACGAATTAAGGCACCATAATTCAAAATCTTGGATGGAATATTGTACAAGAAGGCCTTCCTAACGCCATGGTTAAGATGTGTGGGGCCAAATGAAGCCACTCTAATCATTACAGAGATGCACGGAGGAATCTGCGGACATCACGCTGGCCCAAAATCAGTAGTAGCAAAGATACTAAGACTTGGGTACTACTGGCCAACAATGCACCAGGACGCTTCGGCAACGCTACAAGTATGTGTGAACTGCCAGCTTCATGCAAATGTCAGCAGGATGCCAAAACAGGATATGCCCTCCGTCATCTCAGCATGGCCATTTGCGCAATGGGGGATCGACATTGTCGGACCACTGCTATTAGCAGCATCAGGAAATTTTTGGTCATTGCAATAGACTACTTCACCAAATGGGTAGAAGCAAAACCACTGACAGAGATAACTGGGAAGAACATAGAAAAATTCGTCTTCGAACATATCGTGTACAGATTCGGAGTACCACATATAATCATCTCTAACAATGGAAAACAATTTTCGAAAGGCACCTTCCCTGAATTCTGCAACTGGCTAAAAATTCAGCAGAAATTCACATCCGTGTACCACCCACAGGGCAACGGGATGGTAGAAGTCACAAACAGAGACCTTGTATAAGGAATAGAAAAAAGGTTGGGCCCCACCCGGAAAGGATGGGTAGACGAGATACCATTGGTGCTTTGGAGACTCAGAACCACACCAAAATGGGGAACAAAAGAGACCCCCTTCAGCTTGGTGTATGGATCAGAAGCAGTCCTACCAACGAAACTCCAAGTATCTACATGCAGGGTATCCAACCTAGACACAGAAGACAACGAAGAGAACCTTCAGCTAAATTTAGACATCCTGGATGAACGAAGGGAAATAGCAGCAATAAGAGCAACATCCTACAGACAGAAAGTAGAAAATTACTACAACAAAAGGGTGCGGAAATCAACTTTCAAGCCAGGAGACTATGTGCTAAGGCTCAATAGTCAGAGCAAGGAAGAGAACAGAGGAAAGCTCAGCCAAACATGGGAAGGATCATACAAAGTGGCTCAAGCTTACGGCAACGGAGCATATGACCTGGTTGACATGGAAGACAAGTCAATCGGGAGACCATGGGATGTAACCAACCTCCGCCGATTCTACCACTAAAAGGCAAGAAAAAGCTCTCATATGTATTCTATACAACTACTTCAGAGCTGCCTTTAATAAAATCAGACTTAAGCGAATAGGGTCGCAACCTTTCGCAAATAATTATGAATACGTACAAGTAAAACAAAAATATATATATCAAAAAGTTGGAGTAAGGGGACGCCCATTAAATCCAACGAAACCACGGCAAAATCTTAACAAAGATATGAGCCCGGTTAACACTCAAGCATTAAAGATAAAAGTCTTGGCGTCACGCCGATTGAATATAATCAAAATGCAGAGAGTATAACAATAAGGATAAAATTGTTTAAAAACAATAAAAGTCCGACATAATAAACAAATTGTATCTTCTGGAAATCATAAAAAGGCACGGGGTTTCTTCTGCAAAAGATCATCAACGGAGGCAGAGTCATTGGAAGAGATATCCATAACAAATGGGAAATCTGCACGAGCAAGAGCATCTTCAGCCTTCGACACTCTCTCTAAGGTTTGGTCAGTAAAGTCCTCTGCAAGGGAAATCAACCCATCTCTCGCTAATTGGCTCAGAACAGATGCCCTTTCCTGGGCACGATTCGCATTCACAACCTCCGCCAATAGCACACCAGCCTTTTCACTCCTTATCAATTCAACACAGGCATGGGGAATAACCCTCTTGGACCTCACCTCAGCAGCAACAGCTTTCTGACGAGCCTCTTCCAATTCAGCCTCAAGCTCAGCTATCCGCACATCTTTTGCTTCAATGGTCTTCTTACTTGTTTCACAGAAAGATACCATCTGATTCACCATCTGATTCATCTTCGCTTGGGCACCCTGCAGTCGTTTGGCAAACTCAACATAATGCTCTTTTTGCTCACCCATCTGCCTCCTAGCAAGAAGAAGTTCATTTTGCAAGCGAGAAATAAAATGTTCCTCGCCATTACAAGAGGAACAAACAGAAGATCCCTCCTCACGACGACGGTTTCTCAAACCAACCAATCGCCCCTCCATATCTGCAGATTGCTGAACCAAAAGCCGGTACCGCGCATTCCTAATTGTGCCAACGATAGTACTCACATAAAGAAGTTGATCATAAGAAGCCTGAAGATTTCCAGCATCCAACGCCACCAGCTCCCGAACCCAGTCATCAGGAACAAAATGGAGAAGAAGATCCTCTACCACCTCAGGATCAGGGACATCTACAATCATAGAATAAATAATGAACCCGTGTGCCATAAAAATAAGAATGTCACCAAAAACACTTACTCATATTCATTTCTGAAGGCTGCAGATCACCTAGTAACAGCATATCAAAAATGGACTGGGGCTTCATCTTTTCCTTCGAGGCCTTGGATGGAGCCTTCCTCTTTCTTGATGGGGTAGTGATGATATACCCTATACGGAGCTCTACCTCCGCACTCAAAGAAGATACCTCCGAACAGGTAAAAACGCTTATACGGAGCACCGCCTCCGCAGGCAGAAATAATCCCGGAGCACCTGAGTTAAATTACTTAGCTTCGGAGGAATATACATATCAAATCCTCTATAGGAGGAAACATATATTAAGGTCCGAATACCTCGGACACGGCTTATTATAAAATCATCATAAATCTCCTTAAATAGGAGATATCCTTAAAAGAGGAAGAGATTTACCCTAATTCTCTTACCCTCCTCTCCAAGTTTCTTACCCTCTATATAAAGAGGAGATGCCATACGGCACGGGGGCATCAGGGACACCCTACACACATCACACGACACCGATCCTCAGATTCGGTGACAAACCATCAACAACATTCGACCTCCGAATTCCTAACTATCACAGTCAAACCCTAGGCCTGATAATCGGCCAAGGCTAACAAATAAAGGCGTAAAGCGGCTTGCTGCCCTCTGACCGGAAGGGAATCGCCAACAAAACACCCAAAACCCATCTCACACCTTCGGTTAAGCCATAGTGCGATTATTTGATCAAACAAATTGGCGCCATCCGTGGGACCCATCCAAAAACAAACAACACACACTCTTTTTTCGAACCCACCCGCGATCAGAATAATCAGCTACCATGGCCGATAGAGATACCAGTCACCCGTCAAGTCCGCACAATGTGGAGGGACTTCAGGTGCCTCCAGGAGGACTGAACCTTCAGGAACGGTACTCCTTCGACACGTTTGTGTCAAATTTTGATCTACCAACCATTATGATCGATGACAGAAACGCAACAACAAGAGACGAACCGGATTCACAAGGGCAAGACTTGGATCGATTTATGCTTATGTTGCGAGGTCAAGGCCCACGCAGATCTGCATCTACAGTATTACATCAACGATGTCAGAAGTCTGGATCCACCCCTGTGAACCAAGAAAGATTACGTGCCTTCAGAGATACCTCCCCGACAGATGGGCTACACGCAAGAGCCTCGATAATATCAAACCACCCGGGAAACCCTAGCCGAGCATTGACATTAGCAGACCAGGAGATATACGAAGCACGCATACGGGTTGATTATAATAAGTCAAGACTGTCGCCCCAAGGACAGGGCTGAGACAGGTCCGTGCTGGGGTTGCAAGGTCAAGACCGGGACGGACCCGTGCCAACGCCCAAAGGTCAAGACCAAGACGGACCCGTGCCAACGCCCCAGGGTCAAGACCGAGACGGACCCGTGCCAATGCCCCAAAGTCAAGACCGAGACGGACCCGTGCCAACGCCCCAAGGTCAAGACCGAGACGGACTCGTGCCAATGCCACAAGGTCAACACCAAGATAAATCTATGCCAGGGTCACCGGGACAAAATCGAGGGAGACCCACGTTACCACTACACGACCCAGATGAATCCATCCCTAAAGTATCTCGCAGCCAAAACAAGCATGGATCGGACCGCACTCCTCCTGACCCAGAAAGAGCGCAACCACATAGGGTTATCTTCCAGACAGACGGGCCACAAATAAGGACATCAAGTATAATAAATCAACCTGGAAATACAAACCAGGGACCAACATTAATAGACAGAAAGATCACTGACGCATATGTGTAAGCAAACTATGACGTGTTGTGTGCAATAATCAGACGTCTGAGAGAGACAGGTCATGTATATGAACTAGAGCCAGTAGGCTGGTACATTTACAATGAGCACCGTGCGAGAAATATAGCGGAAAAATTGGAACAGAACAGAGCCACCGGACCGTCAATCATAAAAAGTAACCTCTCAAACCCACAAAGCAACCCTAACAAAGGGGAGGGACAAAATCTACAAACAGGAGCCCCGAAGGACGGACCTGACCAAAGCAGTCAGGTCGAAGGACAACATGGATCGAGGACAGGACTAGGAGAAATAGGTGGAGATAACGTCCGGAGGTACCCTTCGCATGAGTGGGAACATATGGACACGTCACACCTAGGGAATACAAATAGTCCATTCACTAGTAACATACGAAACAATCCGCTACCGACAAATATCAAATACCACCAGAACCTAGGGTATTATGACGGAAAAGGAGACCCAGACGACTTTTTGAAAAAATTTACCGGAGTCGCAATGATCCAAAGATGGGACATGCCAACCACCTGTCAGGCCTTCTCCTTAGCAAACGACACAAGGGAGTGAATTGATAGCCTACCGACAAACTCGATAGATAGTTTCGAAACTCTCCAAAACAAGTTCAGGTTACAATTCAATATGCAAAAGAAACATCGGAAAACAAATGTGTCGGTACATAGCATAAAACGACAAAGTGGAGAGACACTTAGGGATTTTGTTGCAAGATACACAAATGAAACACAGGAGATAAGTGGACTGCCGGAAAGCCAGAGGATATCATGACTCATTCATGGACTACGGGCAGTCGAGCTGGTCGAACACCTCACGACGAACTTGCCGGAAACATATGACAAATTGACATCTAAGGCTCACATTTGGCTTGACGTCAAAGAAACGACTGGAGCGGAGTACGCTCTAGGAAAACGAAAAAGAGATCCGAATGATAGCGGAAACGAGGGCCCCATAGAAAACCCTAGATGGGGAAGCAAAGCCAAAGAAGGTGGAAGAATAATACTGCTGAAATTAACAAAATCACTGAAGGATATTCTCACAACAGAGCGGGTAGCGCAAACCTTCCCAACCCCACCTAGATTAACAACCCGAAAAAGGGATCGAGGAAAATATTGTGCATTCCACAAAGATTATGGACATGACATGGACCTATGCCGGAATCTCCAAAAAGCCATAGAAGAAGCAATAACCGCTGGAAAGTTGCAACATCTTGAAAGGGAGGTGCAAAAAGAAGCATCGAAAGCAGAAATAGAGGACAATGCAGCAACTAACCCACTACAGGCACAAGTCCTTATGGCAGGGAGAGAACCACAAGGCAAAGAACAGAAGTGCTACAACACCAAGCTAGCGAACCTAGTCAGAAAAAATCCAGAGTCAATAGAAATACTGACTCGACCCGCTAGGGAGGAAACATGGTCGGAAGACAAAGACGAAGCACGGACAAAGACTCCGAGTAATACGGAGCAACAATTGAAAGCTAGCAGCTAGGAACCTTACTATGTAATGTCCTCCTGCGAATTATTTTCAAGGAAATAAAGCTTTCAAATGATCGATCAAAAAAAAAAAAAAACGCGCGTAATAATAATAAATAATAATATATAAAGACTTTATGAAAAGCTTGTAAGGGGACGCCCGATAAAGCATCCATAAAGCAACCAAAAGAACGTCATAAGGCGACTGCCATGAGACAATCACATCATAAGGCGACTGCCATGAGACAATCACGTCATAAGACGACTGCCATAAGACAACCATGTCATAAGGCGACTTTCATAAGACAACCATGTCATAAGGCGACTGTCATAAGACATTATTAAAAAAGAGAGTCATGAGGTGACTGCCATGAGACAATCACATCATAAGGCGACTGCCATGAGACAATCACGTCATAAGACGACTGTCGTAAGACAACCACGTCATAAGGCGACTGTCATAAGACATTATCAAGACGTCATAAGGCGATCATCACAAAATATATAATAAATAGTATCCAGCAACAGCAGATAAAGGGAAGTAGCAAAGGATCGTAATCAACAAATAAAATAGAGAAACAAGTCTAAAAGCAAATCAGTCTACGAAGACGGTATTTGCATAAGCTGATAAGGGGATGCATCAGGATCTGAAGAAAGAGCACGAAGATATGAAGAGTGCATATCCTCCAGCTCACTCATAGCTCTGTTTAGAGGACCCGCAGTGTCCTCAACAAGCTCGCCACCGCTAAGAGAGATACGAACTTCAGCAGCAAGGGAACGAATCAACTCTGACTCGGCATCAACCCTATTAGCATTACACAAGTCTGAAACCCTCTTACCAAACTCAGCACTATTCAAGAAAGACTTGCAAACATGAGGAATCACGTCGACAATAAGCCGCCTATACCTATCCTTCAGATCAACAAAAGCAGAACGATCCTGCCCCAACAAAGCATTCTTGGCAGATAACTCTTTCTTCAGCACATTGATCTCATCTCCCTTAGCCCGAATCCCTTCACGAGCAGACTTAAGCTCTGCAGTCAAACTACCCAAACTAACTTCCAATTCCGACACTTTAAACTCTGACGACAACTTTTTTGCTTTGAGCTTATCAATCTGCTCACATGTAGGACCACAATCTTCTGAAAGTTCACGAAATTTCGAATCCAACACATTCTCAATTACGGGAGCACAGAAAGAAGACTGATTAAACAATTCAAAAAGCCTCGACACATCCATACCCATCAAATTTGAAACCCACCCGGAGGGAGCAAAAGATCCAATGCTGTAGTGACAAGAAAGACCATCCAGAGCTTGCAGGAAAGAATGAAACCCTGCAAAAACATATATAAATAAGAAGACCAAACATCTGAAGATCAGATACACAAAGCAAATACATACCAAGAGTCTCCTCCAAATCCTCGGATCGCTTTGCCTTCTTCCTAGAAGAAGGCACACCAGGCCCCCTCGCGGAAGTCTTCTTTCTGCTCCTGAGGCGGCCAGCAACGGTGCCCTGTTCATCAACAGAATGATCACAATTATCCCCACTAGTAGGGCAGTCAGACACTTCAATAACAGGACGAATAACCGGGACATTTTCATGAAGAATGGTCTCGCTCGCCTGGCAGATTGCCTGCAACCCAACATCATCAGCGGTTTGAACGCCGGAGCCTCCGGCAGGGAGCTCCGAACCTGAGGCCGAAAAAGAAGGAGTAGTTTTCACAACCAGCTGGGCAAGAAATGACTACCTATTAATCATCTGTTTGAACGCCATTACTGCAAAAAGAAGAATAACAGGTGACAATAAAAACACACGAAAGAGAGAAGACAGAAGAAGGAAAGAGATGGAGGAGTCAACAGCAGGATATCATAGGAACGCTTTACAAAAACCCTAAAGCGGGCAAAACCAACAACAATAAGGGAGCTGACCAGAGACAAATCAAGAAAAACCATTCAAAGTCATAGCCACCCCCATTTCAAAAAACAAGGGAGAAAAGGAAAGACAATAAATGGGGATTACAACATCCAAAGATGGAGCAGCAAAATGGAATCAATGGAAACCTAAAATAGGGTTGATTAAAAAACAAAGAAACCAGGATCTAAAGACCTTCATCGGTCAAAGACAACACTAGGGTTTCAAGTTGCAAAATTCAAATACAACCCTAATCACACTACAATATGAAAAGAAGATTAAAAGAAGAAATCAAGTTAGAAGCACATACCTCTTCAAAAGGATGATGCCGAAAGGAAGAAGGAAAAAATGGGAGAGTCGCTGGAGAAGATATCGCCTATAGGAAAGGTAACAATTTTATATTTTGAAAAAATACAGTACAAAAACGAAGTATTTATGGTCAAAGATGCCAAAAAATCTTAACCGTCCAAGCAAAATCTAGAGATAAGCACTAAAAAGTCTCACAAGTCAGCTTTGACTTAATACACATTGTTTCTGATGGACCTCCGAAAGAATGATCTGGGAGGCGACCATTGTTTTTGAAGTCTAATAAGACAGCCTACAGATAGCCTCTCCTATTAGACTGTGGGCTTGATGATATACCCTATACGGAGCTCTACCTCCGCACTCAAAGAAGATACATCCGAACAGGTAAAAACGCTTATACGGAGCACTGCCTCCGCAGGCAGAAATAATCCCGGAGCACCTGAGTTAAATTACTTAGCTCCGGAGGAATATACATATCAAATCCTCTATAGGAGGAAACATATATTAAGGTCCGAATACCTCGGACACGGCTTATTATAAAATCATCATAAATCTCCTTAAATAGGAGATATCCTTAAAAGAGGAAGAGATTTACCCTAATTCTCTTACCCTCCTCTCCAAGTTTCTTACCCTCTATATAAAGAGGAGATGCCATACGGCACGGGGGCATCAGAGACACCCTACACACATCACACGGCACCGATCCTCAGATTCGGTGACAAACCATCAACAACATTCGACCTCCGAATTCCTAACTATCACAATCAAACCCTAGGCATGATAATCGACCAAGGTTAACAAATAAAGGCGTAACGCGGCTTGCTGCCCTCTGACCGGAAGGGAATCGCCAACAAAACACCCAAAACCCATCTCACACCTTCGGTTGAGCCATAGTGCGTTTATTTGATCAAACAGGTAGCATCAGCAGCAATCTCCTTCACAGCCTCAACGGCCACAGGCTCCACAACTTTCCCAGCAAGCAACTTTGCAGAAATCACAAACAACTTGGGATGAAATTCCAACAACGGAGCCTTCACAAACTCAGCCAAAGTAACCTCTGGGAAATGAGAAAAATATCAGAAAAAGTAAAAAACTGATGAAGCTAAGAAAAACGCCATAAAAGACAAACATTCTCACCGTTCTCTCCAACAAGAATTCTAGAATCAACACCTTCAGGCCACTGCTTCAAAATACCGGCTTGGTGCAAGACAACGTCAGGATAACGATCCAACTTGACAGGATTCTCAATAATCTGACCGTACAGGGGTAACTCAAGCACATGGGCAGGCACCGACTCTTTAAATTTAGTCGGTTTCTCACCAGTCAATAACGCTGAGTAAGCCTCAGGGATTACGGAACTTTCAATGAAAACAAATTCATTTTTCCACCCCCTGGCGTCAGTACTACCCGGCAAAAAGCAATCGATCTTGGGTTTCTTTTGGATGGTTACCCACTCACCAGCATCGCACAAATCAAAGAAAGCAGAAAACAAATCAACAGACGCCTCACCACCATATGCGCGACAGAGGATTTCAAAACCAATAATACGAGCAACACCATTAGGATGCATAAAGGAGAAAGGACAGTTGTAATGGCTCATCACATCAAGGAAAAAGGGGAAAAGCGGAAATCTTAGGTTGCCACGGGTAACATGGGCGATATACAGACCCACAAAACCCTGAGGAGGATTGGCAATGGTTTCCTCAGAGGACGGTAAGCGAACCGCCTTATCTAAAGAAGAAAGGTAGGTGGAGCACAACCATCCCAACCCCTCAGACGTAACCACAGATGAAAGTTCACTACGACCTACTTTAGTCATTTCTGAAGAATAACGAAGGAAGAAATCGAAGGAAGATAACTGACCTAAAGAAAGGGAAATTAGGGCACATCAGATGCAAGATTGGGGAAATGATCGGAACGATCTGGCAAGCAATACAAGGTATTTTTATTTTTTATTTATTTACCTTTTTGACCCTCGAGAATTTTAAGACTAACAAGACAGCCCTCAGACGTCTATCTTATTAGACTGGGGGGCTTGATGATATACCATGTACAGAGCTTTACCTCCGATATCGGAAGACCTCTGTATCCATAACGAAGCAACAGCCTTTGCAGGAAAGGACCTCCGTATTCAGAATTATCACGAAGCTTTCAGGATTACTATCCCAAGCTCCGGATATGCTCAGAACCTTTCGTATCTACCTAAATCTCCTATAAAGGAAAGATATATCAAATACTCGAATACCTCGGACACGGTTTGTGACGAGATCATTATGAATCTTCTTAAAAAGATAAGAGATATCCTTAGAAGAGGAAAAGATTTACCCTAACTCCTTTTCCTCCTCTCCAAGTCTCCAATCCCCTATATATAGGGACGTCTCCGCATCCAAGAGGATTCATTCACCTCTTGAAGAAAAACCTAATACACTAAGGCGTAAAGCGGCCTCTATGCCCTCTGACCAGTAGGGAACCGCCTACAAAACACTTCCACCACACCTAAACCCCCAGGTCGAAGCCATTGAACGATTCTTGGATCAAACACAATCTAAGGTCTAATTTGTGATAAATCAAAGAAAGCGTACCCGTTTCTGACAATTCCGTTTCCTCGTTTGCTTGACTGCTATACGATATACTCGATCCTCAATCTTTTGTGTCCCTAAGATATTAAACGACAAAATAGAGCAATAATTTGTATAATATTGTTTTGTGTGGGAATGAGTTTAGGAATGGGGGTCCTAAAACTCATTAAAGTTGGAGCTTGAAGATGTTAACCTTCAAGCCAACATTATGGGGGATGTTGGACTCTAAGATCTAGGGGGTGTCCCCAGTCTTTCGAGTGTATTTGGTGGCGTGGTTAGCCAATTCATGGGATAAGTAGTTTTGGGTGGCGTGGTTAGCCAATTTCGGGAGATGGCGTGGTTAACCAATTTCGGGAGATAGATGTAACATCGACAACCAATAGAATTAATTTCGACGACCTTGGAATTTAACCCTTCAACCGTGAAATTAATTATCGTGCGACACGGGAGAGCTTAAGAGAAGGTGAAAACCTTCAACCAAAAGTTGGCGTGAAAGCCAAAAGGTGAAGACCTTGTTCCACGTTGACGCGCTAATAGACAGCGAATTCTCTTTCTCCTGTTTAGAACAATTCTAACACTAGAATTATATGGATTAGTTCTTTTAAGGAAATAACAATTACAACTTATAAATTTGCATTTCTACATTCCAGAAGTTCAATTCAGAATCCTTTGTAGTGTCAATGCTACTCTCATGCCTTTTCCCTGTGGTCATTATTTTGTTATGATTAATCGAATTCGTACCTTCAAATCGTGTTACTTCAGGGTTAGAAGTTTCTTTTGTTAATGCACTTTCGTGTATGTTCCCTATTTCATGACTTATCTGTTGTCGTCTTAAATCTTCAATCCCTAAGCTCTCTATAGCCTGTGGATCTAGATCTTTGGATCTTTGCAAGATCGTTTGAAGCTTAAGAACATCTAGAACCTTCAATTGCAAAACTTGTAAATCTATCATAATTTCGCAGCTTCTCTTTTCTAGGTCAGCTTCGACTCGACTTACAATAGAAAACAAATTCTTGTTAGCATAGAGATAGGGATAAGAATATTTAGCTTTCTTTCTTACGTTAGATGTCCCCGTTCTTTTGGTATTGTAAAAGATTTTTCCTTGTCTGTTCGACATAGTTAGTTGTAAAGAAATTGATTTTGATTTGTGGAAAGCACCTTTTGCCCCATGGTGGGCGCCAAATTGTTTTGGTCAAAAATTACCCAAGATAATCAACCTTGAAGACTTAGATCAATTATATAACCAAACTTTCGTTCGTGAGGTTAAGGGCTTGTTAAATATTGAGTTTCAAAGATGCATTATAAAGAAAAGACTTGTAAAAGATTTATGTCAACTAAACAAAGAATTAAAGGACAAATATAATTGTAAATAAAGATCTAAATACGATGAAATAATGTAAAGAACAAGAGATAATGCAAATTATAGTAAAGATCGAATAAAAAGTAAATAAAAGTAAAGATAAAGGAACAAGAACACCGAGATTTGTTATCGAGGAAAAACCCTTAATCCTTTTGGATTGCCGGCATAAAAACCCCGGGAGGAAGCAATCGTCCCTGCCTTTGTTCTCTTATTAATTATTGTTCAAATGATTACAATGATGGAACTTAGTTGATCGATTAATGCTAAATGTGTGAGAAAAAAGATGAGAGCGTAGAGAACTGTGTGTGAGCAGGTGTGTTGCAATATGAACTTAGAGCAGATTAGTTGTCCTATATTGATCAACCTTGTTCGTTTATATAGACCTAGTAGATAACTAACTATCCGAAATACTAGGGATCTTCCAGGTCTTCGATATTGAGACGTTGGAGAGAATCTTGACTGGTCAAGTGTACGTTGAAGTCTTTTTCCCTCATGTTGAAATCAACTAGAAGACCGATTATGTAACAAGACCAAGTCTTCTTTACTTGTTGATGAATAATCCCATGTGTTAATTCCTTTTTGCACCGTTAGAGATATTTTCCATAGCCAAATATCGATTATTCTAGAGTCTGCACAAATAACTCACGTGGAAATAATAATAACAAGTATTTTGTAACGTTAGCAACATATTCAGTAAGTCACAAGAATATTATCGATATCAAGATCTTAACGTGTAAAGATCTTAGGAGTTCAAGATATTGGTACGTGAAATTTCACCCATAACAGACTCTGCGTATATGAACATATGCTACGTCTAGTTCAAAAAGAGTCAGCGTCTATCTACACATCGTGTAAACGCCACGATCGTGAACGTACGTAACGTCTAGTGACCTAGACGCTGCGTACAGCCAAAGACGCTGCGTCTAGGGTAGGTTTAGATAGTTTCTTGTGTGTGTAAATAGTATAACCCTTGAAATTTCATTTGTACTGTAGCATTGGGAGATAAGGAATGGTTAAAAAGATTCGCCAGGGTTTATGTCCGATTGGGCGTCACTGCCTTGAATTATAAAATGCCACGCACGCATCTCTAGTTTTTTTTTTTTGAAAAGTAACTATTATTCACAAATACCGACTCCCACAAACAGGGAGCGGTTCGATGTACAATGAGTTAAACAATATTAAAGTTAACCCAATCTATCCAACTACATGTACATACACGAGTTATATTCCTATACCATAGGTATCCTAATGTCTTAACTTCTTGAAAAACATTCTCGCTGGACATCTTGATCATCTCGAACCTTTGCTTGTTTCTAGCTTTCCAAATGCACCAACAAGTAATAAACATGATTCCTTTCAGCACCTTACGAACTTTTCTTCCCACGGCCACATTTTTATGCCATTCGATTATGTCCTTAATTGAGAAAAATTACATTGGGCCAGTACCACACCAACTACCAATTCTATACCAAACATCAGAGGCGAATTCACATGTACAAAACAAATGTTCAACAGATTCGTCCCAATTCTCGCATAGGCTGCAAACTAAGGAATCGGTCACGCTATTGCGAGTGTATAGATGCATCAACAGTGGGTACACGATCCATGGCTGCTCTCCAGACGAATATATTACATTTTTTTGGAACCCAATTTGACCACTTGAACACGTATCTATTGCTAAAATCGGTTCCAGAGCGAATGAGCTTCTTGACATTCTTTACTGAAAAACCACCTGTCTTGTTTCCCACCCAAACCCATTTATCCTTACAGTCGCAAGTTCTTACCTCAGCCATTAGATCTAACATATTCTCCCATTCCTTAGTCTCCTCCACCGACGATGGAGCCATTTCCCAACTGCATAATTCCCCAAACCTACCTGCCACCTGACCTACCCTGTCTCGAATCAAGCATTTTTTATTCCTATCCAATTTGAACAGCAAGGGAAACTGTACCTTTAATGTGTCGTTGCCGTCCCAAAAGTCAAGCCAGAATCTTATTGACTCCCCATCCCCGCACTCGCCTTTGAAACAATTGTTAAGTTCCTTCCCATCAGCTTTGACCTTACCAATGTAGTTGACAATAGATTTCCAAACTCCCAGGCATCGACTATTACAAGGTAAAGGTGTCCAGCAACGTTTGGTGTCGTAAATTTCATCAATCACAAGCTTCCACAGTGCCGCCGACTCATTTCTATATCTCTAGACCCATTTTGAAAGTAATGCCAAGTTTGAAGTCTTCAACTTACATAGACCAAGCCCTCCCACATCGATAGGTGAGGCAATCCTATCCCACGACACCCAACAAATTTTCCTTTTCTCTTCCGTCCCGCCCCACAAGAACCTCCTGATGATAGATTCCAATCCGTTTATGACTTTATCAGGAACTTTAAAAAGAGAAAAGTAGTATGTAGGCATGCTTTCCATCACCGCCTTGATCAAAGTGAGTCTACCTCCAATGGATATGAATCTTCCTTTTCCATTTAGCTAACCTGGATTCAAAAATGTCAAAAAGAAAGTCCCAACTACTTACCTTGTTCATATTACCCCCGATTCGTATTCCAAGGTAGTCAAATGGGAAGGATCCACCCTTACAACAAACCAGTTCTGCCATACTCTTGACTTCATTCTTGTCCACCCCAATCCCATATAAATTCGATTTCTTCATATTTAATCTAAGACCCGAACACAAATAAAACACCCTCAAAATTCTCGCCACATTTTTTATATTTCCTTGTGACCATTCCCCCATAAACAAACAATCATCCGCATACAATAGATGCGAAATGACCAGCTCTTTTTTAGGGAGAATAATTCCCTTAAATCTGTCTGTCTCACAAGCTTTGTTCACCAAACAAGATAAACCTTCCATGACAATGAGAAATGGAAAGGGAGATATCGGATCACCTTGGTGTAAGCCTTTTTGGCATTGAAATTCGAAAGTTGGTGACCCGTTCACTAGCACCGATGATCTAGCAGAAGATATGATCCCAAACACCCACTTACACCATCTCTCCAGGAATCCCATTTGTTTCATAATTGCCATCAAAAAATCCCAATTCACATTATCATAGGCCTTATTAAAATCAACTTTAAACAAAAACGCTTTTTTGTTCCTTCTTTTTAGCCAGGAGACCAATTCGTTCACAATCAAGGGACCGTCAAGAATTAATCTATCGCTAAGGAAAGCCGATTGAGCACAAGAAATTAGAGGGCTAAGAACTGGTTTCAACCTGTTGGCGAGCACCTTTGAAATCACCTTGTTAATTATACCAACCAAAGTTATTGGTCTATATTCGTTGAGAGATTCCGGATCTTTGACTTTAGGTATGAGCGTGATAAACGCGGAGCTGCACCCTCGACTGATCCTTCCTGTTTCAAAAAAACTGTTGAAGATGGCCACAAAATCTGCTTCGAAACGCTCCCAAAATCTTTTGAGAAACCTAAAGTTAAAGCCGCCCGGGCCCGGTGCTTTGTCGTCACCACATTCCCAAACCGCTGCTTTTATCTCTTGGCTAGTGAATCTTTGTATAAGGCTGTTTCCATTATCTTCTATCAATCTCCTTGTCACTTCAAACTCAGGAACAGGTCTCTTTTTCCAAGTTTCTTTAAATTTCTCCCGAAAAAATCCAAAAACATACTTTTTTTTATCGCTTTTGGTTTAGTCACCCATTCGTTATCGATCATCATACCAGGCAGCCCGTTGCTTTTTTTCCTGTTGTTGATTAAACTATGAAAAAATCTTGAATTCTCGTCACCGTCCATTGCCCACCTACATCTTGAGATCTGTTGCATATCTTTAGCTTTATGATGACCAAACTCGGCAATTTTTCTTTAACAGTCGGTTTCATTGAGCTCTTCCACTTCCATCTTTGCCTCAAGGATCTCTAGTTCTTCTCGGCAAATAATTTCTTCCTCACCTTCTTTACTTATTTTCTCATCTCTCCATATCTTTAGTTTTTCCCTCAGCCACCTAAACTTTAACATAAGGACCAAATCTGGAGTGCCAACACCACTAAAAGAATTAAGAGCTTCGTCCACAGTCTGAATGAAATCATCCCTGTCCAGCCAAGAATTGAGAAACCCAAAAGGCCTTGGTCCATAGTTAAAATCGACCAAGGTCAACAATAGGGGGCAATGGTCAGATAAGTTCCTATTTAGAGCACGGAGATACGCTTCAGGCCAGCTGTCCACCACCTCACTACTAACCAAAAAACGGTCGATCTTGCTTAATTTTATGCCCCTCTCATCTTCCATGGCATAAGTGAACTTACTCCCTTTCATGTCAAATTCGTGCAATTCCGCGGATTCAATAAACTGATTAAAGTCCCTAGCGCAACCCGCCTTAAACTTTGACCATTTCCTTTCCTCCGCCATCCTAACCGTATTAAAATCGCCAGCAATAAACCAATAACCCTCGACCCCCTGTTTTGCAACAGAGATACTGTCCCACAGCTCCTTTTTTTCTTTTCTTTTTTGAGGGGCGTAGACATTTACCACAAAAACTGGGCTGTTACACCCTTTTATAAAACCTTTTATTAACATGAAATTGTTATTTTTTACACAGTCAATTTTTTTGAAGATACCTGGATCCCAAATACATAGCAGACCTCCCGATCTGCCCGAAGGTTCAACTACCTCATACTCCATGTGTGAATTACCCCAGCAGCTTTGTACTAAGTCTTTTGAAACTTCCCCACTTTGAGTCTCTTGTAATGCCATAAAAGTCACTTTCTCTTTTTCCTTAATATCTTTTAACCAATAATTTTTACCCACCCTCTTAATACCTCTGACATTCAAAGATAATATATTCATAATGAGACATCATTATTACCTTCAAATTGGATTGCCTTTTTGATTTTGTTTGAAACACCTGCCAAGTTGACTTTCAAATCCTTCCCAATCTGCATAGTTTCTTTAATCTCAATCTCCATCTCCATGTCACTTCCTGGCTCAACCAAATCTCCATCATGCCTTTCAAGATTCCCCTTCTGAGTTTCTTTTTCCTCTTCATCGATTCCCAAAAAATCTTTAGATCCCCAAATATTATTATCATTATTATCATTGTTGTTTTCCACCGGCTCTTGTATAATATTTATTCTAGGCTGAAGCTGAGGCCCACCTTCATCGACTGCCGTGGTGGTTGCTTCATTGACTCTGACCTCGTTCCCAGCTACTCGTTCTTCATTATTATGATTATGATTATTATTATTATTATTGTTACTATTATTATTATTAAAAGGGTCTTGAGTAAACACTCCAGTACCCACCTCAGAGTTATTATTTATTTCACTACCCACCCTTTCTTTTTTTTCTAAGATGTTGCCAAAATCGGGATCTTCTCTATTTTTCTCCGACCCATTCCCAATATTAGGCCCATCCCCACTCTTCTCATTAGGCCCATTATCCATAATATTGATAAGGCCCAGCTCGTTATCAAGAAAAACATTATCTGATGATCTTAACCTTTTCCTAGGTCTGACTTGGTTCACATCCATATTGGTCCACATGTGATCAAAAGGATCAGAACGAGTATTAAGATTCCTTTCCTTATTTTTGGAAGCTCCAATCACACTAAAAGCAAAATTCAAACCTTCCTTGGGCCCCTCCCCGCCGCCCTCATTCTGCATTGGGAAAGAAAAGGAATCTCCATGCAACTGTTCGATTCCTTCTTGCCCATTCGACTTCACCTCGTGTTCTCCAACATCACATGTACCGGTAGAGAACTCCGGTGACTTTCCAATCTTATCATCATCATCGCCCTTCCTGACTGATGAACTGATATCATTTTTACTATGTGACTTCTCCCACGGACTCCATTCTCTTATATCTTCTCTAACCTATACCCGGAACCTCTTATCTCGCCATTTCAAAGTAACAACATCATCCACCTTATTACCTTCTCCTACCAGGATCCCCACCTGCACTTTAGACCAATCCCCATTATTTTCAGTCAATGAACCCGGACACACCACCTTACCAAACTTCTCCCCGATAGAGGAAAAAACCTTCTCCTTAGCAATATGAATCAGAACACCAACAATACTAATCCATGAGATTATCTCAAACGGAAGGGACTGACCATACCATAATTCTACTCTAGAGAACCAACTTCCCCATATACCTTTTTTGTACATGAAGTCGGTGGCTTCCTCTTCTGCCCCAAATGACAAAAGGGTGGCAAGACCTCCCAAGTAGAAACACCCCACCTTATCAAAACCACCTTCCGCCATCAACACCTTCAAACTACACAAAGTGTTCCAATCCACACACCATGCCACAACCGCCCTCCCTTGAAGCAAGGCCCAAGCGTTTTCTGACTCTTCAATGTTCACCACCAGCTCGTTAGTCACTGGTCCAGTAGTGCCTTTAACCATATCGCTAAAAGATATCCCCGGTTTAATGTTGCTGTATTGCTCGTTCAATTTTCTTACAATCGGTTTGTCACCTTCCTTCAAGCTTCCATTTAAATCCAACCCTCTTCCTGACTCCCCATTTTCCACTGCATACTTAGCTCTATTTATCCTAAGAAGATTCTTCCCCATTTTAACTTTGTTCAGCCTCGACTCTAATTTTTTCCAGTCCCTGACATCTTTGAACGATACAAACCCAAACTTAAGTCCTTCCTTATTCTTTTTCCTAGCTATATATACCCCCACTATCTCTCCATATTCTTTCAAAAACGTTGAAAGGTCCCAAGGTCTGCACCCATCAGCAATATTAGCAACAAAGAACTTGGTCACGTTGTCTTTGCCAATGAATTTTTGATTTGAATGTCTGTATTTTTGTCTTCTTTTGTTCAAAACCTCTTCCCATTCTTTTTCTCTCTCCATTTCGCTCTCACTCTTTTAATTGGATCAAAGTGATAGATATTCCGTCTCCCCCAAAACACAACATCGCAAAAGATAAACACTATCTTGTGTTAGAAAGCCCGTAACAAGAATCGGCCCAGTAAGGGCCCAAGCCCAAGAAAGGAGAGTCGGTCTCAAATTAGGTTTTCCTTATTTCATGTATAAATATAGGCTTAAGCTTATGTAAAATTGATGAAAACAATATAAATAAAAATCAATTTTCCGTTTATTAATCTTGACATGGTATTAGAGCCTTCAATGTTCCTGGTCTCATCCTTTACCAATTAACGTATTTTTCTGCCTCATAACCGATCTCAAGCCACCATGGAAAGAACTTCCGGCGGCTATGGATCACAACTCACAATGAATCTCAGAGCCACCATGGAAAGTAATTCCGGCGGCTCTGGATCACAACTAGTAACCCAAACAAATATCAAGCAATACCCAAAACTCGCCGGTGAGATAAACCGCCGGTATAACAGGAAAAAACCCATAACCAAAATCGATAAATCTCACCTCAAATGTAACGAGTGCGGCATGAAAAGGCACACGAAGGAACAATGCTTCCAGATCATCGGGTACCCGGAATGGTGGTCCGACAACCACAAAAAAGGCACAAAACCGCCGGCCAAAGTGACACCTACCGCTCACAATAGCACCAATAATAGAGGAACAACCGGTCAAAAGGGAACCGGCTTTGGAGGGCTAGTGGCGGCCGGAGACAATCACGATGTGGCGGCCGTGGATAGTCGGGTTGAAGATTTAACGACGAGAGAAAAAGGGGATAAAAGGAGAAACCCTTATATCCACATTCCCACAAAAACCGATCCATCCCACTGTTTTATGCCAAAACCAATTTTTAATAACAATTATTTTCAAAATGCTCCCTTGAATGTTTGTGGAGATGCAAAAGTAGCCAAAGATACTTTAAAAGAAAATAATGGGGAATGGATATTTGATTGTGGTGCCACCGACACAATGACCTATGACTTGTCGGATTTTAAAGTCATAACGAAACCCAACAAAACCCATATTAAAGCCGCAAATAAAGGAAAAATGGATGTAAAAAATGGTGGAACAATTAAATTCTCCACAGACATTCAATTGTCTAATTGTCTTTATGTTCCTGACTTATCACACAAACTTTTGTCGATAAGTCATGTGACAAAAGAACTTAATTGCTCAGTTCTCATGCATCCAACCTTCTGTTTGTTGCAGGATATCAGGACGGACGGATTATTGGGCGTGGCACTGAGAAAGGAGGACTGTATTATGTTGATGAGGTTACTGAAAGTGGAATGTCATGCTTGCTCATGGAACTAGTGAAAGAGAAGCATGGTTATGGCATAGAAGATTGGGGCATCCATCAGTGAGTTATTTGCATCTTTTATTTCCAAAACTTTTTCCGTTGAATAAAAAGATTGATTGTGAAACTTGCATTCTCGCAAAAAGTCATAGGCAATCTTTTAAACCCCGTAAGAGTAGAGTTGAATCTCCTTTTTCATTGGTTCATTCAGATGTGTGGGGTCCTGCACCGGTTAGTGGAGGTCATAATTTCAAGTACTTTGTGATTTTTGTTGATGATTGCACCCGAATGACATGGATTTATTTTTTGAAAAATAAAGATGAAGTTTATGATAGATTTACTGTGTTCTATAACATGGTCCAAACTCAATTTCAAAAATCTATCAAAGTCATGAGAACAGATAATGGTGGGGAATATGTGAATTCACACATGAACCTGTTTTTTCAATCCAAAGGTATAATCCATCAAACCACTTGTCCTCACACCCCCGAACAAAATGGTGTGGCTGAAAGAAAAAATAGAATTCTTTTAGAGATGACTAGGGCACTTATTATTGAGTCCTTAGTTCCTAAAAGTTTTTGGCCCAAAGCTTTAGCTACTGCTACCTACTTGATCAACGTCTCCCTACAAAGATTCTCGATATGAAAACCCCTTTGAAAGTCCTCTCTGAGTTTCATAAACTCCCATCAGTTCTTACTTTGCCCACTAGAGTATTTGGATGTACGGTTTTTGTTCATATTCCAAAATCATATCGTAATAAACTCGAACCATGTGCTGAAAAATGTGTATTTGTGGGATATGGGGTTAATCAAAAGGGGTATAGATGCTATAATCCTAAAACTCATCGTATGTTTACTACGATGAATTGTGATTTTTTGGAGACCAAGTACTTTTACTCTCAGGAACTCAGTGGTCAGGAGGAGGAACAAAGTGACACACTGAGTTGGCTTCAATATTCATCAGAAGTTCAGTCCACTACCTCATTAGAAGATCAGACTCCTGATAAAGATTTACAGTCCTCCTCTCAAAGTGACAACCCAAATCCAGACCTGATATCCGAGGTAAGTAGTTCTGAGCCAAGCCATACTTTGAATAATATGGGTATTCCAGCTAATGAAGTGCAGGAAAATGTTAATGGAGAGTCAGAAGATATAGAAGAAGTAACCCCTCCTGAAGAAGTAACCCCTCCTGAAAATGCTCCAGAAAGTGCTCCAGAAAGATATGTTCTCCCACCAAGGTCTACCAGAGGAATTCCTGCAAAGCGATATTCTCCAGAAAAGAGTTCTCGGTCTACTAAGTATCCGGTAGACAAATTTGCTAATATCACAGAAGGTTTGTTCTCCAAAAAAGCAAAAGCATTTGTAGCGAAACTATATTCAGAAGAACTCCCGTCAGATGTAGAGCATGCCTTGAAGTTAAAAAATTGGAAAGATGCTATGGATAGTGAAATGGAGGCTCTTATAAAAAATGATACATGGGAGAAGTGTATTCTTCCAAAAGGAAAGGATCCAGTAGGGTGCAGGTGGATATATACCATCAAATATAAACCAAATGGGGATGTAGAAAGATACAAAGCAAGACTTGTTGCCAAAGGGTACACTCAGACTTATGGCATTGACTATTCAGAAACTTTTTCTCCAGTTGCAAAACTAGATACAGTAAGGGTTCTTTTCTCAATAGCAGCAAACCAGGGGTGGTCTCTCCGTCAGTACGATGTGAAGAATGCTTTTTGCACGGAGAATTAAAAGAAGAAGTGTATATGGATCCTCCTCCAGGTTTTTCCCGTAATTTTAAACATGGGGAAGTTTGTAGGTTGAAGAAGTCCTTGTATGGGCTTAAACAGTCACCTAGAGCTTGGTTTGGAAGATTTACTCTTGCGATGAAGAAATATGGATATCAACAAAGCAATTCTGATCACACATTGTTCCTTCGTCATAGAGGGGAATCTAGTAACATGTCTAATAATTTATGTTGATGACATGATTATCACAGGAAATGATGAAAATGAGATGGATCAACTAAAAACAGCTTTGTTTGCAGAATTTGAAATGAAAGATTTGGGAGATCTAAAGTATTTTCTTGGAATAGAAGTTTCAAGGTCTAAACGTGGAATTTTTATTTGTCAGAAGAAGTATATATTGGACCTTTTAGCTGAAACAGGAATGATTGATTGCAAGCCTGCAGACACACCCATGGTCATCAATCAGAAGTTGTTTATAAAGACAGATGCTAAAGCCACTGATAAAGATAGATATCAAAGGTTGGTAGGGAAACTTATTTATTTGGCGCATACCCGTCCAGACATAGCATATGCTGTTGGAGTGGTTAGTCAATTTATGCACCAACCTCAGGAAAATCATATGGATGCAGTTCTGCGAATTATCAGGTATCTTAAAGGGACTTCAGGTCATGGGGTGTTATTTAAAGCTAATGGTGATCTGAAGATTGAGATATATACAGATGCAGATTGGGCAGGAGATAAAGGTAATCGAAGGTCCACTTCAGGGTATTTCTCATTGATAGGTGGTAACTTGGTTACATGGAAAAGTAAAAAACAGAAAGTTGTCTCCTTGTCTAGTGCTGAAGCTGAGTTTAGAGGTATAGCTAGAGGACTAGCAGAAGCTTTGTGGTTGAAGAAACTGGTGTCTGAAATAGGTTTTACTCCCAAAGAAAGCATTAAAATCATGAGTGATAATGAAGCTGCTATTCGGATCTTAGAGAATCCAGTTCAACATGACAGAACTAAGCATGTGGAAGTTGATCGTCATTTTATAAAAGAAAAATTGGAGAGTGGAATCATCAAGTTACCTTTTGTTAAGTCTGAAGAACAACTTGCTGATATTTTAACCAAAGCTGTGGGGACATCTATGTTTCATAAGTGTTTAAGCAAGTTGAATTTCGGTAATCCCAATATTCAACTTGAGGGGGAGTGTTAGAAAGCCCGTAACAAGAATCGGCCCAGTAAGGGCCCAAGCCCAAGAAAGGAGAGTCGGTCTCAAATTAGGTTTTCCTTATTTCATGTATAAATAGAGGCTTAAGCTTATGTAAAATTGATGAAAACAATATAAATAAAAATCAATTTTCCGTTTATTAATCTTGACATCTTGTTCTTGTCTTCTATTGATTATGACCAATTTTTTTTAAGTTGATTTGAATCGGTCGGTTTCACACTTTTACTAGTTGAATCAATATTTGTTTGGTTAATCGATTTTCATCTATAAAAACCTAACTTTGATATAATTGTATCAAATGCTCATGTTATACTAATTCGATAACAAGTAAAAGGTTAAAAGACCTAACAAAATACGTATCAATCGTGTTAATCACCCAATTTGTTTAAAGTTTGGATTTTATAATGGATTATGTTAATCATAGTCCTTAAAATCATAGTTGACACGTAATAAATCTTTGGCCATTATATAGAATGTCTAGTGTTCATAACAACTTTAAAATTATAATTAACAAACCTTGTATTACAATATACTGTTTCAAATCACATTTATTGAGTAAAAATTTAGATCAATATTATCTTAAAGTATTCACGATGCCAAAAGTCGATCATGTTTACCAGATCCACTAACTATAATCTACAAAAAGTTTTTCACTACAACCTAATAACACTTTGAAAAGTATTTTTTTCATTTAATTGATAATTTTAAGGTTTTGAACTTAGAGTGTAATAAGTTGGAAATAGATTATCTAATAATATTTTTCCCAAACCACGTAAGCCTTTTGATATTTTTTCTTAAATTTTCATTAATGAAAAGAAAAATATTTTCATTATTATGGATGCTATAGTGAAGTAAATCTTCAAATTAAAATTCTATACTAAGACTATATTAAATACAAAACGTTACCTAAAAAGAATTGATAATGATCTGTACATAAAATATTTTAGCCATTATAGGCAAAAAGATTTTATATAAGAATCACTTCTTAAAAAGATACCTTAATCTCCTGTTTAAGCTAATGCATATAACATTTCTCTTTGATCATCACTTAAATTCCAAATAAACCAACTAATGAACACATAATTACCCTTATCCACTTACCAAAATAAAACACATTCATGCTAAATAATGGATATAGATATATTAGGTGTAATATTAAGTTAGTAAATAAAAGAGACCAGTTTGGGTAGATAAAGTTTTTTTTTGAGAAAATAAGAGAGTCAAATGCTTTATAAAGTAGTTAAGTATTTTTCTTAGTAAGCCTTTTAATAATTTTTCTTAAATATTCATTAATGAAAAGAAAAATATTTTGATGCTATAGTGAAGTAAATCTTCAAATTGAAATTCTACTAGACAATATTAAAATACAAAACGTTACCTAAAAATAATGGATAATAACCTTTACATAAAATATTTTAGCCATTATAAAAAAATATATGTATTAGATAACGCATATATTTTATGTATGGCAAAAAGATTTTATATAAGAATCACTTCTTAAAAAGATACCTTAATCTCCTGTTTAAGCTAATGCATATAACATTTCTCTTTGATCATCACTTAAATTCCAAATAAACCAACTAATGAACACATAATTACCCTTATCCACTTTACCAAAACAAAACATACATCCATGCGCAAATAATAAATCTTGAAAACCCTAAAATACTACCAAATCCATATTTGTTACCGTTTATATCCCACCTACTATAAATACACACACTTTCCCTACTGGCCACTTTTCCCCCACTTCTATCTCTGAAAACTGCGGCTGTTCACAATAAAAATAATTATGGCGCCGGCGTTACTGACAGATCTAGCGACGGAAATTATTATTCCAGTATGTGCAGTTATCGGTATCATATTTTCGTTGGTCCAATGGGCATTGGTTTCAAGAGTTAAGCTCACTCCTGAACTTAACGGCCCACCGTCAAATACCAAAAATGGATATAACGATTCTTTGATTGAAGAAGAAGAAGGTGTTAACGAACATAACGTTGTCCTTAAATGCGCTGAGATTCAAAGTGCCATTTCTGAAGGTATAAATATATATATCTATAAATCTTGAAAGTTGATGATGGTAAATTAAAAAAAAAATTCACTTTTTTATTGTGTGGTGAGTATAAGGAAATTTGGGTTTTACTGGGTTTATGTTTTAATTGATTAAAGTTACAGCTTTGAGGTTGATTTATGTTTACATTTTACTTTGGTAACTTGTTAGTGTAAATTTGAGTTATTTTTACTGTGTGGTTAAAAAAAGAAATGTGGATTTACATTGAATTTATTTCTTGTTATTTTACATTTCAGTTTGTTAGGTGTTTTGGCTGTAGCTTATTTTGGCTTATTTGGGTTTTTTGGTTTATGAGTTTTATTTCAACTTAAGTCATGATAGTTGATAATTTTGCAAGCTGTAAAGTACGCCACAAATACCGGTTTTTTTTGAAGATTAGCTGAACCCAAATAAGCCAATAAGCCTTCAAATTAAGCTAAGCCAAATTTCCCCTTCAGGGGGGAAAATATGAGTTACTTTTGAGCTTTGTTATTTGGTTGGTAAAAGAGAAATATGGGTTTTATTGGGTTTTATCATATAATTATCTAAAGTCACTGTTTTAAGGCTGATTTTTATGTTCACATTTCAGCTTGTTAGAGTAAATGTTAGTTAATTTGCTGTCTGGTTAGGAAAAACAAATTTGGGTTTATGTTAAAGATGGGCAAAGTTACTGCTTTGAGGATATATTAAATTAACATATCCGTTTAATACTGCTTTGAGGCTATTATTATATTTACGTTTCAATTTGTTACTGTAAGTGTGAGTTACTTTTATGTTTTGTTGAAAAAAGAAAATTGGGTTGCATTGGTATCATCTTTAAGTTGATTTATGTTGGTCTTTTGAGGCTAATTTTTGTTTGTTTGGTTTGTTACATAACATAATAGGAGCGACATCCTTTTTATTTACCGAGTATCAGTATGTGGGTATTTTCATGGTTGTTTTTGCAATCTTGATCTTTCTGTTTTTGGGTTCTGTTGAGGGATTCAGCACAAAGAGTCAACAATGCACCTATAATGTTCATATGATGTGCAAACCTGCACTTGCTACTGCTTTGTTTAGTACTGCATCGTTTGTACTTGGTGCGATTACCTCTCTACTCTCTGGTTTCCTTGGTATGAAAATAGCTACTTATGCAAATGCAAGAACGACACTCGAAGCACGAAAGGGTGTCGGGAAAGCTTTTATTGTTGCTTTTAGATCGGGTGCAGTTATGGGTTTTCTCCTTGCCGCAAACGGTCTTTTGGTTTTGTATATTACTATTAATGTCTTTAAATTGTATTATGGAGATGACTGGGAAGGCCTTTTTGAGGCTATAACTGGTTATGGGCTTGGTGGATCTTCAATGGCTTTGTTTGGAAGAGTTGGTGGAGGTATATATACTAAGGCTGCTGATGTGGGTGCTGACCTTGTTGGGAAGGTCGAAAGGAACATTCCTGAAGATGATCCTAGAAATCCTGCTGTAAGTCACTAGTCACTACCATTTTGTTACACCCTTTAGCCGCGTTTGCTGCATTTTGTATCTTAAGTTCGTTTTTGTTAATCATTATGTGGTTGTTTTCAGGTGATTGCTGATAATGTTGGGGATAATGTTGGTGACATTGCGGGAATGGGATCTGATCTTTTTGGTTCATATGCTGAATCATCTTGCGCTGCACTTGTTGTTGCTTCCATCTCTTCTTTTGGAATCAACCACGAGTTCACTGCAATGTGCTACCCATTGCTAGTTAGCTCAATTGGAATTGTTGTTTGCTTAATTACCACACTTTTTGCAACGGATTTCTTCGAAATCAAGTCTGTCAAAGATATTGAGCCAGCACTAAAGAATCAACTTATTATATCTACTGTTCTTATGACTGTTGGAGTTGCCATTGTTAGTTTTATTGCATTGCCTACATCCTTCACTATCTTTAACTTTGGTGCTCAGAAAGTTGTGCATAACTGGTACTAATTACAAAACTGTTTTGTTTTGATAAGTTTGTTCAAATATTTAAAGAGGGTTTGTTGCAAATTACAACCTTTTTTTTTGTATATAATGTTAAATACCTGCTTGCAGGCAACTTTTCTTGTGCGTGTGTGTTGGTCTTTGGGCTGGTCTTATCATTGGTTTTGTAACAGAGTATTACACCAGCAATGCATACAGGTATGTGATATTATATTTGATGTGTCACGATCCAGATATGCCCATCATCAGCTAATTATTTTCTTATTGTTTATTTCTGCAGTCCCGTGCAAGATGTTGCAGACTCATGCAGGACGGGAGCTGCAACAAATGTCATCTTCGGGCTTGCTCTGGGATACAAATCTGTCATTATTCCTGTTTTTGCAATAGCAATCAGCATATTTGTGAGCTTCAGCTTTGCAGCCATGTATGGTATTGCAGTTGCTGCCCTTGGAATGCTGAGCACAATCGCCACTGGACTAGCCATAGATGCTTATGGTCCCATTAGTGATAATGCTGGCGGCATAGCTGAGATGGCTGGTATGAGCCACAGAATCCGGGAGCGAACTGACGCACTTGATGCTGCTGGAAACACCACTGCTGCCATTGGAAAGGTGATTTATTTTTTAATTAATGGTATTAACATAGCAAGAACTTGTATTTTGGTACTTACATAGTTACATGTGGTGTGCATTTACAGGGATTTGCTATTGGTTCGGCTGCTCTGGTTTCATTGGCATTGTTTGGCGCATTTGTGAGCCGTGCAGGAATTGAAGTGGTCTATGTGTTGACACCAAAAGTGTTCATTGGTCTAATTGTTGGTGCCATGCTTCCATACTGGTTTTCAGCCATGACCATGAAAAGTGTAGGCAGTGCAGCTTTGAAAATGGTGGAGGAGGTTCGTAGGCAATTCAACACCATTCCAGGTCTCATGGAAGGCCTTACCAAACCAGATTATGCCACTTGTGTCAAAATCTCGACTGATGCATCTATCAAGGAGATGATTCCACCTGGTGCACTCGTCATGCTAACTCCACTTATTGTTGGGACTCTATTTGGAGTCGAGACTCTTTCAGGTGTTCTTGCTGGCTCTCTAGTTTCGGGTGTCCAGGTAACTCTTCCAATCTTTTTTTATCCCTAATTGATTTTGTTGATTTTTGGTTTTTGTAAATTAAACTTTACGGTTCATGGTTCAGGTAGCAATTTCTGCATCAAACACCGGTGGTGCATGGGACAATGCCAAGAAGTACATTGAGGTGATTTTTTATACTTTAAATGTGCCATAGCTATTACTCCATATCATATCTTAACGACTGTTTTGATGCACGTTTTGAAAATAATTACACAATTTAAACCAGTTTGTCATTTTTAGGATAATGTGCTATAGGATATAGAGGTGTTGTTTTGTATGTGGTCTTGATTTCTGAAGTTGTATTAGTCTTATCAGCTTGTAGTTTGACGATCTGATTACTTAAGAAATGATGAAAATGGACATCAAAAAAGGGGTGGTTGGAAGATGGGTTAAGTTGGTAATTTGTTTTTATGTTTTGATAATCATTTCAATTTTTTTAAAACTGATTATTGTGGTCACAAGTTGTAATAATCATGCAATTAGTTTTACATTTTTACAACTCAAATCCGAATATACCTTCTCCTTAGATGTAGATATATTCTGCTGGTAACAAAAGCTAAGCTTCTATATGAATCTGAATCAGGCTGGTGCGTCTGAACATGCAAGAACTCTAGGACCAAAGGGATCTGAACCACACAAGGCTGCGGTGATAGGTGACACCATTGGAGACCCATTGAAGGACACCTCTGGTCCATCTCTCAACATTCTCATCAAGCTCATGGCGGTGGAGTCGCTTGTGTTTGCTCCCTTCTTTGCTACTCATGGCGGTTTGCTTTTCAAGCTTTTCTAAGGGAAATGATGGACCTCTTTTGTAGCAGTATGTCTTAGATTTCCTGCAGTTTCTATATTAAGCTGCTCTGGTTTAGTCGGATAGTATTTTTGATGAATATCGAGATTATTATTCCTATGAGAGGAGATTTAGAATCAAGAAGATTTTGTTAGTTTTCTTGATACCGTTTAAGATCAGCTGGTTGGGGAGAAGTATGTTATTTTTCTTAATCTGTGTCTTCAAATCTATTCCTTGCATGAGTTAGAAAGTCATGGACTTTGTTTGCTGTTAGTGGCCTAGTGAAAGTTTTCTTGTGGAATAACTAAATCAAGGCAAGAATATGATGATGATTTTCCACAACAGGTGGTGTTTAAAACTCAAATTTCAAAGAGATTGTGTTTTAGTCTCACTGGGGTCAATAATATGTGAATCTCTGAGGGTACAACACCATGTAGCTAAGTAGCTAACCTGCTATTTTTCACTCATGTGTAAGAGAAAAAATAGCAAATCATATAATCTGAAATTAGTTTTTATATTAACATTAAATCTTTTTTTTTTTAAGTATTTCGTTTTCTTTTTTATCTCTAACTTTATTATACTTACACTTTCTTTGTTTTTTACAAAAAATTGACCTTTAAATTTTGAATACCTTTTTTAGCCTTTAACTTTATTTTCTTTCATCTTTATCTTTAACTTTATAAAGTTCACATTTTGCTTTATTTTAATTAAAAAAAACTGACCCTTAAACTTATGATTTTTTTTACCTAAATCATAAGCTTTATTTTAATTATAAAAAAAAAACTGACCCTTAATTTTTTTATTTTTTTTTATTTTGTCACTTTGTCCTTTTTTGACTCAATATTTGTACAAGTTTTTTCTAACTTCTAACAAGCTTTATTAGAATTACCATACTTTTGTTATACATTATCACCATCTTTTAACCAATTTTTCCAAACCGAATATTCTTTGTAGTAACAACCCAATTAAAAAAAATGATATCTCTTTCTAAAGATAAAGTTATCTCCAATGGCCAATATGTCAACCACAATGCTTGACTAAGCATACTGAATATTAGTATGTTACCATTGAAGTTTCGAAATGCTTATGAGTATGCTTCATCCAAATGCTTGAGAGCATATTGAAGACATATTGATTTTTGTGCGGCCATACTTTTCTTTTTAGTATATGTGTATGTTTATGGAAGTAAAAATGTTTCTTAATTTAATATAGATAAATAATGTAGCATGATCAAATTGAGTTTGGAGACAAAATGAATTGAGAGTGTTGGTTCGGTATACTAAAATAGTTTGTTGACGTGTTGTTGAGGTGACCAGTATATTTGGACATTTTGTATATATCATTAGAGATGGCTAAGCCTACAAATTCTTTTAAAGTTGATGACATCATCAAATCTCTTTATTAATTTTATCTTTTGATTTCTACATTGTAGCAAAAAGGTGAAGCTGGAGGGGACACCTTAACCCCCGGTACACTTTGGTACCAGCCATGAAACCATCCCAGCAGGCTGACTCCCTGGGCACTCCCTCATTTCACCATGGAATACACACAAGAGTTTTAGGAGAAGTAGATACTTTTTTAGAAGTAATTTTCATTCTGATAAAAAATTAATCACAATGCAATAATAATAGAAATAAAATAAAGCAGCAAAAGGCCAACCAAATGGGTAATGAAGGAGAAGTAGGCAGTAGAGATGAGATGAGGATAATCTAACACATCAATTTCTCCGTCATCTCAAACCCCAACAAAATATTTTAAATTTCGATAAAGACAATGCCATTCCCCGTCGTTTAATCCCATCTATCTTTCCCCCATATCATTCCATCAATTATATATATACATATATATATATATATATATCTTCCTGTTTATCAATCAATCTGCTGACTTTATTATTGGGTTTTCTTTATTTCACCAAAAAGATTCAATCTTGATAGGTTTCACATAATGGGCAGTGCTTCATCTACTCTAACTCAATATGACATTGAAGATGTTCAACAACACTGTAATTATCTTTGTAAGTACTAATCTTTTTATCTCTCACACACCCTTTATTTTAAGTAGTCTCTGTTTCAATTTCATGTAAGTTATATAAATATAAGTTTGTGTGTGTGTGTTTATATATACAGTTTCCCAGCAAGAGATAGTTTCTTTGTATCAAAGATTTTGCCAACTTGATCGTACCGCTAAAGGTTTTATTTCTGCGGATGAATTCCTATCCGTACCCGAGTTTTCGATGAATCCTTTGTCCCAGGTATTATTACTTTTGATGTTTTTTTAATTGTTGATGGGATGCGTAGAAAATGTTTTTGATGATATGTTTGGATTTATTTCGTGTTTATAGAGATTGCTTAAGATGGTGGATGGTTTGAACTTTAAAGATTTTGTGATTTTTTTGTCTGCTTTTAATCCTAAAGCAACTATGCCTCAGAAGATTGAACGTAAGTTTTAAATGGTATAAGCTTTTGTTTTTTTGGTTTTCTTTTGGTGTTTATTTTGCATATATAGCGCTATCTGATTGTTGAAATAGTAGATGCTTCTAAAAAGAAGATTACATAGTTTGTTCACTTTGTCGATTTTTTGTAAATTGAGCGCAACTAAGAAACTGTCTCTTGTTAAAGAAGACTATAATTTGATCATTTTTTTCTGGTACCTTTTGGTAAAGACTAAAACGCCTGTAATTGTATAATGTCAGTTATCTTCAAAGTATATGATTCGGATTATAACGGGAAGGTGACTTTCAATGACATAATGGAGGTGTTGCGGGATTTAAGTGGCTCATTCATGTCAGACAAGCAACGAGAGGCATGATATATAAACTATTTTCCTTGTGACAGTTTGTTTGTGCTCTGCAACATGTTCTGATAAATTCGGTTTTATGTTTGCAGGAAGTATTGATCAAAGTTTTGCAGGAAGCTGGCTACAATAAAGATTCTTCTCTGTTGTTGGATGACTTTGTTAAGGTGTTCTATTTATTCCATTTTTTGTTTTTGGATATCACCCGGCTTCATTTGGTAAGCAAGTGATAGATCATTTGTTTGAACTTGTTTCAGATTCTTGACCATCCTGGATTGAAGATGGATGTTGAAATCCCTGTTGACTAAGCTGAGTTTCAAAGCATAAAAACCGACCATTTCACCATTGGACACGCTCCTCCACAACTATATTCAGCGCCACTGAAGCAGCTACAGTTGTCAATAAGGAAAAGCTATGTGCATAAATAAGATCAGAATGTGCATAAAACTTCAGTTTATATGTAAATTGGTGATAATGAAACCGGAAGTTTTATGGTTTGTCCACATTCTCATCTTCTCTTTATTGATGCGAGTTTCTCTGTTTCATTTGAATGTATCCAAAAATGAAGACCATAACCAAAATTGTTTCTAATTCCAGCTGATGCATGCTTGTTTTAGTATTACAAACTGGCAAGAACATTACCATGTTCTTGCATTTTGAAGGCATTAAAGCATCTTAAGCAATCTATATGATGAAAAACATATGACAAAAGTATACATATCATTAAATTTCTTCTATACTCTTCTATATCGATCTAACATAGAAGCACAGTTTCTAATTTGGGCAAAGGATTCTTGAGAACTCCGGTATTGATAAAAACTCGGTTGCCCTAATTAAAACTTATAATAGTGCAGTCAGGTTATAAAAATGACCTATACAAAGAAACCATTTCTTGTCACAAACTGAATTGAAAGTTAGAAGTGTGTGCGTACTGGAAGTCTGAAACATCTTTAATACGTATCAGATTTGAATAGATGATACATAATCTCTGTGTCTTCCACATCTAAAGAATCAAACTGTTATGGTTAGAATAACAAGAATTATGAATGACAAGAGTTTACGAATAACTTGTTTCGCATGATATAGAACGATCTAAATTGGATGTTAACATTTTGTACGAAACCAAAATGAAGTGAGGTCTTGATAGAGACACAAGGCACCAATTTTGCAGAGAACTGCAGAGGCATCAAAGTACATAAGGCTTAACCATTGGTAATCAATAATCTGACATGTCATATATACTTCATTAAAAATCTAGCCACCAATTTTGCTAAACCAAAGCAACATGGCAAGACGATATAATCAGGATAAGAAACTCAAAGAAAATTGAAATATGTTAATATGTTCATAGATAGTTGCAAGAGATATGTAATTATACCTGTAGTATTAAGTTAATGGTAAGTGATAGGCATAAGCATAAAGCAGAAGTTTTTCATTCAGATGTCTCCCACATCGCCTGAAAGAAGGAAACTGAAAACTACTGTGTAGCTATAAAAACCAAGGCCCAAGAGAAGAAAAAGCATACCTTTCTCGGCCTTTTGGCTAAGATCAAGTGTAGTATCTGTTCTTATCAGTTTAATATCTGATATGTGAGCCATCGGCTCACTCGATATTAATCTTATTTTTTATGGGGGAAGACCCATCACGCTAGCTTGCTAGTGGGGTTCTTCATGTGTCGCCTTGGTCTTACACTACCACCAAGGCCTGGCACACCCCTCCAATCATAGTTTAATTCAGTTTCTGTTCCATAACAACTTAGTAATTAGTAATAGCTTTATATAACTTGATAAAAAGGAAAAGAAAGAGAAACTTATGTTGTTCTACAAGAACTATAGCTTGTCTCTTGGTGTACTCTTAGCCTTAGTGATGACAATTTTATTTGCTTTTAGAGAGTGCTTCAATTCACACGGAAAGATAAAGGGGACCAAGTGATGATTACTTAATAACTTACCGATTACTCTTTAACACAACTTCACTCTTTATTCTTTAATGGCTCCATCCAGGCCACCACTCCGTGGGCCACCACTCCGAGTTGGCTCTGATACCATTGTTACATACCAAATGGGAGAACACAACCCAAAAGACTAGCCTAATGGGTGAGAGAGCCCATTTGGTATATAAACCCCACATTGGTTTCTCATACAACCGATGTGGGACAAGTCTCATACCTTGCAATGGTTTTGATCCGTAACAATCGTCCCCCCTTAGAGACCGACGTCCTCGTTGGTCACGGCTGGCTCCATCCAGGCCACCACTCCGAGTTGGCTCTGATACCATTGTTACATACCAAATGGGAGAACACAACCCAAAAGACTAGCCTAATGGGTGAGAGAGCCCATTTGGTATATAAACCCCACATTGGTTTCTCATACAACCGATGTGGGACAAGTCTCATACCTTGCAATGGTTTTGATCCGTAACAATCGTCCCCCCTTAGAGACCGACGTCCTCGTTGGTCACGGCTGGCTCCATCCAGGCCACCACTCCGAGTTGGCTCTGATACCATTGTTACATACCAAATGGGAGAACACAACCCAAAAGACTAGCCTAATGGGTGAGAGAGCCCATTTGGTATATAAACCCCACATTGGTTTCTCATACAACCGATGTGGGACAAGTCTCATACCTTGCAATGGTTTTGATCCGTAACAATCGTCCCCCCTTAGAGACCGACGTCCTCGTTGGTCACGGCTGGCTCCATCCAGGCCACCACTCCGAGTTGGCTCTGATACCATTGTTACATACCAAATGGGAGAACACAACCCAAAAGACTAGCCTAATGGGTGAGAGAGCCCATTTGGTATATAAACCCCACATTGGTTTCTCATACAACCGATGTGGGACAAGTCTCATACCTTGCAATGGTTTTGATCCGTAACAATCGTCCCCCCTTAGAGACCGACGTCCTCGTTGGTCACGGCTGGCTCCATCCAGGCCACCACTCCGTGGGCCACCACTCCGAGTTGGCTCTGATACCATTGTTACATACCAAATGGGAGAACACAACCCAAAAGACTAGCCTAATGGGTGAGAGAGCCCATTTGGTATATAAACCCCACATTGGTTTCCCATACAACCGATGTGGGACAAGTCCCATACCTTGCAATGGTTTTGATCCGTAACACCCTGTTGTGAATGGTAAATCTGATTCCACGTTGGTTGGAAAAAGAAAAGTATGAAGAAGCTGGTAGAATGAAAAGGGAGGGAGGCTATTGAATAAAGCACTTACCTGGACGGGGTCTATGGACGATCAAGAAGGTCCATGGCCTAGATTGGTGATCTCCATTGCACATATCGGAGAGGTGCCTGTCTAAGGTCGGCCCAAGTTGGTCGAACCTATGTAATAAATTGTTGTGGGGTTTGCGTTCGCGCAGCCCCTCTCTAACTTTAAGTCGTAAATTGTGTTGTTGTTTTTTATTTTAGGGCTTTATGATAATTTGTAATGTTGAGCATTATTCACTTTTCTTTTCCTTTCTTTTTAATCGTGTTGGGCTTATAGTGTAGGTTATTATGTTCATAAACTTGTCGGGCGCAGCCGCGAATCACCAACAATGGTACAAAGTGAAGTGACAACAAAAACCATGTAATAAACTTAACAAACATTTTAGTAAAAATCTAAAACAAAGTCACAATAATACAGAAGAGACCAATGAATGCGTTCTGCTACACATTAAGTGATAAAAATGTTGCGAAATTTCAATGATGGTGCTTTCAGTTTTTGTCCTCTATGCATAAGATGCTTGACTTTATATTTTCAGCAGGACCTTGGGCCGCTACTAAATTAGTCCCTGAACCTCCTCTGGTGACAACAGAGGGATTCAAATCTTCATATAAAACTTGAGACAATCCATCTGACCCTCTCGGTTTCTGCCAACAAGTTTAAAGAAAGTAACAAAGGATGAACCTTAAAACAGAAAAGCTTACACAATTTGTAGTCCATAAATTCTTCGTACGTAAGTAACTGTACCTTACATAAACTGTTTTCTGGGTGAAGAGAGAATTGTATGAGTTTCAATTGCCGATGCAAGTCCTTCAGCAAGGTCTTTCTTTCTGAAGTGTTTTGTAACATTTCTAACTTCATCCTTTTTGTTTCTTCTTCAAGATGTGTTAGCCTCTTCTTAAGTTGCCGTTTTACCTCTTTGGTACTAATCATTGCTTTTGATTCGGGAACTTACTTCCTTCGGCTTAAGATGTCTTCACTCTATAGGTCCCTTGTTGTGGCTGTTTGTAAAATCATAATTGATAGATGGTTTCTTATATCAGAAATTTGAAAAGGTGCCATAGAAGTTAGCAAAATCCACTTTTGTTTGCTTCTACTACATGCTTACATATATGGGCCGGGTAGAAACAAAAAGAGCAGTGATGAGAAAGGTGTCGGGGGAGTTCAATCTCATTCACATGGATTGGCAGAACAAATAGGCGCCGTCATTCATTTCAAACACTAAGACAAAATTAAAACTTGATAACTCCAAAAGGCAGCAGAAAATGAAGCAAACTTTGTCTGCATTCTTCCAGAATTAAGAGGCGGGTCCAAAGATTTAATTTTGAGCATAAAGACGAAACACGGAAACGCACATCTGAGCAGCACATAGGGATGTGTACACATCACAAGGCAATATTGACTCAAATGCTAAGTTCCACAAATCCAACATAAAGATCTTACTTTGATTAAAGTAAGGTGTGATACATACTTAAGTTCAAGCTTTTGAGGCATATATGTTTGCTTTAGGACTAAAAGATGAGAATGACAATATTCATAAAGCAAAAGCATATCTTAAGTTCATTAGCTACCTCTTGAGGTAACTATATTACTGTTTGTGTTCATAACTCAACTTAATGATACTCGTATTTCAACATGAGAGCTTAGATTTTCAATAATCATATAGAGTTCTGGTAAAGTAGAACCATGTTAACTGATTCTGTTTTTAGTTTAATACGTATATTAATAATAAGTTTATGTACTAATTACGGGCGTTTCCATAAGTTCTAAATGTATTAGAACCATGTTAACTGATTCTGTTTTCTATAACACATATATAATCAATGATTATACAAAGAAAAAGAAATTTGATACTATAAAATGGGCAGGGGCTGCGCGAACGCAAGCCCCCACTGCAACAAATTATGACGTAGGTTCGACCAACTTGGGCCGACCTTAGACAGGCACCTCTCCGATATGTGCAATGGAGATCACCAATCTAGGCCATGGACCTTCTTGATCGTCCATAGACCCCGTCCAGGTAAGTGCTTTATTCAATAGTTTCCCTTGGCTTTTATACCATCAGCTTCCCCATACTTTTATTTTTCCAACCAATGTGGGATCAGATTCACAATTTAGAACATGGCAGAAACTGAACTCTTTTATCCATTACTGAAACTATATATAGCACAGAATAGTAACTGAACCTTTTTACCAACATTGCAAGGCTCTTTATTGAATGAAACATTGTAACTATTTGCAAAAACCTATACAAAAAGACATGTTACTACTTTCCCCTTCCTTGTAAGAACTTTTGTCCTCAAAATCCATTTCATCATTGAGACCCTGACACATGATTAAGTTTACTAATCTTATAACGAGTCTACTTACCGCCACGCTCCTCACGACAAACTATTAGTTGACTCTAGTGTAAAGCATCACATCAACTCTTTAACTTGCATATAAAAGTGTACTTGTAAGGTATATCATAATAAGTGAATGCTTTAAACCCAATATCAAATCAGACATATTATAAGTATAGTACTAATACCCGTGCGTGTTGCACGGATTGACTTATAATAGCCATAGGGTCTTTATTGGTAACCAGTGCGTCTAATCATTGGTAACAAAAATTATACAACACTAATAATAGATGTAAAAACTAAAAACTAAGTATCTTATTATTAGCAGGTGAGAACAACCAAGTTCCTATAACTCTCCTAAACCAAACCTAATTTCGGTAGCTCCGAAGATAAAAATAGGGCAGTAACCGTTCAAAGACAACGACAACATTAATTATGACATAATTCAACCAGATGGTATTGACCTTAAAAAGAAACCAATGTACAACAAAAATTTAAGGGAGCAAGCATGCTTCATCTGCTATAACTTTTACTAGGATATTGAAGGGGTGTGCCAGGCCTTGGTGGTAGTGTAAGACCAAGGCGACACATGAAGAGCCCCACTAGCAAGCTAGCGTGACGGGCCTTCCCCCATAAAAAATAAGATTAATATCGAGTGAGCCGATGGCTCACATATCAGATATTAAACTGATAAGAACAGATACTACACTTGATCTTAGCCAAAAGGCCGAGAAAGGTATGCTTTTTCTCCTCATGGGCCTTGGTTTTTATAGGCAATTTTCCTACCTTTGTATCCTTCACTCAGACGATGTGGGATTATATATTTTGTGCTACATTAATTAACCAATTCTTGTTTTGCGTGCTACAAATTAAATTTAAATTTCTCCATCATAAAGACTTGGTATACAGGAGTGATGATGATGATGATTATCTCATCATGTTAAAGACCGATAACTCAAACTAGTTAACAAAAGTGTGAATTTGCTATAGGAAATCTGTCCTATTGATAATTGGCCTAAGTGAGTCCAAGGCAAATTGCTAAGAGAACTTTGCTTTACCGGTTTTCCTTCGGCGAAGATTTTTCTCCGAACATGAAAGTGGAACACGCTGAGAATGTAGACGCCACTTCACCACTTGGGAGCATAAATTTCACAACTTAAACCCCCCGCCACGCTGAGAATGTTACCGCCACTTGGGAGCATAAATCAACCATTGAAACTTCAAAAAGAATAGTCGTGACTTAATACCAACAGTCTCATGATTCAAGGTTTAGATCTTTCATTCACCAATGCCCATCCTCAATGATACTCTGGAAATATGCAAATGCTACTCTGGAACATTAGAAATACTTGTGAAGAGGTTGGTCAGGCCTAATGCCTAAAACACCAATGCATAGCTGCTATGACAGACTGCCCCCAGATTAACATCAGTATCAAATTATAAACTTGTAAAAACAAGATTGCATTTTATCGTAGCCAAAAGTGTGTCCTGTATAATTTAGGAGTTTTTATCCTCGTTTCTATAGGCACCTTATTTTCCTCTATCAGGAGAAGTTGGTTCTTTTCTAGCCAATACCATTTTGCACTTTCAAAAGCTGTGCAACTTCAGTTTTCTTTATGATAACATCGCAAAAGAGACTGATACCAAGTGACCAACTTCATTCCAAATTTCTTGCATCTGTTAGCTAGTTACTCTTGCTTAAATTAGGACATATGACTATTTCGGCTATTTATTTACAAATGGTCAACTTGATTATGATGTATATCTATTTATCTAGACTGGTCACTTTGATAAATACTGGGTAGATACTTAGCAAAAAGAAAACACATTGAAAGGTTGCATCTATGAAAAATGGAGGACAAGTCCTTGCATAACCAAACAAACCCGGCCCATGCTGAAATGCTACAGGAGTACAGGGTATTTAACAAGTAACCAAACCATGCTACAAAAATAAAAACCAAGGTTACACAACCTTCTTACTTTTTCACCACCGGAACTTGAGCAAGTCATCAACAAAGAAAGGTCACAAAACAAGAATAATAAGCAGCGGCCAAACAGAGATAAAAATCAGAGAGACATAAAACATGATAAATTACTATGTTGAGAACAAGGAAGTAAAAACTAATGATCTAACTATATGGTACAAAAAACTGATACTAGTAAATTATTATTCTGAGCCATTGGAATAGGATCACAAGCCTCCAACAATTATATTACTCCGTATATCAAGTGAGAGTAGGGAAGTATGCACTGATCATTAACTCTAGTTTATCATACAACAAAAATCACCAACATGGTAAGGCTATCCATATTAAGTTCAAAGATTTCCTCTCAAATCATAATATACGATTTAGTTATTAGCTCACATTAAACATGTCTTAAAGCCCTTCTCCAACTCCTGGGCATCTAAATTCTTCCCTATGAACACAATCTTGTTTACCCTTTGCTCATCCGGGTTCCACGGCCGATCTGGTGATCCTTGAAATATGTCATGTACTCCCTGTTCAGCACGGCAAAAAATTTTAATCCGATGGAAATGCATGCTTTGAACATAATGCTTTAAAGTGTAAGCTAGCAGATATAATTAATTATTCTAGAACACAGTCGTGAGCTAAACAAAAAGGGAGATGCTATGTACACAACTTTTTTTGCCATACACGACTATATGGAACACCCTGTGTGCTTTACACACTTGCACTTGTGTTTGGCCAAGAGTTGGAGCGGCCTCCCAAAGAAAAAGATATAGTTTATAAATAATTACCTGGAAGACAAATCTCTCATCCATCCCATCGATAGATAGAAGTCCCTTCATGCGATATATATCCTCACTTCTATCCATTAATAATGTGCCAAGCCAAAAGTTAGCCTGCATAACATAGCACTTGTCAGTCAATCCATGCATCGAACTAATTACTGACAGAAAATTGGACACTGTTATACGATAGCAGTAGAAAAATTTATGTGAAAGCCACACAGCCAACCTTTTCAAGATCTAAGGTCCCTTCACAAACTATGCTGACTGAAGAGACACCAGGGTCATGAGTGTGATCGTGATGATCTGAAAAATGCCAAAAAAAAGGGAATCAGACCGGAAACAAGTATATGGGCAGCACATAAGGGAATAGCATAAATTAAGTTCAAATTACCATGTATATGGTCATGGTCATGATGGTGATGATCATGATCATGTTCATGCTCGTGGTCATGATGGTGCTCATCTACCTTTGCTTCCTCCTCAATAGCAGCATCAATTCTAGCAAAGCAATGAAAAATTTGCTAAGTACAAGCCCATGAGTTAATCATGATACAATCATGTAGCATGGGACATCAACTACAACAATTCTTATGCAATATATTATTTGGCCAGCATTCAAGGAAAACGCAGAAAGATATGTCCATATCAACACCATCAATCATCTCATTGATGAAATTCTTGCAGATCCAAATGAGAAGTGCATAAACACTTCTATCTGTATAAGCAAATATTTCCAAGCTGAAGACATGAAGAGAGAATAAACCTTTCTAAATCAAAACCTCCAATCCCAAGAACGTAATCCAAATCCACTTTTCCGAACTCAGTACGCTTTAATTCGGCCATGCGGTTAATGCCCTGTATTCCAGTGTCATTAAGTTAATTGATTAACAAGCAATAAAAAATCAATACAAAAGAACAGATTTTACCAACTAGATAAGCGACCATGTACCTTTATCCGCTGAACCAAAGCAGCAACTTCCCCATTTCCAACAAGATCAGTCTAAACAAGCAACATTAAAAGCCATCAGTTCTACTATCCAATAATAGATGCCAATTAATTTTATTTTATTTTTGTTTTCTTTGGCCTCTTACGAGCTTGGGTGATCCCACTCGCTTTGTGAGCACACTAATCCCCCAAGGTAACTCGCAATCCCAGAGTCATAGGGTGTGAACCTCCATGGCCACTAGGGGGTTTATGCCAAGGATAGAACTTATGACCTCTACATTGAGAGGTACATTTCTTTGCCAATGGACAACCACCCTAGTGATTAACAATATTATAAATAAGGAATACTCACGTTAAGATGTTACAACTCTACTGGTCAAGAGAAAGACACTCAGGTACCAAAAAGCTTTAATTTTCTATGCCCCAAACTATATTGATTAAACAGGCGCTTGGTGGACAATCAGAGAGGAAAGAAATAACATGACACCTATAGAGACTCGATTCCACGTTTCATACACTAGCAGCATTTATAAGTTCATATTCATATGGTCATCATCTTATGGCAGTATAAACTTTAAAACTCATCAGAATCAAAACAAGTGACATACAATTATACAAGATAACTTTCAAAAAGGCACTATTCTGCCAAACAATTGTATAAACTAATTATAACTTCAAATGTAAGACACGCTCTTGTATTAAAAGCACATCAACCACACAACAATGGGGGGGAAAAATAAAAGGTGATAGTTACAGATACCTTGTTGACTATTATACGATCAGCATAAGCTATTTGCTCTACTGCCTCGTTGACAACTCCTTTCGGCTTAACATCATTCAGATGAATATTCGCATGCTTTGCATCTACCAAGGTGACAACACCATCCAGCTTAACATCATTAAATATCTGATCTTCAGCATAAAATGTCTGAATAATTGGTGCTGGATTTGCTAGCCCTGCAAATTTCACAAAATAATAAGTACACAGTTCAAGCCTACAGATATCGTGCTAGAATTTAAACAAACAAATAAAGTTTACATCAACCACAGTTTCCTACCTGTAGTCTCTATGACAATATGGTCAAATTTCCCTTTCTTTTTACTCACCAACTCTCCTATCATTCTAACAAGATCACCCCTGACTGTACAGCATAGACAACCATTATTAAGCATGATAATGTCCTCGACTCCAGCAGCTTTTGCAGCAACTAAGGATCCATCAATATCCACCTCTCCATACTGCAAATATGGCACAAAGAATTAATCACATCGCAACACAAATGCATTTAAACTATATACATGACTACATATCTCGTAAACTTCCAAACAATAATTCAAAGGCTAAGTGCACCAAACTACCGCAGTTTGCTATATTGTTTATCATACTTCCAAACCTTGTTATGTGTGTTACAAAGCTTTTAAGTACGTTGTTATTTATATATCTGGAGAGCTTTTTTCATAAGGTAACCAAAAAATTTCGATATTTGTACAAATACCGCTTTTAATGATAGCCATATAAGTTGTGACAATACAAAACAGTACTGTTTTACTATCTATAAAAGGTTAGATACATCGAACAATAAAATTAGAAAGTTATATTGATTAAGTGGCAGGCATACAAGTTGTAACTTCAACAAAACCAGCAACATATCACCAATTTACATGTTATAAAAGGCGGATACATCAAAACAGTAAAATGTGAAAGTTCAATACATACAAAAGCAAGTTTATAGTATTATTTCATTACATCATTTTAGAATTTAGATACATGAAATAGTGAAGTATGATAAAAATTACCTCATTTTCGATAACTGCGATCCGTTTACCGTGATCAGCTGTCAGTATATGGTTCAACAATGTAGTCTGTTCAAATACAACAGTATAAAAATCATGATTATTAGCTAAAACTATTCAATTTCCTTGGCCCTAACTTCACTCAAAATAACAAAATTCAAAATAATCTATGAATATAATCAACAATAGTGAGAAATGATATAACCTTGCCGGAACCTAAGAAACCAGTAATGATCGTCGCCGGAATACGATCGTCCGGCGGAATCTTCGTCAGGATATCAGAATCTTCGTCCTGCTGAGGTGGCGTAGCGGTTTCGGAAACAGAGAAGTTGCGTGAGAAGCGGTCACTTACGGCGGTGAGTGACGGACGGGAAAAAGGTGAATTTGTTGTGAGATTTAGATGACGGAAAGTGATGTTTGTATAGAGACGACGGAAATGATTGCCGGAAAGTGAGGTTTTATGAAGCTTAGTAGTGAATCCGATAAAAGTATTAGTTAGGTTAATTGATGCTGATGTCATGGTCGCCGGCTGTGGTGGCGATGAAAGTTGGATTGAAGATGAATTTTGGGGGGTTTATGAAAGTGGGGTTTTGGGGGAGATGGATTGATTGATAGGGCAAATGGGGCTTATCCGGTTTGTTTGTTTGTTGTGTACTCTTCAACACTCGTGTCGTGTGGATGCACGATGGATTATTGTTGTGGAATGTAATTTGATAAAATAAGGGTTAAATGTGAATTTTGTCTACGTGGTTATTCGAAAAACGGCTCTTTCATCCCTCCGTTAGTTTTTGAGTTTTTTTCATCCCTATGGTTTGACTTCCGTTAATTTCATTAGTCCCTGTCGTTAACTTCCCCCAAATACAAGTCAGGTGAGGGACATTATTGTCATTTCAACATTGTTTCTTCTTCCCCACTTATTAATCTTCAAACCTTCAATCAAATAAACCACTTATTAATCTTCAAACCTTCAATCAAATAAATCCAGATTCAAATACCCAAAAACTATATTAACAACCTATCATTTACAAAACCAAGTCTAAGCAAAAACATATATTATCACCATATACTAGCCATTGAACCCGTGTGCAAACACGGGCTAACAGTACGCATTTACAAAAAAAAAGGTTTTTTTTAATTATAAAAGGAGCAATCAACCACGGGTCAAAGTTGAGAGTTTCATGAAAATGTGGAAGACTATAAAATACTTGAAACCATGTTTGAAAGAAACTTGTTTGAGCTGTAGAATTATCCATCTTATTAATTGTTGATTTAATATGATTTTTTGACAGAATTAATCTTCAAACATACAGCACAACATCACTTGGTTATGACTTATGACAACAATGCCAAATTGATCACCACCAATCAAACAATATTAGTCTTCTGTTTCTATTTACATCAAGTCGTCCAGCATAATTTTAGTCCTAAACTGTCTCCATATCATGTTAACTGCATCATCTTTCCATATCATTTTTACGATTGAGAGAATATTGCACAAGTTCACCAAGAATATTGCAGGTATGCAAAGTGTGAAGTGTTCTCACTTATTATTCTTGTTGTACAATGACTTGTATTTATAGGCAAAGTTAACATTGGGATGTTAACTTTGGGCGTACAAATATGGTTGAGAACATTTAAGGAATAACATTTAATTCCTTAAAATGTTGTGTAAAGTTGCAGTATAAAGCAACTTTACTCAACCAGCTTTATGTACCTTTTTGTACTTAAATAATAAGATAAATCTTATTATCCGGGTAATAGCACATAAAGCATAAAAGTCAATTCCTCGTAATCAGTGTAAAGCTTTGTAAGAGCTTTCCACTGACGGTCTCCAGTTTGTAACTGACTAGAATGTCAACTGGGCTTCGCTGCCATTGTCATTCTCTATCTTCCACTTGTTGTCTTCGACTCCAACTGGAAGGATTCTTCAACTGGTCAGTTCTCAACTGGAGGAAGTCTTCAGTTGCGTTGACTATACGATGCAACTGGACTTCAATATATTTCTGGACAAATCTTCTTGGTCTTCAGGTGCAACTGGAGACTGGCCAGTTTCATTGAAACTGGTCCTAACACACACTAATTTCATCAGCCATGACATAAGAAATCCGATGTGGCATGGCTCTACTTGCACCACATCGGCTTTGCTGATGACTTTCTAAAAGCTTCTCTAGTAGGAGAGGGTGATTAACAACCTATCATTTACAAAACCAAATCTAAACAAAAAACATATATTATCACTGATACCCCATTTTTTAGTTATCATCATTACCCAAATATCAATACACACAACACACAATCCTTAGCCAATATACCTACATATCCTCTTAACTTTTTTAACTAAATCATTGATTATTGATTATTTGTATATAGTATATTTATAACAATTTGTTGTGATACAAATAAATAATTAAATATAAACATCATCAAATATTAGAGAAGACCAAGGAAAAGAAACGTTAGTGCGGCCAAGGAAAAGAATCGTGGATGATATCTCCAACTACTAATTTCTTTTCATCAAACTTATATGATGGATTGGGATTTTCTCACTTTCTTGGTCAAATGACCACGCTCCACCCTACGATGGCGGCGACAGCCACTGTAATCACAGTGATGGCGACATCGGTCGAGTAAAGGGCACCGGCGAGTCAGCTATGACGGTTTAACAAAAGGGTGGTGGTTGCGGCTGGATGGTGTAAGGGTGGTGGCTGCTGTGGGGGGAAGACTGGTAAAGGTACTGCCGACGGCGATTCTTGTTTCTATCTCTTCAATCTTGTTTTCATTCACACAAATGCTTGAATCACTCGTATGAATCCCCTTTTCTTTCTTGTAAAATATATATTGCTATTGTAATTCGTGATGTGCAATGTTATATTGAAATTGTAATGGATAAAGTTAATTTATTGTGATAATGTATAAATTATTAAATAGATTTAGATGTATGTGTATATAGATTTAGATTGTATTATTAAATAAAATTTTGGATTGTTGAAAAAACATGGATAAGATGGGTTTGGAATTCTGGGTTTTTGGGGAAGAAAGACGGTAAAAAGACAAAATTATCCCTCACGTGCCTTGCACATGTGAGAGTTAACGGAAGCAGGGATGAAAGTTCCACCATAGGGATGAAAAAAAATCAAAAACTAACAGAGGGATGAAAAGTCATTTTTCGAAAAACCACAGGGACGAAATTTGCATTTAACCCATAAAATAATTTTGTTTTTCAATTGTTTGGGAAGTTTATCATACGTAACTAGTTTTTTATCCGGACGTTGCTCCGAAAAACTTAATGATACGTAAAATCTGTAACGTGTATAAGGTGGTTGATACATATAAACGATAAACGTACATTACAAATATATATTATAAGTCTAAAAAAGTACAACACAAAAAAAGTGGTGCAAAAGTTCATTTAAATTTACACTATGATCTTTTACATCAGTTAAATTTACACTATAAATCAACTCTTAGAATAATTACAAATATATATTATAAGTCTAAAAAAGTACAACACAAAAAAAGTGGTGCAAAAGTTCATTTAAATTTACACTATGATCTTTTACATCAGTTAAATTTACACTATAAATCAACTCTTAGAATAATTACACTATGATCTTTTACATCAGTTAAATTTACATCAATAACCTGTATCACTTGTCGTTGCCGCCATCACCGCACCATTGCCACTTCCACTATCGTCGTCGCATCATGCAAACATACATCTGGCATTACCCAAAAGTTTTATGGTAAAAATTAGAAACATTTAAAGTTTACTATAATTAAAGGGTAGAAAGTAAAAAAAGAAAATAGGTGGCCAAAGTTGAAAAATTCAAAAGTTTGATGGTAAAAGTTAAAAACCTTAAAATAAGAGGTAGAAAGTTATAAAAAATGGTGACTAAAGTTATAAAACCTAAAAGTTAAGTGGTAAAAATTAAAAACTTTAAAAGTATACTATAGTTAAGCTTATTTTAAAATGTCATATATAATAATGTGTACTAAACAGTTCTTTTTGTCGAGCAGAGTGGCAGACCCACATATGAAATCTAAAGAAAAAACCCTTACCTTGTTAATGAGAATTTGGTTAGTAAAACTCATCCTTACCTTGTTAATCAGTGGCTTATTACATGCATAAAAATTAGTATTTTATATATCAAAAACCACCCTTTGAATTTTTACATAACAAAGTACAAAATTTAAAACTACCCAAAAAGTTTATATTAACACAACGCCGGATAGGTACTAAGTTTGTAAATAAATTTATCCAGTATACTTTTTCCTTTTGAAATGCAACTCGGATCATTCACCACAACGCCGCCTTTTACAATCAGTGATTGCGACGCGATTATATACCTAATATCTTTAGGAGGAAACCCATATAAAATGAAAAAAAACTCTAAGTATTTATATAATAGCTCAAGTTAAACCCGTTAAATATGGAAGTATGTTAGTATGAAGCCATAGGTTGGAGACCTTGCTTGGCAATGTGATTTAATATGTGTCTTTGTTTGTTGAGATGTGAATATGATAGAGTATAAGCCTTGCTTGAATAATTGGATATAAGGTGGTAAAAGTGAAACTTTGAAATGATTTACAAGTTTAAGATGTGGTTTGTCGCTTATAAAGAAAATGGTATGTTGAAAATACGGTGAATGTTGAATGTATGATAATGTGTTGTGATTATTATTTGGTGTAAGACCATTGGGTAATGAGACCCATGGCATCGTTATTATTTGGTGTAAGACCATTGGGTAGTGAGACCCATGGCATCGTTATTATTTGGTGTAAGACCATTTGCGTAGTGAGACCCGTGGCATCATTATTGTGTTAAAAGACCATACGAGGTATGGCAATGAGAATCATTTGTGTAGTGATATGATTTAATTAGTTGATTAATGTTATAAATGCACAAAATATGTGTTAATATAAGGTTGTAGAGTTGGAGACTCCTAGTCTAATTATGTTTGTGTAGATGATATGTTGAAAGACCATACGAGGTATGACAATGAAAAGTAATTGGGTAGTAACATGTTTAAATTGGTAAGTTTAATGTGATGGATGCATGTTACATGTTAGTATAAAGTCGTTGTAACATCCCGAATTTTTATGACCAATAAAAATTAACCTTGATTATAGTTTTGACATTAAAATAGTTTCCTAATATTTTATTTTTAGAAATGGGGTTAAATTAGTTGGAACTTTAGTGGATAGCGGGTATTTTACCCACCAAAATTATTATGGGACGTGGCAAAAGGAGGGAAGTGCCAGGCAACTCCTTCATGGTGATTCACAACTCAACTTCTAACTTTATCATCACTTTGATTTCTTCTCCAAACTTCCTACCTAAATTCTTTCTTCTAAATCTCTTATTTTGTGTTGATTCTTCCATTATCAAACTCAAGAAATCTCCCTAATAATAATAATCTTCTTGTAATTCTAATCCAAACAAAATCTAACCTCTCAATTTAATTAAAGAATCATTCAAGAGAGATAATAATAACACTCAAGGGTTAATCATCTAATTTGGAAGAAATTGTGAGTGTGGGTATGTGTGGGTCGAAACAAGGAAGAAAGGAGAAGAGGGAAATTTGTAATTCTTCCATTCTAGTTGTTATTGTTCAAAGGTATCATTTTTATTTCATTATCAATTTCAATTAGGGTTCTTGCAAGTAATTAATTTGGGGGAATTTGATTTGGAATGAGTTATTTACTTAAAATCAAGCTAGGGTTCATGAAAATAAATAAATTGGGGATTTTGAATTGGGGGTTTATATTCTGAATATATGATGTAAATATCATGTAAAAATGTATATATATCAATCTTGTGTGTTGTAAGTCAATGTGTTGAATGTTAAAACAAAAGTTTTGATGAATGGTAGTAAGAACAAAACTGGACAGATTTTGTCTCTGTTTTTGCAACGTGTAAAACACCCCTATGACAGAATTTTCACTTGTTGAGTCCTAAAAAGAAAATGTAGGTTATTGTGTTAGCTCGAAGTGGCCACTGGAATGAGTCTAAAAGGTGGAGTAGAACTCGAGTTATGAATTTTTGAAGTCAGTGTGGTCATTCTGAATTTTCAGCAAAAACGATTCTGTCTCAGTTTTTAAAACGAGTGAAACACACTTGTACGGGTCCAATCTTGTGTTGGTCACTGAAGATAAAATGTACCTAAATGTGTTAAATTGAAGTGGCCACTGGAATGAGGTCAAAATATGGTGTAGAACTCAAGTTATGGTCATTTGAAGTCAGTAAGGTCAAAACTGTTTTGTTAATGAAAACAGCAGCAGTGTTGGTTTTTTAAACGACCAGAAGTCATCTTTGAAGGACAATTCACATATTGGTCACTAAATATAAAATGTAGGTTTATGTGTCATATAAATTTGGCCACTGGAATCAAGTAAAAAGAGTGAGCAGAACTTGAGTTATGCTTGTTTGAAGGCAGCCTAGTCAAATATAAAAATGGTGATTTTGTTATTTGGCATTATGATAATGATATAAGAGATACATATTTTGTGAACCAACCCAAGAATAATATGATATTGTAAATGATGGGTTGGGTGTTGAAATGCTAGTGATTATGGCTAGACGGCCTAGTATGTGATTGATGATCCTATATGTGCTTGTGATTTGTTGCTAGGTTGAAGCATACATATTTTGTGTTCTTGCGGTCGTCTTGATTTATGATTTTGGTTGTCGCGGAGGAGGTGAGTATTCTTGCATACTTTTATATATGCCTTGGGTCAATTACCATATGATGGTGGATTCCGTGTGTGGTAATTGATTTGGCGTTAAAGCCCGTGCGGGGCATTGTGATTATGGGCCTAAGAACCCTGAGGCCTAAGAACCTCTTGATGTGATTTACGGGGCCTAAGAACCCCTTGTGTATGAGGCCTAAGAACCTCCGGGGCCTAAGAATCCCGATATGAGATATTGATTGTGTTGATTTGCTTATATGGATCCATGTAATGCGTTAAAGTACAAAGGTGAGCATGTAGGTATGGTACGACGGTGCCATAGGCTACATGTAATAGTCCTTTGTGCGTTGCCCTCCTTCGTATGTATAAACGTATGCAAGATTATTCACTAAGCTTTGCTTACTTTTTAGTTGTTTACCCTTTTTATAGGTTGTCCCGGATGCGGAAGCAAAGTTAAGTAATATAAGGATTGAAGTTTGAAGTTGATTTGTGGATATTGATTGCTTTCGCTAAATGCGGAAAATGGTAACGTTGATAGGACCCGTAGAGACCCTTTGAACTATTGGCTCATGATACATTGATTGTTTTGGTATAATTATTGATTACGTCAAGTGTAAGAGTTAAAGAGTTTTGGTCATTTCTATTAGGTCATTTTGTATTAGAAATGTGTTTGATTGTGATAAAAATGTATTTGTGGAAAACTCATAATCCGTAACAGGTTTTTGGATGTAGATTTTACGAAAAGGTCATGCCGAAATTTCTAATTTTTGTACGTTGTCTTTTGTAATGAGTTTCGGTAAATGTATTTGATTGAATTCAAAAATGTTGTGGTCTAAAGCTTGGAATTGAGTTTGAAAAGATTTTAAGTTGAGTCAAATGTGCGCCGCATATTTGGTCCATGCGGCGCATGTTTGTGAAATTGGATTTATGCGTCGCACATTGTTTCGCATGAAAATTTTCTGCAAGTCTCTGTAGTGTGATATGCGGCGCACAGATATCCTGTGCGACGCATATCCGGTATTTTAAAAAAAAAATCCTTATTTTTCTATTAAATCGAGTTGTGTCGTTTCAGTCGTAGAGATTCGAACTTCTATTATAAAGATGATTATTTAAGTGTGTGTTAAAAGACCATACTGAGTATGGTGAATGTGTTTTTGATTTTGAGTGACATGCTTTTCTTGAATGAGTATTTGACTACTTGATGCCTGGTGATAGAAATTAAGATGAAATTGACATAATGAGAATGTGAGGATATTATGGTAGCAATGAACTTATAAATGAGAAGTATAGTAGTTATAAAAGTTAAAACCTAATTTGAAATTTTTCGAGTCAATTTGGTTTATTTTTCTTTGAGAGCGTTTGATGCAATGTGTGAGAATGGATTGACTAAGCGTGTATGATGCCAAAATTTCATGAGAGGATAAGGCGACCTAGTTGAATATTCCTATTATAGAGAAAACAATTGTCTTCGGCGGAAGAAATGAAACGGTCGATTTCTGTTGGTACTTTTGCTCGTGCGTTTTGATAATCGTTGTATGGCAGTCAAGTCTCGTGTGTTTGGATCATCGACGCCGAAAAGAAACCATATGGAGAATATTCTTGTTGTTCGTGATTTTCTCAATGTCCTTTTCCGTGAATTTTATTCGTTTTAGTCATTTCAAGTGCTTCCTGTCGTTTCCAAGAGGTACGATTCCCTACTTAATGAAATGAAAGATAGTAGGATGCGTGTGCGCTTAATCACTCGTGAAGTCAATAAGGTAACAATCGAAAACGAGTACCTGTTGTCAAGATTTGATATTCTATTCGATCAATTGGAAGCATTGTCGTTTATTCTAAGATGGATTTTCGTTTCAGTTATCATCAACTTAAAGCGCGCGATGAAGATGCTCCTGAAAAAGTTATCCACATTTGGTATGGGCACGTTGAATTCGTAGTTATACCCTTCTTGGTATGACCGAGTTAATTAGAAAGAATATGAAATTGAACCCCGACAGTCACGAGAAAACGTAAGTAAAGCCCCGATGCTAATATTACCCGAAGGCTTGAAGAATATGACGGTTTATTGAAACGTTTCAACAGACGGTCTTAGTTGTGTTTTCATACAAAAGGGGAACAGTTGGACGATGCTATGAGGCATTAAAAGAAATCAAGAAGAATCATTCTATTCATGATTTAGAATCCATTGGAGTAGTTGTTACTTTAGAATTTTCGTGTTTTTACCTCTATTGTTTCAATGTATCATTTGTTTTCGATTATACGGCTCCTAAGTATTTTCTTATCTTATCGAATCACAACAATTCAACAACTATTAAAGAAGTTGATTAACTTTTTCGAAAGATTTTGTCTATGAAGTTTGGTGTCGCACTGAGAAGGCTCAAGAGAAGATTTTGCAACGAGAACTTAAACAAACGAGGAGTCAGATCACGCAAAGTATTTTCTAAATAATTATGCAATCTTACTAGACGTCATGATAGAACTTGGAATCCTCTACCTAACGAATCAAATCGATTTTTGCTCCATAAAGCTTATAAATACGAATATTTCTTTTGTCGTACCTTCTTTCGCCCGGTACGACAAAGATATATTAAGAATTAAAGAGAATATTAGTGACTCCAACTGAAGCGGAATGTTGTGAGCGTGAATGGTTGATCTTTGGCGGAGCATAGAATTTACAATGGTTCTTAATAAGATTTCCGCATAGTAATAGCTATTGCGCTAGTATTCATATTTGCCCCCGTACAAATGTTGTTTAATAGGAAAAATCGATTCCCTATTTGTTTTGGAAAAGTGGGACACCAAGAATTGTGTAGTAAGGATATAGTGATGAAGATGTCTAAGAAAATTAAAATGATAAAATAACGATTTAAAGCGGGTCAAGATCGACAAGAATCTTATGCGGATAAAAGAGTGAGGCTTATTGAGTTCAAATTTTGGTGATTCTGTAATATGAAGAGTTCTTCGTAAGGCGTTTTATGCATCGATTTAGAGGGTCATTTAAAATATATGCTCGGGTCAACAAGGTTACCAATTGGTTGGAAGTTGTCCTAAGCACTCTCGGGAATTCGTTCTATCTCTCGTGTTCCTCGATATAAGAAGTATTATGTTGTTAAGGTTTCATGTGTATTTTAAAGGAAGTTGAACTTTAAATGAATTGAAATAAGACAATGACAAAGAGTCTTGGATTTTGTGAAGAAACGTTTAAGAAAAAGATAAATCTAAGACTATATGGTAGTGAAAAGCGCAATGAAAGCATGGAAGGATGACGATGTGTTAATGTAAATTTGAGAGTCGTTGCTAGATGCGGCTTGGATCACGAGGTCGTGATCCGTTCCAAGTGGGGGAGAGTTGTAACATCCTTAAATTTTAATAGTATTTTTATTAAGACTTTTAATGGTTTATATACTTTTAAGTCTAAATGAAGCCATTTTAAAAGATAAGGGTATTAGGTAAATGACTAGATAGCTAGTTAAACTAAATATGACAAATAAGTTAAACTTGAGGGGGTGCTTGTGAACATTTGGTTATAACAACAAAAGGAAGATTTAAGAAGCAAAATCAACCATTTCTTCATCTTTCTGACTTGTTCTAGTGTGTGTTCTTCCCCCAAAATTCCCAAATTCGAAATTTAATTTATAATAATCAATAAATCAAAGTTTATGGGTGTTTAATCAATAAGAAACAATACCCACCTATCCTATTGTGTTCTTGAGATGTGGGATAAAGTTTTTGGCTAGGAATTGGAAGAGAAACTAAAGAGAGGGTGGTGTAGTTTTGCATGTATTGAAAACTAGTGTTGTTTCATTAATTGAAGGTAAATTCTTTTCTATTTTGTTTACTATTAGTTAGGGTTCTTGAAGTTTAATTAAAATGGGGTTTTCTAATTGGGATAATTATATTGTTATTGTTTTCCCAATTTCCTTTTGTAGTTGAGTATATTGTCATTAAGTTGCATGAATGTTTTAATATGGTTATGTTGGTGACTTGTTGTTGTCAAACATAAAGATGGAGATTTTGGTATTAAAAGGAGTTTTTGGCCATGTTGATGTATTAAGAAATATGGTGTTGACATGTGTAGTCAAATTTTTATGAAAATGATATGGATTTGGAAATTTTAGTATGACCATATTTGGTTGAATTGGGAAATGATATGAATAACTATATTTGAGAAAACCCATAGAAACCCAAGGACAATGTGGGTTATGTTAAAGTTGGGTTGGGTATTGAGATGCTAGTAAAGTTAGTAATTTACGGCTTGTTGGCCTTGTGTAAGAGGTAATTGTGTAAGATGACCAAATGTGTGTTTATGAATTGTTTCTAGGTGGAAGCAATATGATTATTCTTGTGGTCATCTTGGATTTTTGGTTGTCGCGAAGGAGGTGAGTACTCTTGCATACGATTATATGTACGTTGGGTCGATTACCATATGATGGTGGATTCCGTGTGTGGTAATCGATTTGGCGTTAGGGCCTAATTTGAGGCCGGGCCTAAGAACCCCATAGTTGAATTGAGATGAGGCATGAGAACCTCTTGATGCATTGAGATAAGGCCTAAGAACCTCTTAAGAAATCAACCTCAAAACAAATACGATAATGAATATGAACACTAGCTTCGTATTAAATCAACAACCTAAAAACTATTACAAAGAATCCTCACTACAAAATACTCAAACACTCAAATTTGATATGAATACTAAAGAGAGAAAAGACTGATCGAAACAATACAAAGAAATAATATCGATACCAAAAAATAAAACCCTACCTATCTTATTCTATTTATATAACTAAATATTACAGAATTAACCCTGCACTTCTATCTCTTGACATATCCTGCATAAAACATATAAAAATAGAATACTACAGAATTAACCCTGCACTTCTATCTCTTGACATATCCTGCATAAAACATATAAAAATAGTAAAATAAACCTTACCTTTTACCTTATTGTCAAATTTGGTCCTTTGACTTCCAATACCTGCATAAACTAAGTTTTAAAGGATAAAACTTATCTTAAAATTCATAATTGCATTAGATTATTTTAACATCCCCCCTTAATTCAATTATGAAATACATTATAAAGCTTTAATTTTTCACAAAGATAATTGTGCTGTGCATTTGATAGACTTTTTGTAAAAATATCTCCTGTATTATCCTCATAACTTACTTTAACAATATCAATCACTTTTTTACTCAATTTTTCTCTTACAAAGTGTAAATCCAACTCAAAATGTTTTGTTCTATCATGCATCACAGGATTAGCAGCTATTAATATGGCAGACTTGTTATCACAATGCACAACAGGTAATAAAGAATTTATGCCCAGATATGTAAGAATTCTTACCAGCCACATAAGTTCATAAGTAACAACACCCATGGCTCTGTATTCTGCCTCAGTTGAGGACCTGGAAACAGTTGATTGTTTCTTACTTTTCTAGGAGATTAGATTGTTACCAAGAAATACACCAAATCGAGTCACAGACTTCCTTGAGGTAACACATTTACCCCAGTCAGAATCAACAAATGCATGTAAGTTTAATTAATCACTTTTAGTGAACAACAAACCTTTTCCAGATGACAACTTTAAATACCTCAAAAGTCTCATAGCAATTTTAAAATGTGACACTAAAGGAGCATGCATATATTGAGATAAACATTGCACAGCATATGATATATCTGGCCTTGTTAAGGTCAAATATATAAGCTTTCCAACTAATTTCTGTTATTCAGTGACATTAGAAAGCAAACTATCATAATCATGTTTTTTATCAACACTTGACACCACCACATTTGTTTCAAGTGGTGTCAAAACTGGTTTGCAACCAAGAAGACCATAATCAGACAATAAAAAAAAAAAAAAAAAAAAAAAAAAAAAAAAAAAAAAAAAAAAAAAAAAAAAAAAAAAAAAAAAAAAAAAAAAAAAAAAAAAAAAAAAAAAAAAAAAAAAAAAAAAAAAAAAAAAAAAAAAAAAAAAAAAAAAAAAAAAAAAAAAAAAAAAAAAAAAAAAAAAAAAAAAAAAAAAAAAAAAAAAAAAAAAAAAAAAAAAAAAAAAAAAAAAAAAAAAAAAAAAAAAAAAAAAAAAAAAAAAAAAAAAAAAAAAAAAAAAAAAAAAAAAAAAAAAAAAAAAAAAAAAAAAAAAAAAAAAAAAAAAAAAAAAAAAAAAAAAAAAAAAAAAAAAAAAAAAAAAAAAAAAAAAAAAAAAAAAAAAAAAAAAAAAAAAAAAAAAAAAAAAAAAAAAAAAAAAAAAAAAAAAAAAAAAAAAAAAAAAAAAAAAAAAAAAAAAAAAAAAAAAAAAAAAAAAAAAAAAAAAAAAAAAAAAAAAAAAAAAAAAAAAAAAAAAAAAAAAAAAAAAAAAAAAAAAAAAAAAAAAAAAAAAAAAAAAAAAAAAAAAAAAAAAAAAAAAAAAAAAAAAAAAAAAAAAAAAAAAAAAAAAAAAAAAAAAAAAAAAAAAAAAAAAAAAAAAAAAAAAAAAAAAAAAAAAAAAAAAAAAAAAAAAAAAAAAAAAAAAAAAAAAAAAAAAAAAAAAAAAAAAAAAAAAAAAAAAAAAAAAAAAAAAAAAAAAAAAAAAAAAAAAAAAAAAAAAAAAAAAAAAAAAAAAAAAAAAAAAAAAAAAAAAAAAAAAAAAAAAAAAAAAAAAAAAAAAAAAAAAAAAAAAAAAAAAAAAAAAAAAAAAAAAAAAAAAAAAAAAAAAAAAAAAAAAAAAAAAAAAAAAAAAAAAAAAAAAAAAAAAAAAAAAAAAAAAAAAAAAAAAAAAAAAAAAAAAAAAAAAAAAAAAAAAAAAAAAAAAAAAAAAAAAAAAAAAAAAAAAAAAAAAAAAAAAAAAAAAAAAAAAAAAAAAAAAAAAAAAAAAAAAAAAAAAAAAAAAAAAAAAAAAAAAAAAAAAAAAAAAAAAAAAAAAAAAAAAAAAAAAAAAAAAAGAAAAAAAAAAAAAAAAAAAAAAAAAAAAAAAAAAAAAAAAAAAAAAAAAAAAAAAAAAAAAAAATAATCCAAGCAATACAAGCAATAACAGACTCAATCATAGAATTACAACAAAAAAAATTTTCAAAGTTCATATTGAAAAACACACTATTATTAACAAACCTACCTGCTGCACTAGTTGCAACATTTGCAGAAGATGGTTTTTCACTAATAAGAGACATAAGCTTCATCACCTGTTCATTTGTAAAAGGAAACACAGAACCAGTAGACCCAGAAGAAGTAGAAGGAGCAGAATTATTGCAAACAAATTATACATGGTCGATTCTCGACCTAACAATAACCTTCTTTACTTGTAACCTTATAAGGACCCCACAGATCTAGATGCACAATGTCACCTGGAGACTTAGTTTTATGTTCACTAAGTGGAAAAGACTCTCTTGTTTGTTTTGCTTTGTGACAAATTTCACAAGGTTCATTATTAGACACACCTTTTAATTGCAGCTTAGGTTTAAGAACAGACATAACTTGATCAGAAGGATGACCAAGTCTATTGTGCCACAAGACATTAGACAAAGCACCAAACATGCAATTATTCACAGAATACCTACCATTTAAATCAAACACATAAAGACCTCCAATCTCACTACCAGTCCCCAGAACTTTCTTGGACACCAAATCCTGAATATGACATTTGTTTTCATCAAAACTGACAGACATTTTACTATCTCTTGCTAACTTATGCACAGAAAGTAAATTCACACAATACTGAGGTACAACTAGTACATCATGTAACACAACATCTTTAGACAACCTTAAAGAACCAATTTTTGTTATAGCAGCTTGTGTACCATTTGGATGTCCAACTTTTAAACCAAGATCAGAAACATCAATTACATTAAACATGTTTTTAATAGAGGTTGTCATGTGTTGATTAGCACCAGAATCAATAATCCAAGCAATACAAGCAATAACAGACTCAATCATAGAATTACAACAAAAAAAATTTTCAAAGTTCATATTGAAAAACACACTATTATTAACAAACCTACCTGCTGCACTAGTTGCAACATTTGCAGAAGATGGTTTTTCACTAATAAGAGACATAAGCTTCATCACCTGTTCATTTGTAAAAGGAAACACAGAACCAGTAGACCCAGAAGAAGTAGAAGGAGCAGAATTATTGCAAACAAAATTATGACCTGAATTATCACTCATATTTGCTTTAAACTTATTTGACACATTTGAAACATTAGAACTTTTCTTTTTAAACCCTGGTGGATATCCATCAAGTTCATAGCATCTATCAATAGTATGTCCAATCATATTGCAATTAGTACATTTTAAGTTTGGATTTGGACCTCTATTGTTAAAATTTCTATTAAAGCTCTTATTAGAATTCTGATATTGTGACACAAAAGCAGAAGAGTTACCAACATTTTTAGAATTATTCACACCAATACCTCTATGAGACCCTTCTCTAGACACCAAAGCAAAAGCAGTTTTGACAGTAGGTAAAGGATCAGTTATAAGTATATTACTTCTTACAGGTGCATATATTTCATATAGACCCATTAAAAACCGCATTAGCTTCAATTTATTACTATGATCAGTATAAGCCTTAGAACTATCACAAGTACATACAGGTAACTGCACCAAAGAATCATACTGTTTCCACAAAGTATTAAGCTTATGATAATATTCAGAGACAGACATACCACTTTGATTTAGTGAACAAATTTTTTGATGAACATTAAACATAACAGACCCATCTACTTTGTCATATGTTTCCTTTAATTCAATCCAAACTTTTGCAGCATTATCAGAAAAAATTTGTCCTAAGTACAATTCTTCAGAAACACAATTAAGAATCCAAGACAGAACAACAGAATTACATCTATCCCATTGTTTAGACAGAATTTCATCATTTCATCTTTAACACATTTTCCATCTATAAATCCAGTTTTATTTTTTGTTTGCAAAGCAAGTTTCATAGCACAACTCCAGACTCCATAATTTTCAGTACCTTTCAACTTAAAAGAAATTAAAGGAACACTGGTAATATCACTAGCATGCAAATACAAAGGATTAGAAAAATCAAGATCACTTATCAAAGTATCAGAACCAGAACCACCAGACTTATTTTTATCTTTACTTTTATCATCACCCATTATTAATTACTCAACAAAATATAACACAAATAATACCACAAAATACACACAAATAATATACTTAACACAAAAAACAGATAGACAAACAACCACACAAATAATCAAAGAACACAAATAATGGTTCAAACTCAATTTAATTTTATAAAATCAAATTCAAAGGCCAGGGACAGGATTCCAAGCCACTCAAGGTGACCGGTCAAGTATAACCAAATAATTAGTTTGTTCTTATAAAAAATTTATAAAAAAATTGAGTCAAAACCACAAAGAACAAAACAATAATCAACCAGAATGTAACTAAGAGCCCTGGTTATAGGCCAAGTATGAATAAGTGAGGGCAGTTGATCCCTGTCAGCACAGAAACTCCCACTTACAAGGTACTTGCTACCACACAGGTGGGAATAAGAATACTTACAGAGTACTCCAAACAACAAGAACCAGAATACACAGCGGAAGACTTAATACCAGAAGAACACGAGTCATGACAACTTGAATCTCTTCTCGAACAAAGGATTTCGGAGAAAGAAACCCTAATTTATACGAAACCAGACAAATACCCAACAAACCCTAACTTTTTAGAAATTAGGGTTTTCTTCGAATCTTAGGGTTTCAACAAATTGAAACCAGATACATATGAAGAAGATAACCAGTTATCAAACCCACAGATTTAATCGAACCCGATCTAAAACAATCAAACCCTAACCGATCTAAACCCGCTCTGATACCATCTTAAGAAATCAACCTCAAAACAAATACGATAATGAATATGAACACTAGCTTCGTATTAAATCAACAACCTAAAAACTATTACAAAGAATCCTCACTACAAAATACTCAAACACTCAAATTTGATATGAATACTAAAGAGAGAAAAGACTGATCGAAACAATACAAAGAAATAATATCGATACCAAAAAATAAAACCCTACCTATCTTATTCTATTTATATAACTAAATATTACAGAATTAACCCTGCACTTCTATCTCTTGACATATCCTGCATAAAACATATAAAAATAGTAAAATAAACCTTACCTTTTACCTTATTGTCAAATTTGGTCATTTGCCTTCCAATACCTGCATAAACTAAGTTTTAAAGGATAAAACTTATCTTAAAATTCATAATTGCATTAGATTATTTTAACAGAACCTTTGAGGCCTAAGGGGGTGTTTGGTACATGTGAATGGAAAGGTGAGAAATGGAAATGAAAACACTTCTCTTGTTTGTTAAGCACAAAGAATGGAAACAGAGAAACAAATATTCATTCCCTTTCCCTAATTTTGTTTCTCTGAAAAATGTAAAGAAACGCGGGGAATGGAAAATTAAAGAGGAGGCTTTCCCACTTATCATTCTGTTGTGAATGAGGGAGCTGCTTAACAAAAACAGGGTATAAAGCCTTTTAATCACGTGAGTTGCACACTTTATATCAAATCATAAGAAATTTTGATACTTGTCTCTCCCTGGCGATTACAAACAAATCCTAACCTGGTTGTGTTCATCTCCCTTGCCACTCAAACGAGTGTTATTCTCCAAAGATAAGGCTAATCTTATCATATTTTTCTTTTTGATATCCCAAAAATCAAAACATTTTTTGAGCACGATCCTGATTTCAAAACCCTAGCCATATATAATTCTCTTTTTTATTTGTGTCTTTCTTTTCCATGTGGCAACAAAATTATCTTTCAATCCTTCCTGTTAACATGTTACTCCGTATTAATTTGTTTGGAGAAGTATCTGATAACAACTATTGATTACTTTCTAAAACCATAATTAGTATTTAGGTGTAATTATAAATAAAAATGTGAGTAATATTTATGTGTTTATTGATGGTTTGATCTGTAAGGATTCATTTTTTTCTTATATTTTGTTCTATTTGTTGGTGTTGCTGTTGTTCGTTAGTGGTTGAAGTCAACGAAACACACATATCGCAGGTGAGGTGCTGTAACTTTTGTTTATGGTATTCTACATCTTCTTCTTCTTTGGTACAACAAGACAGCCCCATTTGGTTCAATAATCTTTTCAATTTTCGAAAATCCTAATTAAATATTTCGAACACGATAATAGTTATCCCATGTTTATTGCTATTTGGTTATGGTTTGTCCAGCTCGTTTAGTTTCATTATAGTAATGTGGTCATCTTAATTGTTTAACTAAATTCATGGTTTGCAAGTTATAAGCTTCGTTGAGCTTAAGAAGTTTCGAGTTATTGCGAGCAATGTAGCAAACAAGTCGGGTTGCTTTTGTTGCTGTTTTCTAGTTGCATCTTGTTGCTTTTGGCAGTTCAACTTTACGCTTGATGTTGCTGTTTTATAATTACTGTTCGTTTTCGTTTCGCTACCTCTGTTAGCCATGTTCATTTATGTAGGCATGTAGCTGCTGTTCATTACACTAGTAAATGGGTCATGGGTGAAGATGATAGTAGAATGAGTCAAAATCGTTTGTTAAAAGTATATGGTTGTACAAATATTATAAGATTTATATTAATCGTATATGAATAAATAAATACAAATGCATATAAAAAGTCATTTCCATTCCACTAGATAATATAACCAAACAAGAGAAATGATTTTCTTCTTTTATCTAATATTGATCCAAATAACGGAATCATTCCACTTTTTTCTATTCCATTCTCTTTCCATTCTCTACCATTCACATGTACCAAACACCCCCCTAAGAACCTCTTGAGTATATTGTTTAGCGTATATGGATCCATGTATGTTTTGTTAGCGCAAAGGTGAGTATGCAAGTGATGGTATGACGATGCCATTGGCTACATGTGATAGTCCTTTGTGTTTTTGCCCTCCTTCGTGTGTATAAGCGTATGCAATGGTATTCACTAAGCTTTGGCTTATTCTTTTAGTTGTTACCCTTTTTATAGGTTGTCCCGGAAGTGGAAACAAGATTATGTGCTTAGAAGATTGAAGTTGAATTGTAAAGCTTGAAGTATTTCATATTCGCGGGTAAAATGACATTGATGATAGAACCCTTAGTGACCCCTTTGGACTAATGGCTCTTGGTACATTTGAAGTATTTTTGGTAAAGCTTTGTTATGTATATTTCTGCAAATAGTAGCTTCAAGTCATGGTCTTTTGCAACTTAAAGGATTTGATGATTTTGGATGGTTGGCAAAATGGGTAAATGACCCGTTTAGTCTTGTAAACTTGATTTGTAGCAACGGATGGTATGAAGACTTTTGTAAATGTTGTGTTAGGTGTTTTATGTCAAAATGAAGTTGTTTATCAGTTGTTAGAAGCTCGATATTTAGTAGAAAAGGTCGAAAGTTGTTTAAAGTGTCAAAAGTACGAATCTGATGAGGACGGCCTTTGTCATGAGGACGACCTTTGCAGAAATAAGAGCCGTCCTATTCTGTAATTTTTTACAAATTTTTACCGAGGCTTCGTTTGATCTTTCCGTGACCTGAAACTCATACAATAGACTTATATTAACATATTAAGAATGTTCCATTTGTCATTTTTCAAATTTGATAACTTTGATTTTTGACGAAAAATAGCCGTATTTTTCTAAGTATAATTTCAAAATTGTGTTTTCATTACTTATGTTTTAATTTCGGGTTGAGTCCTTTCAATTTAAGTATTGTATAAAACAAAAGTAAAATTTATGGGATCCATCATGAACACTTGTTATGTTTTGATTAGTTAGGTTTGTTTTTTACTTAAAAGGTTAGGCGGTAAGAATTCTTTGATCAATTTCGTAAAATCTTTTATAAGTTGTCTAAAATAAAATATATACATTAAAATTTGACCACTTAAATAATTTTTCATTGATTATAACATTGAATCAATTAAAGCCGCTCTTGTCGTGTTCCAGTATAAACAAAATTTAGCCATATACAACAAAAGTACAAGGAAAGTGATATTCCTTATGTTATTTTAACCTATAAGCCCATATAACAAGGGAAGTGATATTCATACAACATAATTTAGCCATATACAACAAAAGTACAAATTTTAATGCACAGGGTACAACTAAATGATGCAGATTTTGTTGTAGAGGTCTAAATTTTGTTGTACATATATCATTAACCTAACATATAAACTCAGGGGCCTTACAAAGTGGGGCTCTAGGCTATTGCCTAGTGGGTTTCCTTATGTTATTTTAACCTATAAGCCTATATAACAAGGGAAGTGATATTCATACAACAAAATTTAGCCATATACAACAAAAGTACAAATTTTAATGCACAGGGTACAACTAAATGATGCAGATTTTGTTGTAGAGGTCTAAATTTTGTTGTACATATATCATTAACCTAACATATAAACTCGGGGGCCTTACAAAGTGGGGCTCTAGGCTATTGCCTAGTGGGCTTAGCTATGAGGGACTTAGAAAATTATTTTCAACCTATAATCTAAACAAGTTACTCTCTTAATCACCAATTGATTTGTTTGGGACTTAGGAAATTATTTTGAACATATAAACTAACACGTTACTCTCTTAATCACCAGTTGGTTTTAAAATAGAACCATATGTTGTGATGGGCATTATGGTTGGCCAAGTAGTTTCATCCTACTAGAAACCATCTTCATTGCCCTGGACTCTTATAAAGCCAAGCCGAGGAACCTTTTATATGAATTACTAGTACTAATGCCCGTACGATGTACGGATCGATTAAACGTATATGTCGTGCAATATAAACCATAAAAAAAGAATTTTTCGTATCTATACATATAATTACATTATCTTATTATTTAGGTTGAATATTTTACCAAAGTTCTTATTTTTAGATAAATGATAATATAAAATAATTTAATTAATAATAATAATTAGAAACATAGTTTGAGTAGAACTTATATAAGTATATTTTAAAAAAATTATATTAGAATTATATTAGAAAAAGGATTACCGTAAATCTAAAACTTAAAACATATTTTAGTTATTAAATAGATAAAAATACACATGTCGCTGCAGGATCATGCCACGTGTCACTCTAAAAACCTCTCAATCCTGTTTTAGTATATTGGTAGATAACAAATGTTTACAATTTCATGGAGAGTTGTATACATACTTTAGACCTTTATCATTGTAATACTTGTTTTATTTAACGACAAAACCATGTAATACTTGTATTGTTAAGACTTAAGATAATACAACAAAGGAGGCGTACTACTTCATGCCACAAATGTAACATTCCTTGAAGCAAATTGATATCGGATTACAGTACAAGTATATGGGATACGCAGTTTAGGCCATATTCATTGCAATAAAATACTTAGTTTTATCAAGATAATAAAGACTAGGGAGACGTACAACCAGGGCCGTCTCTGAAGATTTATGGATCTAGGCCGAACGTAAAAAAAGGCCCATATGCTATGCGCAACAAATTGTAAAAGAACGACAATAAATTAATGTTATATCGATAAAATTAACAAATGTTCAAAAAATTTAAAAAACAATGCAAAATTAAACTACTGAAATAACAAACCGTAATAACTAGCCGAGAATTTGTGTAGTTCTCCTAACATTCATCATAGCAAATTGGTTGATAACCTTTTTTTTAATCCAGTAAACTTTTTTATGTCGATTGTTAAAATTTATAATGGGTTTAGTTAATTATATATATAAATATATATAAATTTTAATATATATTTATATATAAATAAAATAAAAAAACCGGGCCCCTAAAAAACCGGGCCTCGGCCCGTCGCCCACTTTGCCCACCTTTATCACCGGCCTTGCGTACAACTTTGTGTCACAAATATGTAAAATCGTGAGGGTGCTTGAGATAAGTTAGTATCCGACTACAACACACGAATATTTGGGACTTATTATGCTTCGTATCCATTACTCAAACTAGCTCTAATAGAACCTCACGTCATGTATATGGAACACATTTTATGGATTCAAAGTGCCCAAATTAAAGGCCAAAGGGTATAAGATGTTGAACATTTTTTCAGTTTTCACCCTAGCATATATCAATTAAGGTATAAGCATCTAGAAC